>JAQPZY010001120.1:0-607500 GCA_029931535.1 Margaritifera margaritifera | reverse complement strand
CAAAAATTGAGTTGATTGAAATGTTAAAGCTTTATTCTCTTCCAAAATCAGGTTTTAACTATATTACGAGCGAGTTCTATGTAACTCATAACTATGTAAGACGACTGTCCTATCATCAAAATCAACCTCGATTGCCTAGTTGAGCATTTGTCGTTTTTGGTAAATACTTGCATTGGAAACTGAAGATATTAATGATTACATTTATTGATGTATGGGTTATTAAATCGAGACTGTCTATTCCTAGTTGAAAACATGCATTGTGTTCAGATGATTGATTTGACTTTCTATTGGATCTAATACATTTTTGAGGTAGAACAGATTTGCAGGAAAAAAAATATATTCTGGTAGTGACACAGGGACAGTTGGAGCAGGTGCTCTACACTTGGTTTTGCCAACCCTCGAGTTCGTTACGAATGGGATGTCTACAGTGTCATAAGTAAACTATATCTAGCAGCACGTTTAATAGTAGAAATTCAACTTTAAAATATAGATATTCATAGTAGTAATGTAGAAAAAGCATTACACATCGAAGTTCCTCTCTCTCTCTCTCTCTCTCTCTCTCTCTCCACCCCTAAAGAAATACGAAAGTTAGCCACACCGGGTTGGATGAAAAAGATGATGTCCACCCCTTTGCCATCAGAAGAGAAAAGGAAAGAAGTGAAAACAGACCCCTGTTCAAACATCCTCCTGTACACCAGTGGCTCGTCGGACACGTAAAGCATTGCAATCCAAAAAAATACCACACGAAGAAAAGAGCATTGGCAGTTGGCTGACTTATTGAGGAGCAACAAAAACATGGAGAAACTTTTAGCTAGCATTTACTACAATCCTGCCCATGCTGCTGGTTACGGAGGAGTTCACAAATTGTATCGGGCCGCTAAAAACAAATTGAAAAGTGTACGTTTGTCAAAAGTACGAGGATGGTTACATGAACAATCGACGTACACGTTACACAAACCCATTCGACGAAAATTTTCTAGAAGTCAAACCAAAGTGGATGGCATCGATCATCAATGGCAAGCAGATTTAGCCGACGTCTCTCATTTTGCAGTGTACAATCGTGGTCACAAATATTTGTTTTGTGTCATCGACGTGTTTTCCAAATTTGCTTGGGTCGTGCCTTTGACATCTAAAAGCGGTACCGAATTAGCACGCGCTTTAAAACTGGTGTTGAAACAAAGTGGTCGTCACCCTTTACGATGGCAAACAGACAAAGGCACCGAATTTCTAAACCAAGCTTTTCAAAAAGAATTCAAACAAAGGCACATTCATTTTTTTACCACCGAAAATCCTGAAACAAAAGCCAGTGTCGTGGGACGTTTTCAAAGAACTTTGAAAGAACGCATGTGGAAATATTTACACATCAGCACACTCTCAAGTACATCGACGTGTTACCACGTTTGGTCAAAGCGTACAATCAATCGTACCATCGTAGCATCGGATGTGCCCCCGAAGAGGTCACCCCTGAAAACGAAGTGACAGTGTTTGATAAATTGTTTGGTACACCTCAGATTGGACACAAGAAAACCCTGGTGCTCAAGACGGGAGATTGGGTTCGCATCGGAAAACCAAACGCACTTTTGACAAAGGTTATTTACCCAACTGGACGACTGAATTGTTTCGTGTCACTGAACAAGTGCGTGGACGTGATCCTCCCGTCTATAAATTGAAAGACATGCACGGAGAAGTGTTAAAATTAACTTTTTACTTGCTTGAGTTACAACAAGTGACCAAAAAAAGAAGACGACTTGTACGATAACGAAAGCATTCTCGAACGAAGAACACGTAAAGTAGGCAAACGTCGAGTGGAAGAAGTCAAAGTGCGTTGGAAAGGATATCCAACTAGTTTTGATTCTTGGATTGCCGCTTCCAAAGTCGTCGACTATAAAAAGAAGAAGTAACCAACATGCCGTCCAACACAGCAGCTACCTCTACTTCGCAGAGTTCCTCTTCAAGAATTACACAAACAACCTTTGTGGGTGTGGTGCGGAGAACGTGTACCTAAAAATCAAATCGTCTTTTTCTGCCAAATCTTTGTCATGTATTGTGTCATCGGAGCAGCCATTGTCAATTTGAGTTTGCAACAAGGAGACAAACAATTGTGGACCATTTTACTCAGCAGTTGCATCGGTTATCTTCTGCCCAGTAAAACCTTAAAATATACGACGGACAGTCACAACAACCACATAACGGTAGCCAATGCCAGTCAACATTCTTCCAGTCATAACAATACCAGCCCTCTTTTGGAACATTTTGAACATCATTCTCCTTTGGCCGTAAGGGACTCCTCGAACACCAGAACCTTGGAACTATGAATACCAATTTAATTAACTTTACCCAGTGACAGTTCTATGGATGTGTTTCCCAACAACACCTTATGTTGTTTCACGGCCAAATTACCTCAGTCCTTACGATTGGATCACGAAGCTCATTGGGAAGTGGGCTTGGTAGAAATCATTCATCCTACGCTAGCCAAGAATGTGTCTGGAGATCAAACCACTTTTGTCGTCGAAATCTTGAACGAGCAAGTGCAACAACGCTTGAAAGTCAAATATCCTGGCATTTACGAATTCAAAAGACCTGCACCCGCCAATCCTCAACTCGGTGTCTATGACATGAGAATTCCTGCAGGCTATTATTTTAGTGCTCGACATTTGGTGGACACGATTGCGGCCATCTTCAAAGACCAGTTTGGCAAAGCCCTGGACAAAACCAAGAAAAGTGTCCTGATTGAGTATCATGCCATTTCTCATCGTCTCAACATGCATTTTTCGGACGCCAAAATATTGTCCATCACTTTTTCTCCTGAGTTGTTTGCCATGTTGGGTGGAAACACAAAACTCACTTCCACCAAAGAAATCAGCAATAACGATCGATTTTACAAGTTTTTTCGCTACCCCATCGAATTGAACGAAGGACTGAATTTATTGTTTGTGTACTCCGATGTGGTGGAGTAAAACGTGGTGGGAAACACAGCCGCTCCGTTACTGAGAGTCATTCCTTTCAAAGTGGATTCTGCCGTCGCCGCGTACGAGGAAGGTGGAAAAACGTATCACGTTCACCGTGAATTTGTACATCCTCATTATCTTTCAGTCAGCAAATCGTATTTTAACAGTGTTAACATTAGTATAAAAGGAGATCTGGAACAAAGTATTCTATTCACTAAAGGAAAAGTCACGGTGAACTACATTTTCGAAAAAGGTTCTCCAGCGAATTGTAACACCTAAAATGTATCCTGTGTACCGAGGAGTGGCTCTACAACGAGGACACGGTTTAGGAGATATGTTAAAATCTGCTTTTCGGACGGTAGCTCCCATCTTGAAACACATGGTGACTCGAGGATTGCATGCCTTAAAAGATGCCGCTTTGACGCAAGGAAAAGAATTTCTTCAAAACGTCCTCATCGACAAACAAAATCCTAAAGAAGCCTTTATGAGAGCAGGAAAAAATGTGTTGTTGCAAACTGGAAAAGATCTTTTGGGTCGCCGAGAGACCCCTATAAATTCGCTTCACACTTTTGGCCCCGGCATTACTTCAGCAAGAACAAGGCAGAAAGAGACGTCGACATCCTTTCAGAGCTCATAAGCCGCACGGTGTTAAAAAAAAGAATAAGAAAAGAAGAACGGTCAGAGAATTAGACGTGTTTGATTACTAACTGCTGAAAATGATGCACTGAGATTCTTGCGAATGTACCAAGTCAGAACTGGATATGTTTGCCTTGCCACCTGCCATGATGACGATCCAAGAATCCCAATGTGTAGAATTTCATCCTGTATCGTCTTTTACTACTTCAGCCCGTATCGAATTTGAAATCAAAGGACAAACCGAAGATTACATCGATCTGAATAGCAGCCACTTGTACCTGAAATTCAAAGTGATCAAAATGGACAACACCAATCCAGATGCCAATGCCAGAGTCAATCACGTCAATAATCTCATGCATTCCTTGTGAAGCGAAGTAAATTTGCACTTGATTAACAAACTGGTCAGCAGCAGCATGGATACTTACCCTTACCGTGCTTACTTGGAAAATCTCTTGACGTACGGAAAAGAAGCCAAGAACACCCATCTGGATGCTTCCGTGGTATGGAAACCTGACACCTCGGAAAAGTTCAACGACACAGCGTTGGCAGAAGCTGACGATCCTCACATTGTGGGATTTAACTCCCGTCGAAAGAAAATCAGACAAGGGCGCACTTTAGAACTAATGGATCGTTTGTATTTGGAAATGTGGTTGCGGGACAAGTATTTGTTGAACGGAGTGGATGTATGCCTGAGACTGAATCGCAGTAGTACCGTCTTCCATTTGATGGCCAATGAAAATCGAGTACAAAACGGTCATCGAAGAAGCCAGACTTTACGTGCAACGTGTCGAAGTCTTACCAAACGTTGAGCATAACCACTGCCAAGTATCCTGTGCGACGAGTGGAAGTGAAAACGTTTACCATTGCCTCTGGACTCCGATCCAAAGTCGAAGATCACGTCTTCCAAATGACAGCTCCCCAAACGTTTGCTGATTGGCATCATCAGTAATGCAGCCCTCAACGGAGCCATCGATCAAAATCCGTTCGAGTTTCAACACTTCAACGTCTCCAAGATAGAAGTCAGTCGAGATGGCGAGACGTTGTGTACCAGATCTTTCGAACCTAACTTTGTGGGCAAACATTTATTGCGATCTTACTTGACTCAGTTTTAAGCAACGGGACAGTTGGGCACCAACAGCAGCCGCGGTATTTCGTACGAGGATTATGCAGGGGGATATGCTTTGTGGGGATTTGATTTAACTCCCGACCAAGGCAGCGACGAAGGACATTTCCACCTTATAAAATCAGGCCAACTTCGTGTGGAACGTCAGTTTGCTACAACTCTAGCCAACACTGTGAACGAACGTCATCTTGTATGCAGAATTTGACAATACTCTAGAAATCAACAGTTTGAGAGAAGTGATTCTAGACTATGAGAAGAAAAAAAGATGCAACACGAAGAACCCATGGATATAGAAGATGAGGGATCTCTTATGATATGAAACAGTCACAAGCCACCAGTGAAGAAGAAGAAGAGAAAAGTAGCGTGACCAAGTTTACTGAATTTACCCCATGTATGCCGTCAAGATGGCTAGAACAAGAACAACATTTAGTCTCCTGTTTTGCTACGGAATTGGCTGCAAGAATTACAGATCTGGCCGGAGAACATTGTCATGGATGTCAAATCAATCATCCGAGCCAGAAACAACAGGACAAATGTTTGATGATGAGTGCAGAAGAAAAATTGGAAGAGTATCTGGATGACGCATGGTCTCTGATCGCGGAAGAAAATTTGTTGAGAAAGTGGTATAAAGACTTGCAGGATTCTTCTTCACCTCCACTCACTTTTCTGGAGATCCTACAAATCGAAGCTCACTTGCAACATAGTATGGAGACTATCCGTAATTCATCGACTTACTTGACAGACAAATTCAAGCATAAAGTCAAGTGTGAATTAATGACTTATCGTTACCTGTGAACAAAGAAAAAATGGATACCTGGGAACTTCATTACCTGTTGACTCGCAGTTCGTACACTTCTTGGAATCCTGTGGTGTGTGCTAAAGATGAACTTCCCCATCGCAAACCTTAAGACGTTCATGCCTATGTCATCAATACCGACGACAGTCATCGACCAGGAACCCATTGGGTGGCAGTGTACTTTCCCAACGATCACAGTGTGGAATATTTTGATTCTTATGGATTACCTCCTTTGGAAGACGACATCATTGCCTTTTTGAGAAGAAATGCTGTCTCTACTCGATTAAATAATGCCAGATTACAAGGATCAGATTCTATTGTGTGTGGACAATATTGTGTACATTTTCTTCATCAACGCAGTCTCGGATATTCCTTCGAACACTTAGTGACTTGTTTTGATAGGGAGTATGCTAGAAACGATGCTAAAGTAGAAAGATGGTTTTGTGAACATTATGGTTAGCTCAGACACGTAGTGTGAACCGAGGACAGAATGATTTAGAACAGTGGAAGTTCAGTTTGACTTCCCAATGTTGTCAACCCTGTAAATACATTCATGTTTAGAAAATGTTTGTTGGTTTGCATTTGCATTTTGTGTTAGAGAAGCTTCTTCTTATGTATTAAAAATGTTGATTTTTGGAGAAAAAAAATGGTGTTGTGTTGTTTATTTATTTGAAAAAAATGAAATGTATATGCTCTTTCACCCTTTCTATCGAGGTACCTACTCTTTCACATTTCTCTCTATCGATCTTAGACATGTTTTCCATCGCGTCCGCGCTTCCAGCATATAAAGCGGTGCGCTTGTCAGTCCAGTCACAGCATTCAGGCGTCAGCATTCGAAGGGATAAGACCAAAACCGGAGCCGCTGTTGGGGATGAATGCCTTTGTCTAAACAGCTCGTGAGGGTTATGCAGAGAGGATCACTCTACAACATAGGAAGTCAGGGGACCATCTGTAATGAAAACCAGCACAGCGCAGAATAACCACCATGCAGCTGCAAGAGATGAGGAGGGTATGGGGTTGTGCGGTACCTACGAACAGATAGGATCACTCTACTACGAATGGAACGGAAGTCAGGGGACCATCTGAATTCGGAGAATAGCAGCCAACCTACCCCCCCCCCCATCAAAAACATCAACAAAGACAAAGGAAAAAGCCAACTAGAAGTCCAGGGCTGGAAGTGAAAGGCAAGGTGAAGAGGGAAAAGGAGCGGGTGGTTTGGCGGCAGTCTAACAGCCACCTGCCACCACCGGGGACCAACACAATCCAGAAAAACACAGCGGTTGGAGGTATACAATAGACTGTGGAGAAGACCCCGGTGCTGCTGTATAGGAATGCTGACAAAATTTGCCGGAATCAATTGGGTTTTCCATTTGGAAATTTTTTTAAACCCCTTTTGATTATACTCTTTTAAACACAAATTTGATCAATTTCGAACCACCGTCTAAAAATAATACTATGAAATTAGAAATGTGCGTGATACTAAAATGATACGAGTAATTTCTACTCAAAGATTGGTACTGTTTTTGAAAACACCATGTACACTATGTACGAAAATATTTACCTAAATGAATCGCGATAAATAAATAAATTTGAAACGTGAATGTATTGTCATAATTAAATAAGTGGCTAACACTTAATTGGTATTAGGGACAGCCTGACTTAGTTACCTGGGCAGAATTTGACCATGTACAATCCTGGAGTTTCAATACTCCCGTTCCGCTTCGCGTCTCCCTTGCCGAACCCAAGCTGTCCGCCTCACTCCAGACACGCCGATTGGCAGCACGCTTTGCGTGCATTGCTCTCAAACCTGTAAACATTGCAGCACTAATCCTATGTACAGGTTGAAGTAATTTTATACACCCTCCTAGATCGCGCCTTCAATGAACCCCACATAGTGGGGAAACCATGCAGCGATGGAGTGGTGTGAATTAAATAGTGTACTTTGCACACATTAATGCGCCAATGGGTTGCAGCTCGGTAACCCATTGGCGACTAATTAAATAGGGCACTTTGGGCCCATTAACTATTCGTACATGGCCGAATGAGCGAACACGAATTAAATTCAAATAACTAACTAACTAACAGTCCAGTCACTCTCGTTGACTCGTCAAGACCTCAAGATGACAGCTAAAATTAGTACACTCAATGAAGCGATGGTCAATATGCAGCGGGTTAGACATTACCTACTTGAGAATAACCCAGAGAAGAAGACGCAGATCTTCCTGCAAATTGCTCAAGATCTGCTGAAAGAAGTCCTGAGAGAAGAAATCGTCTGGGACAGAGCGGAATGGGAGGAGAGACAAAGAGTTCAGCAGCAACAAAGACAGCAGCAACAACAACTCTTTGCTATGCGATAGTAGGTTTCTGTGCATGTAAGTTTTTGGTTGGTTAATAAGTGTAGGGGACCTTGATCATTCCCACAACGTGTTGGATAGTAATCTTAAAAGGGTGTTGGATGGTAATAAAAAGATGAATTTTGGATAGTATATCAAAAAGTGAGTGTTGGATAGTATGTTGGTGTGATTTTATCCCTTCGTCATACCCTTTTCGTCTGATGGTAGGTGTGGGCTTTTTAGACATCACACAAGGCGTTTGGGATAGTGTGTATGGGGTATTGGATAGTAACCAAAAAGTGAGTGTTGGATAGTAATCAAAAAGTGGATTTGGGATAATATTCAAAAGGTGACTGTTGGATAGTATATTGGTGTGATTTCTTCCCTTCTTTCACATAGTACCCTTTTCGTCTGATAGTAGGTTTGGGGTTTTTAGACACCACACAAGGCGTTTGGTATAGTGTGTATGGGTATTAGATAGTAACAAAAAAGTGGGTGTTGGATAGTAATCAAAAAGTGGATTTGGGATAGTATTCAAAAAGTGAGTGTTGGATAGTAATAAAAAGATGAATTTTGGATAGTATTCAAAAAGTGAGTGTTGGATAGTAATCAAAAAGTGGATTTTTGATAGTATTCAAAAAGTGAGTGTTGGATAGTATGTTGGTGTGATTTTTTCCCTTCTTTCACATCGTACCCTTTTCGTCTGATGGTAGGTTTGGGGTTTTTAGACACCACACAAGGCGTTTGGGATATTGTGTATGGGGTATTGGATAGTAGATGACGAGGTATTGATCACTACACACGGCGTGTTGATGGTATAGTGTTGGATAGTAGATGACGAGGTATTGGTCACTACATACGGCGTGTTGATGGTATAGTGTGGGGTGTTGGATAGTAGATAACGGGGTATTGGTCACTACACATGGCGTGTTGATGATATAATTTGGGGTGTTGATTGTAGATGACGGGGTATTGGTCATTACACACGGCGTGTTGATGGTATAGTGTGGGGTGTTGGATAGTAGATGACGGGGTATTGGTCACTACACACGGCGTGTTGATGGTATAGTGTGTGGTGTCTGCCCCATAAACACTTCTGCCCGTAAACACATCTGTCCCCAAGTACCCTCTCCATGTTAATTCCCATTGTCCCCCAAGTGCCTCCCTCCATGTTAATTTCCTGTATGGGCCTCAAGTGCCCCCCTTGGGCCTCAATACCCTCCAATGTTCATTTCCCGTACGGGCCCAGAGTGCCTCCCTCCATGTTCATTTCCCGTACGGGCCCAGCGTGCCTCCGTTGGGCCCAGGCTGCCTCCTTCCATGTTCATTTCCCGTACGGGCCATGAGTGCCTCCCTCTATGTTCATTTCCCGTACGGGCCCAGAGTGCCTCCTTTGGGCACAGGCTGCCTCTCTATGTTAATTTCCCGTACGGGCCCAGAGTGCCTCCCTCCATGTTAATTATCCGTACGGGCCCAGAGTGCCTCGTTTGGGCCCATGGAGGCTCATATAACTACTCATATTATTTAGGCAATCATCAGGGAAAAACGAGCGATGGTACGAGAGAGAGGAGTAAAATTTAACTGCAAACACATATCTTCTTTAAACCTTTGCTTCAAAGATTATGAAGGAGAAACAAGAGCATCAAATATCAAGTAGAACATTGCGAAATAGTATGCTAGGTCGAGAGGTTTCTTGCAAGGGGAAGGGGACCCCATGTACCATCTCAAAGAACTGCAGTTTATTTGTGAAGACTTATTGTTGATAATTTAGATTAAAAATAGGGATTTGATGTATTTATTTTCTCAATGTGGGATATATACTGTAAAGATTAGAAAATACTCCTTGATCACGCTTCTGCGTTTGAATGCACAGCATTTTCATATTTTGTTCCAATACTTGTTTTTTGTTATCTGGCTCTATCGATGACCATATTGACTGTATTTCGTATAATTTTGACAGAATGACGGTTCGTTTCAGAAGTTATTCAAATTTCCTGTACTATAATCTCTACATTAACGATTTCTTTGTTCTAATGATACATCACTTCCACGTGCATATCAGTGGCAGGTAATGACTGCGCCAACTTTGTGAGAATCATACTTTTAAACGCAATTATTCGTAAATGATGCAAAAGAAATTAGTGATAATAACAAATATGATTTTCAGGTATGGAAGATTTAAGCATACATTTAAACAAAAACCTACATATCTGACGTTTAATTTGGATATTGTTTGTTTGTTTCTTTTGTTACGACTCTATGGTCTAAGAAAAATGTAACAGAAAGAAAGTGAAACCAACAAATCAAGTAAAAAATCAACAAGCAATTTATTACTAGATAATTAAAATGAAAAAATCAAAAAGTCACTTACAGTAATGTGTTTTGAAATCCTAATAATCCAATAAGAATGATTGTTCTAATCACAAGTCCTAAATATAGAATGTTCCGAATTCACGGCTGTGTCCTTAAATGTTATGATGTGTCAATGGTCTCCAAAGTCCTGATGTACTAGTAATCTTTATGTGCTGATGTCAAAATGAAGTATTCCAAAATCTCTGAATAAGTTCAGTTAAATTCCAAAATCATTAATTAAAAATCCAAAATCCAAAAGTTTATGAGCACTGTTATAATCCAATGAATATTTAAAATAATTCCTCTCTTAGAATTTGGAATGAATTTTCACAACTGTAATAGCTCTTCACAAGACTGATGGTAATGTCAAAACTGAATAAATGTCCACCAAACATGGCATATATAAAGATTGGTCACATGACAGAATGTTCTAGAATATGAGTCATCTTAATGGAATTCTACTTGTAAACAAAAATCAACCTTGACCTTCAAATTGAGAAAACATATTGATCAAAACAACCTAATTCAAGGACACTAGTTAAACATGTTTTTCCTGATAACATTAAGATTTAAGCAAATATTAAAGTGAAGAAACATTTATAATTTCCTAAAATATTTATAATATTATATAAACATCATACATAACACTTTATTTTAAAAATATAGGTAGATGAAACAGTTTTAATATAGTCCCATGCCCGTCTCGGGTAGCTGTATATGATATAGTTATTGCTAGATGTATTCATTTATTTGTTTACTATGCGGAGGCCACTCCCAAGCAGTAATAGATGTAATGTCACATTAAATTTCACTATAGTCAAGAACTCTCCAAATATATGGAGTGTCCGTGTCGAAAGAGTTTTTACCATTTCACTTCGTTTTTCACTTGTTGGCGGGATATACTGCGTGTTTCTTTTTTCAAATATACGGCTTTAGTAGAAGAATGAACATTTCATGAATTGATAAATTATATGGCATGTGTATGCCCTGTTTACATAATAAATGATAATTTCATCATATTATAGAACGTTTCATATCGTGCCGAATTATTTTATTTCTTATCATATCAGAGAAGCAAGGTAACGAAACATACTACTGTATGGAATGGTCTGAGATTAAACGACTCCAGTTTTAATTTAATCGTTGCTAAGATGTGTTTTAAGCGTTTTATCGAAAACAGTATTGTTGCTCTTTTCAATAAACGGGTTAACTTTTTAATTTGCAGTTTGTTTAAGTGCAATGAGTAGTTTGGTACTTGATGCTATCAAACCAGATTATTAACCGAACGAATTGGTCTATATTATTAAATGGTTCGATATTGGACACTATTTTATGCGATTATTAAATGGTTCGATATTGGACACTATTTGATGCGATTATTAAATGGTTCGATATTGGACACTATTTGATGCGATTATTAAATGGTTCGATATTGGACACTTTTTGTTGCGATTATTATATGGTTCGATATTGGACACTATTTGATGCGATTATTATATGGTTCGATATTGGACACTATTTGATGCGATTATTATATGGTTCGATATTGGACAATATTTGATGTGATGAAGGTATTTTTGATGGCTCTGACAGCCAATACATATGTTTAGAGACACTAGAAAGGATTGTCTTACTCCAATGCTTCGATGCATTTTCTAGTGGATGTATTGTTATCCACCGTTCAACTTGTACTTTTATTCCATGTATTTCTATATACAATTTACCCAACAGAAATTAATAACATATACCTGCGATAACTATTTCCCTCTTTCTTTCTCTTCATTTGAATGCTATGTAAAACAGAAAAAAAATCTATATAGCGGGCGATCGACTTTTGCTTTTCAATTTTCTATTTTGCCACTGGTCATTTTAGAAAGAGCACCATAAGGTAATATTGGCGAAAGTGATGCATGTTAGAGACTTATCTAAGATTTTAAAAAGACGACAGGGATCAGTCTTTATCAGTAGACACATCCCTCTTGCAATCAACTCTGCGTTACACCGACAGAGTAGAGTGCTGGCGGAGATAGATACATGCCATTTTATTTTCCAAAGTATTATTATTATTATTAGTATTGTTATTATAGTTGTTGTTATTGTTATTATTATTAGTATTATTATTATTATCGGCATATTTAAAGCAATAAGACCGAAAATGATCACTGTGATTTAACATAATAAGGGAAATATTAGACTAATTTATTCACATGTTCTTACATGTACGTTATAAAAATCTAAAGACACAATATATGCAATCTGAGGCGTTCAGCAGTCTTTGTTTCCACCCTCCCTAAAACAACTGATTTCATGTGTGTATGCTTTATTTTTACAAACACTCAATATCAGCTCAAATCAAAATGACAAAAGTTCGAGTGATAATAAATATAAATCTACTTGTATGTTAGAAAATTCATGGTGTATCTAGCAACATGGACAGAAAATAAAATCATATATAAGATTTTAGGTATATATATTTTTTACGATGAAGACATACATTTTTATAAAGCTATTTTTGCGATTTTTTTAAAACCTTTGACTTTCCGCATTTACGTTTACAGCATTTAAATTAATGAATTAAAAACAATCTTTAGCAAAACTGAAATAGTGTCAGCGCAGTTATTAAAACAAAACAAAGAACTGCACGTAAGAAAATTTCTTACAAATTTGAATTCGAGGCGAGATCGTTTGATTCCATGGGAAAAAAAGATAGAATTTTATATGTAACACCAAAGCGAAGTTTCTATTCTATTCTCTTCTGTTCTGCTGCTCGCTTTAGCTATTGTGGAACGCGAGAGCAGCATTGCTACACTTTGTCTAAACAAGGTAGTAAGTTATACATTCGCTGTAGAGTTTTGTGCTAATTGTATTGTAAGGAGAGCTACATTTGTTTTCAACAAGAGTGCATTTTTGTATCAAGATTTGGATAGTAGGCAAAGACTGCCTGTCCTTCTAAAGAGAACAATGATTTTAGACGTAGGGTGAGAAAGGGGTAAAGGCTTATTGCCCACCACCAAGGTGTATCACTATGTTAGCAACATTGTTTAAACTTTTAGAAGAATAAATAAATAAAAACAGAATATTAAACTTAATCGAATTGATAACAAATTAATACAAGTGCTTTTGAGCAATTCGATAAATAGTGCCAAAGAAATATCTTTTTTTATTTGCACGCTCGAGTCCAGGCTTGCAATGGAACGCAGAATAATGACCCATTTTCATCGTGACGTTATCCCAATGTGAGATCAATATCCAAAAGTCCTGGAATATGATTGGTCAATTATCAAAATATAAAATCCAGCATTTCCGTTCAAAATTAATCTAAGGGAGTGTAAGAACTCCAACAAGGTCATAACTGCATAATGTCACTTACAAACAGGGTGAAAAAGTCACATGACTCTCAATACACAACTGGGTCAAACAAAAATGGCGGACAAACTAGGCTTCAAAAGCTGCAATGCATATATCTATTGCATGGTACACATGCTTGAAAAAAGAATATATATATATATATATATATATATATATATATATATATATATATATATATATATATATATATATATCGAAAAAACTGTGTGGTTTATTTATCTAACTGTTCCTCAAAAGAAGGCTAAACTTTAATTATATAATACTGATTCGTCAGTCGTTTGGCACGATTTTTCGGCCCAAGGGATGTAACTAGTACATGTAGCAAACAATCATCGGCATAGCCAACAATGGAAGGTATGAGATTATGTTTAACAAATACGTGTAGGTAAAGTTTATGATGTAATAAATGCATTACATGTTAGTTTATCGGGGAGTACGGAATGTCCTGGCAGTCTTGAACCCCAATAACCTACCGCTATATAACGCCCCTCTTTGCCTTCGGCGCAGGTTGCATGGGGTTCAAGGCGGTTATAACATTTCTTACATCCCGGTAAACCAACATGTAACTAATAATACAATTGGAATGAAATAGAGTAGCTAAAATGTTCTCTTATACCCACTTACAGCAGGTTATGGTACTACAAAGTATGAAGTCCAATGTAATAGTGAAGTTAGTTGACAGTTTAGACTAAGGAACATCGATTTTTCTAAACAAAAAAAAACACTTGTACCTCTTGATGGTTCTGTTATATACTTGCCTAAATGTACAATAAAACGGGCAATCCAGACAAATCTTAATGTGACCTTTGGAGCAAAACAATTGCCATCTTTAAACTGTTATGCATGGAATTCGTGCCAATATGGATTCAATTTATAATCTCTTTGCTGCACTAAGGCTATAAAATAAAATTTGCGTGGAAATTTCCGCACAAATCTAAAACTTGTAAAGCTTGTTAGAGTTGGATCATTAGTTAGAATTCAAGACCAACAAATTGTTCTCTGCACATTTCTAAACCTTGTAAAGCTTGTAAGAGTTGAATCATTAGTTAGAATTCAAGACCAACAAGTTGCTCTCCGCACATTTCTAAACCTTGTAAAGCTTGTTAGAGTTGAATCATTAGTTACAAGTTACATCAGAATTCAAGACCAACAAGAAACCAACTGTCACGTTTTATTATTTTCTAAACTTACTTGCCACCACGACCAGTAATGTCAGAAAATGAGAGCTTAATCTAATCGATAACACTTTTATAAAGACTACACGTTTTGCACAGTTGATTAGTAGATTCTTCAAGCTTTTTAAATGTAATACATTCCTCGTATAAACAGTTTTCTCTAAAGATTTTACTTCAAAAACGCATGTAACGACTGGATGGAACTGAGTTTAATAAATTAAAAGCAAGAATTCAGCAGAATGCATCTTTTGCCTGTTGAGCCAGGGCATATTCCAAATACGTTGCAAAGTCGTTAGAAAGGTAGGGGACTGTAACTTACTTTTCATAATTATGAATCTTCTGCCTGGAACTGTCAGAGAAAATGGTCAGAGATATGGAGTTCAATACAACAACATAATAGTGGAGTATAACAAGTACCGTAGTCAATCATTTTAACCTGAAGCGAATAGTACCACTTAAGATAGAGAAAACACCCAATAAGTTCCATGACTGTTTATATGACAGTGTTAGTAATCAAATATGTTCCAAATACCCCGCCCCCCCCCAAAAAAAAAAAAAAAAAAATTATTAAAAAAATTAATAAATTAAAAAAGAAACAAACAATGCATTTGATGGAGCAAGAAAGGTTTATTATTATGACCAACGATTGCCCGTGGTGAGTAGCAACCTCGAGAAGAACAAGTTGGATGATTGTACATAAAACAGTGTCAGTGTAACGGACCTAAATGCACAAACTGGAACACGAAAAAAGAATACACAAACTGGAACGTGAACAATAGTTCACTGTGACCCATTTCGCCTGTGATGAGCAGTAACATCAACAATGAATAAATTCATCAAGTTTCATGACTATACATACAACAGTAACTACAAAACTGAGTAAAATGCAAAACATTAACTTAGGCGACTTCGCCAACAACAACGACAACAAAGTCCTAAAAGGGATGCCTAAGCTTCGCAAAAGAGACGAAACAAAAAGACCCACGACTGAAATTCATCAACGTTCCGTTTGATTTTTAGAGTTTCACCAAGAACAGAGGCTTGGCTGTACAAAAGCTACATGTGTGCATTCAAGGAATTTAATTTCAAGCTACTGTCAATCGCTACTCTATGTATATGATACCTTCGAACAACATATTCGTGTATCTTATGAGATTAATTGTACCAACGTTAAGGAATGACACCACGAAACTGAAATGTCCGATACACTCAATTTATTAACATATAGTTACCATAGTGGATCTTTGCTATAATATTCCATTACAATACGATGCATTCTCTCTCGCAAACCCTTGGATAATAGATATTACATGTATTTAGATCATTTTGAAAAGCGTCCACATCATGGGGTTTTGAGTGGCTTCAATTGGCTACTACTTACTAATCAAGGGTAGGACCGTGCAAACACTCTTTTATACTTTACAAAAATAAATTGTATGGTCAAATGCATGAACCAATACATATATGTGGCTTATACAACAGAAGAATTCCAAGACAATAATATTTGTACACAATTTACAAGCTCATGACAAAGGTCAAGGTGAATATTGTTTCTGGTGGAACTCCATTTGACTATACAATACTAATATTTGGGGTGCTCAAGCTATCGTTTCAGTATCACAGGTAAAAATAAAGTTGTATTTATTGAACTGTTGTTTCCCAGGTATACGATTAAAACATTGATACACAAACTGATTTATAAAATGAAACGGGACATGTTAAGATACATAAATAGTGTATCAGTAAAATTATACATGTGTTTGTGGATCGGCAAATGTCATTTTTTATTTGCAAATTAAAAGTATATCTTTAATGGCAATTACTGGCACTGTAGCATCATAGACTCGGGTTCCTTCAAATGCACATTTGACGGTAAATGGGTTGATTGAAATCGAAAGGTTATGTCAAATTTTCATCCAACCATTTACCTGTAACAAAGGTACTGTACATTTGCATGACACTGATCAAATGTATTCTTTACTAAAACCAAGGCCTATGGTTATATATCTTTTTTTTAAAATGGAAATGCAAAAGTGTTAGTCTGGAATATATATTTACCTAAACTGCATAGTGATCAATACAATCCATATAATCTTCAATGGCAAATATATTGTTTAGCAAGGACTCTGTAATATTAGGTTCAAGACAGTCTGTATACATATGTAATCAAAAATCTTAAACATACCTGATCACTGAAATGTTTAAAATTGACACTAGTTGACATACTAAAACCCTTTAAATTTATTTGGCATGCTAAAGTCATTGCATCTATAAATTTGATAGAACTGATATCTTCTTTACATTTAACTTTTGATGGATAAACATTATCGGAATACACATTTTCGGTAAGACAGTGATTTTGAGCATACTCAACTTATATTACATACAACACGCAATCGCACAACCAAAGAAAGCAGTATCAATTATTCCCATCTGATTTTGTTTTCAGCATCCATTACACACAAATGGAATTCGATTATTCCCATCTGATTTTGTTTTCAGCATCCGTTACACACAAATGGAAATCAATTATTCCCATCTGATTTTGTTTTCAGCATCCATTACACACAAATGGAAATCGATTATTCCCATTTGATGTTGTTTTCAGCATCCATTACACACAAATGGAAATGGATTTTCTGAAAACCGCCTGGAAGAATAGGCTGTAAAACCCTTGCTAAACGTCCGCATCAAGTATTTGAAGCGGACATTTTCCGGCCTGAGACAAAAATGTTTTGATTAGGTATGTGAATAGGTGTGTGAATAACTAAATTTGATAGTATAGAGAGTATTGATTAAAATTCAAAGTCTTATTAATTAACGTGACTGTCCACAACTGGCATACTCAGAGGGCTCCAAGATGCTGGGCGGATGTTGCACCTGAAAAGAAAAAGAAAATGCATTGAAAATTTCATTTGTTGGCAATTTCATTGTGCTTACAATAATATATAAGTCTGAAGCTCTGTGTCAAGTCAATAAGCTCTGTGTCAAGTCAATAAGCTCCGTGTCAAGTCAATAAGCTCCGTGTCAAGTCAATAAGATGCAATTATTAAGACATCTTGAAACAACTGCAACCAGTCAGAAAACAACATCTTTATTAAGACCAAAAGAGAAAAATGACCCGACAGAGGTAGATTTTGTAGTTCCTCCCCTTTCCAAAGGATGGAGAACTTTTCAAATAAAATGCAAAAATCTGATCCTATTTAATTCACATTCAGACAAATGTACATAGTATTTTCGAATCCCCCTAAAAAAATTAATCCTGGATCCGTCCCTGACGTACTTGAAATGTACTGAAGACTAGTGAAGCATTACAATATTTATGCATGCAAACTTTGGAAAGCCGGCTCATTTATGTAGCCAAAATCTTTTCAAGTGCTTTCTTCTTGATCTTTATCATAAAAATACGCATATCTCAGCAGAGGAAGCTCCTAATAACCACATATTCGTATAAATATCGTACCGGAAAATATTATGATTGCTGAATTAAGACCGGAAGAATTTCATCTTTAGCCGAATGAGGAAGAAGAGGCTTACGTTTGAGTGTTCCACCGGCCTTGGAGCGTGTTTTCCTGTAGCTGATTGGGTAGGCAATCTCTGACGAAGGCTTCTTGATCAGTTTCCCTGTAAGGTCTCCAGTCACGCGCAGTACACTTCCTCCTTTGACGCCTATTTGAGACTCTGGTCGCTTCACGTACACAGGAGCACTGTATGTGCTTCCTGGTCTAACCCTGGCCACTGCGATAATAATAATAATAATAATAATAATAATAATAATAATAATAATAATAATAAACAGGTAACTAAAAATAAAAACAACAATAATAATAATAACAATAACCTTTATTTGCAATACAGTCCATTGGCACAATCAGCATGCGGTACATCAGAATAGAAGTGATCATACCGAACATTGATAGCATGTTAGATGAAGAAGTAGATATAAATGCCATGTGATTTACTCAGTAATAGTGCCATGTATAATACATTATCATTACTGGTTGTAAATTCATATATTACCAAGAACAGATATTTGAGTAATAGGATATCACTCATGTATATAGAATAGTATAGATACTAACTTGGAGGAGTTTACATATTTCCCATTACAAGTTCTCGAACCTTCAAGTCTTACTAATAAAGATTGCTAAATTTGACATAACCAGATTCGAACCATTAATACGCACATATGAGAAAATTTGTTCTATATTTGGATTTGTATACACAGATAAAGTTACGAACTTTTCTCTTAGTTCAACAAAGAGTAATAAAGTGATATTCATTTCTAATTTCAGCGGTACATAATTAGCATCGTCAGTTTTCATAACAAATATGCTCGTATCTTCCTAAATTTGTTCTTAACATAATTATCATATTTTTAAATATGTATCATCTAAAAGAATCTAAGCATTTCCAATGTGTAAAATCACCTAAAGTATCTAATCATTTCCGATGTGTAAAATCACCTAAAGCATCTAAGCATTTCCAATGTGTAAAATCATCTAAAGCATCTAAGCATTTCCAATGTGTAAAATCACCTAAAGTATCTAAGCATTTCCAATGTGTAAAATCACCTAAAGTATCTAATCATTTCCAATGTGTAAAATCACCTAAAGTATCTAAGCATTTCCAATGTGTAAAATCACCTTGTCTGCACTTATAAAAAAGTAACCTATTAATATAATTTGTTTTGCCATTTAATTCTTGCATGAAAGCTTCACGTCATTGTCTAAATCTTTAAATGAATACTAACTCATCGCCAACCCCCTTGCCTTAACCACACATCACTAAATCTATATTTGAAAGGTAATTTTAGGACACAATTTACCAAGCAATCGCACTTTCCATCCCATTTCAATTAAAGATTGTAACATTGTTTCAGGAAACTGTTATGTGGCAGTTTAATAAATCGAAACCAATATTTCAACATCCGAATATATCTAATATTTCTCATATTAATTCACACAATTCATTATAAACAAACACATTTAGAGTAGATTTTGATAATCCCAATGTGTATTTACAAAACATACATTTAGAGTAGATTTTGATATTCCCAATATCTATTTACAAAACATACATTTAGAGTAGATTTTGATATTCCCAATGTGTATTTACAAAACAGACATTTAGAGTAGATTTTGATATTCCCAATGTGTACATTTAGAGTAGATTTTGATATTCAAAATATCTATTTACAAAGATATTTAGAGTAGATTTTGATATTCCCAATATCTATTTACAAAGACATTTAGAGTAGATTTTGATATTCCCAATATCTATTTACAAAGATATTTAGAGTAGATTTTGATATTCCCAATATCTATTTACAAAGACATTTAGAGTAGATTTTGATATTCCCAATATCTATTTACAAAGGTATTTAAAGTAGATTTTGATAATCCCAATATCTATTTACAAAGACATCTAAAGTAAATTTTGATAATCCCAATATCTATTTACAAAGACATTTAGAGTAGATTTTGATAATCCCAATATCTATTTACAAAGACAATTAAAGTAGATTTTGATAATCCCAATATCTTTTTACAAAATGACATATGGACCTTGTCTATATCTGGTCCTTAATGAGAACCCCAATCTTCTGATCCATATTTAAGAATAGATAACATTTTGGTATAAAAAATACGCAGTAAGGTTTAAGGTTTTCACAGATAATATTCCAAATCTAGTTAATTCACTTTTCAAAGAATGCACAGGTTTTGATGCTTGAATGGCTAGGTATGGGAAGAAAATACACAACCTAAATACTTGAATGGCTAGTGTTTTTTGACATGTGTACTAAAGGTATGGGAAGAAAATACACAACCTAAATACTTGTACTATGATTCAGTTGGGGCTTTCGTAGAATTGTAATACCATTTCTCATAGTTACCGAGTTCATATCCCCTATAATATACGATGGCTGATCTGCTTTTTTTTCTCCCAACATTAACTGATAGTTTCAATTGAATGCAATACACTTTCACACGGTTTAACACCTTTTAAAGTTAATTCGCTGTATCTGCAAAAAGTATCAAATCATCTGCATTGCAAAAATAACAAGAATCCATCGAAGGGACTGACGCTCTACTGGGGCAAATGAATTTCCATGAATTCAAGATGAGACCATTTCTTCGTTTTAAATGTCGAGTGTTGATACCATTTCTGATGTTCTTCAGCAATAACAACATTTTCAAAATTAGCTGCCGTGATACACATATTGGATGTCAACTTGGCACCATTTTCATTTAGGACAAAGTGGACATCATTAGAAGTCTTTGGGTAAAAACTCCATGTCAAATGATCATCCATTCCGGGGGAGTAATGGAAACAAGATTTTTAAGACAGTTGTCATGAAAGCCATATTGAATGTACGACTGGCACCATTTTCATTAAGGACCAACTAGGTATCGTAAGAAATCTGTTAGTGAAAACCCCGTGTTGATATAGCCATCCATTTGGAGAAGAGTAGGGATAACAATATTTTCAAGATATGAACTTCCATTCAAGAGTAGCAATAACAAGACTTTCAAGATGGCTAGTGTGGCGGTCCTACTGGATGTCATATCGGCATCATTTTCATTTAAGACCAACTGGACATCATAAGAAGTCTTCTGGTGAAAACCCCAAATCAATATGACTTTATGTTCAAGCAGAGTTATGATAAGATTTATAAGTTGACTGCCATGGTGGCCATATATTATGTCAGATTGGCATAATTTTTATTTAGGACTAGATATAAATCATAAGAAGTCTTCTACTGAAACCCACATGCTGATATGACCATGCATTAAGAAGGAGAAGCGATAACAAGATTTTAAAGATGGCCGACGTAGCGGCCATATTGGACATCCGATTGGCACTATTTTTATTTAGCACCAACTAGACATCATAAGAAGTCTTTCAGTGAAAATCCCATGTTGATATGACCATCCATTCAGGAGGAGTAACGATAACAAGATTTTTTCAAGATGATTGCGGCGGCGGCCATATTGAACGTCAGATTGGCACTGGTTTCATTTAGGACCAACTAGACATTATCAGAAGTGTTTTAGTGAAAACCCAATGTTGACATGACCATTCGTTCAGGAGGAGTAGCGATAACAAGATTTTCAAGATGGCTGCTTTTTTAATTTATTAATAATTAATGGTTTCTCATTTGAACTACAAATCCTCATCATGCCACGAAATTGTTTTAAAACACAAATCTGCAATTATTTTCTTAGGGTATTATGGCACGTTTAACAACCCTGGATTTTAAACCCTAAAGTGTTAGTTATGAACTTTATGTTTCAATCTATACAAGTGAAATTGCTTTTGTCAAGTTTTGCTTCGATAAAAATAGAATTGTACACTCACTTAAATAATTCGCCCTAAGCTACATCACTCCATGTTTTCTTACCAGGGTCTCCGTTTCCGATAACAACGGGATCCGAATACATGCCAGTGCTGTTGACGTAAACCACAGAGCTTGGTCGGCTCTTGTAGCTAGGTGGCGCCATGATTACTGAACCTGCGTAGTAGGTGTCTCGATCGTCCTCCAGGTAGATTCCCTCTACGCCCATGTTGACCAGCTGACGAACCTTGGGCAGGAACATGGCGAACGTAATCATGGTGGCTGTTATGAACAACCCAAATGCGATGCAAGCGTCGCCAAACTCATGAGCATAGGGATCATCCCTGTTCAGCCCCCCTACCAGACCCCAAGCAATCCATATAGGAATGCTAAACCCACTAGCAATGCCAATAAATATACTCTCCCTGTGATTTGTAATGATGCCATGTGCTTTCATAGCCAAGATTGTCGTAATGAAAATGAGGAACATGACGTAAACCAAGGAGAGTAGGTGGTTTTCAAATTCGGTTCGTACAAAACTAGTCATGTTACGGTACCCATTTTGAGCAGTCCATGTAAAGTGGTTGCATATCCACACTTCTTGTCCGTTATTAGATATAACCTGAACAGCATCCGGGGGAATCTGAATTAACCACTGCACGTCAATGACGACCTGAACACCAACTACAAATACAAACATGAGGAACTGATAGATACCTCTGAGGTAGTTGGAAGATTCTTCTCCTGGTATCAAAGATTCAGTATTTTTTGAGGTAAGCAGAACCATAAGCTTTACAAGAAGAACGGCGAAGCAGATTGCGTAGGAAACTCCCACACCAATTCTCGTGATACCACATGTTGCTTTGGAAGGAACGGGAAGATAAGCGAAAAGTACCAAGAACGAGAGGAAAAGACCAAAAAGAAGAAGTTGCCCAAGCCACATAGTTCGCCATTGTTTGCCAATACGCGTCCCTAACAACTTGTACAGAATGTAAATCTCGAAGAAAATGACGCAGAGAATTCCCATTCCCGCCAAAACCCCAATGGCGATAATCCACTGATGCCCCAGCTCAAATCGAGTTTTCTCCTTTCTCGAAGAGGCTTCTTGATAAATGTAGATGCCAGTAAATTCCTGATCAGATCGGAAATAGACCTGCTTGTACTTCCCACCCCCTGTTAGATCGGCTGTAGTTGACTCTGGTTTTGGGGTCGTGGTCGTGGAAACAGGTTGTGTCACAACTGAGACCGTGGACGCTTTACACTTTAGGCAGGCGTCGCCATTGCACGTGGACGACCTTATGTTCAAAGTCCTAAGTCCAGTTTGCTTAAACTCATCCATGCCAGATGTTGGTTGGTAGCTGTAGATCTAATAATAATAATAATAATAATAATAATAATAATAATAATAATAATAACAACAAAAATAATAAATATAATGTAATAACAATAATTTGGATTGGACAGTAAGATTGAAAAAGATCTCTATATGGAGCTACATTACGGGAGATCTGAAAGGCACACAAGAGGGATCACATTCTACGGAGTTCGCTAATTTCCATCCTATATTCATTTAACGTCCAATCACAGAGTTGCCTTAAAAACGCCTCTGCTTTGTTTACTTTTAGGGACCAACCATTGAATTCTATTTAATTTTCGCGGTCAGGGGTGAAGAGAATGTGATGTTTTGGAGAAAACATTTTTTACCCTCAAATAGCTTGAAAAAAGAAATACCCAAGCTCTGATTTGTAGATCAAAATTACTAATTATCCATCATATTAGTTGAATGAAAATAATCTTTATACAAAAGAAATTTAAAAAAAAAAAAAATTTGCCTGCTTGGAAAGAAAATTTCACCCCTCCCCTCACCCCGAAGATTAAATGGTTGGTCCCTTAGTGGCAACACATGCTTAATGACTCGAATTCTGAAAATTCTGAAAGCTGAACTGATTGATAACAGCGTCACCAGAACTTTTACTCCTAACGAATGCCTGCCAGATTTCCACGTTACGTACATTAAGGTCCATGGAGATCTAATTTGATTCAGATTGTTACTGTGGGGAATGCGAACTTGGTTAGCTTGTGATTTTTGTCAGTCAGGTAACAAAAACCTTACTACAGACCTTTCCATTGCGGTTTTAAAGGTCGTGGCTATATTCATATCACGTGACTTCGCCATAACGTTACTGATATCGGCCATCGTTCTATACCTTAGAAATCGTATTCGTACACTGTAAACTGTAAATGTAATTTATTTGCACAAGCATTTGAGTTAACAGTGTCTCTGTGAAACTATATTTGGTGAATTAGGTACGCTAAAGTTTCATTGTTGTTTTAATTTAAGCCTTTTCCCAATAAATTTTGTCTGCTTAGTTTTTTTTTAAATCCAAGGCAGCAATTCATACCATAAATTTCTGTACCCAAATTATGTATACCATAGTTCTAAATTTTGAATTATTCGACTAATTGTACCAAATTGTCTATAAAGAAAAATGTATTTATTAAAGATGTTCGCTTTACGAATTATGCCAGCTAGAATATGTCATAATTTTCGTTCTTTCACATTCGTTCATCGGTTTTTTCATACGCTAATTCTTTTAAATTTTTGTGAAAATCTCACACAAGTAGGTACATAAATGAATATATAAACACAAAAATGAATCTATTCATTACGTAATGAATTAAACAAATTATTACAATAACTAATCGACACTGATGAATGTTAAATTCTAAAATCAACTAAAGAATTTTTTTTTAAATTTTGCCTAGCAAAACTTTTTATTCGCAACATGTTTGCTATATCACAAAATGTATTTTACTGCCAAGGGAATTAAATAAACAAATAAATCATTATTGGATTTTAGTACTATTCAACATTTTCAATATAAGCAAAGCTTTTTATCGCACAAAGAAGTGTTTATTACAACGAAATTATAAAGCAGAACAAAATTTTAAAAAAAAGAAACGCAGATAATGAAAACACTTGTGACTCTAAAATCTCTAATTTTTCATAGAATACAGATCGAATTCCATTTTCGACATGAAATAACAGTTATTTCTTTTTTTAAAAAAACGCTTGCACGACAAAATCGCAAATAATAAATAAATATAGTTCAAGGACGTTTTCGAAATACTGTTTTCTAACGAGTTTTTTTTTTCTTCAAATTTCAAGTAAAGGGGAAAAGTAACCATAATGCTTATAATCATATTTTGTTTGTGATGATATGTAAAGGAAGTAAAAAAAAAAAAAAATGAAGTGTTTCAACTGGGTGATTTTCTAACAACTTGGTCATTTTGGTCTAGCTTTCTTTTCTTCAAATATTTTGTCAAATTTCAGAATTCCTCTTGAGCTTAAAATTGAAAGCTTCTTTCAAATAAATTTCCGAGTCTCATTTACATTAAAGGGTCAGTTATTGCTACATTTTTCTGTTCGATGAATTTGCAGAAATACAGACAGTGAAATTTAGGTTACATAAACTCTGATGTTCCCGTTTAATCTAGTGTTGAGAATACAAATTCGAAACCTTCTACAGAGACAAAGTTTATTCATTGTAATAAAGAAATAAGGACATGTTTGCAGTGCCGCCTTATTTATTCGGTCTTTCTCGAGTGAGGCACATATAGATTTAGTACCTGTAATCAGTACTTTAATGGCGGACGTGTGTAGTCACATGTAGTGGCAACGGGGAGGTAAGTATGGAAGAACTTTCCACTGCAAAGGTCTACTTATAGCTCTACTCCTGATTGTGGGATTAAAAAGACTGAACAATTATTGTGTAGCTTGACAAACATGCCATCTCGTGGGCGTGTTTTCTAATATTCATTGCGGTTGGTTATATTATCATTTTTAAAGGTACAGGAGGTTTACAGTATAAAACAAAAAGTTCATTATGCATGCATGTGTGTGTGTGTGTGTGTGTGTGTGTGTGTGTGTGTGTTCGCGCGCATGCAATGCTCATTTCTTCAAAAATGTTAAATTAATACATAATGTTGACTGGTTACTTTGAGGGGGAGGGGGGCATCAAAACTTTAAAGTTACCCATTTAATAGTGATACAGGCTCCAATTTCGCATTCATGAACGGACGCTAACGACATAGGGAGTTTGTGAGACTATAACAACATGCATGAAAATCCTCTCCTCCCCCTTTTGCCCAAGAAGTTAATCAAAGGTGTGGACGGACATACGAACGGACACGCACGCGATCGCCAAAGTGATCGTTATGGGGAGCCATTACCAAGGCAGGCTCGACAAAAGGGAGATAAGCAATACAGTCAGGACGCAAATCTGTTGTGTGTGACTTCAACACTAATTAGCTCTTTTGATAAAATTCAATTAACCATAAATAAAATGGACCAGAGGAAGAATATAAACCTTGCTGCGCATCTGCACTAACCAAATATCTAGCCGACAAAGTTTCAGTAAAATCCTTCAAGTAGAGTGGGAGGAGAAGCGATGACGAATTGAATTCCAAGAATAACCCCTTTGGCAATTTTTCAATAAGTTTATACAAAAGTGGGCCAGAGGAATATAACTGAAACCTTACTGCGCATCTACACCAAGTGCATATTTTGCTAAGTGTGAGAAGAAGTGAAGACATGCTGAATTATCAAAATACCTTTTTTCGATATTTTTTTCGAGAAAATATTAAACAAATGGGTCAGAGGAAAAAAAAGCTTACTGCGCATCTGCCCCAACCACATATCTTGCTTAAAAACTTTCAATAAAATCTTCCAAGCAGTGTGAGAGACGATGTGATGACAAACTGTATTCCCTAATTACCACTTTTTTCAACACATTTTAAAGTAATGGTACATATGAAACCAGAATGCAATCAAATAGTATAAAGCTGGCAAAAAAACAGCAAGACATAAAACTTCACCATAAATGTACAACTGATGTAGATGTATGTACAAAGTTTGCCCCATGAGCCCCCTCTCCAGCGTGAAACCCAATCCAAACTGTTGTCAAGGACTACTAAAGAAAGACTGGTTGAGATGAGTATATACTTTTATTTGTGTGGTCCCCGAAACCAGGCTGTTGGGGGTGGGGATGTTGTACAATAGCTCTTCTCTATTTCGTAGAAGCGTGCTAAAAAGTACAACCTTACTGCGCATCTACACAAACCACTTATAAAGCCTACAGAGTTTCATTAAAATCTACCAACCAGTGTGGTAGAAGAAGCGATGACAAGCCTTGTCATGGACTACTAACAAACAGACCGACTGACGCACGGGGATAATTAGATGTACATGAAATCATAGACATGCATATCCCTGCATTTCTGGCATGTTCTTCTAAACGCTTCCCCCCCCCCCACCACCCCCCCCCCCTTTAAGCAGCTTAGGAGAAGTGATGACAAGAATCTTTCTAAAACGTGACTTACCAAAATACGACCTGTCTCGCCAGTTTTTCAAGAAAATTACCTAAAAATGACACATAGCAAAAAGAGAGACCCTACTGCGAATCTATATCAAACATTTTTATTTGACCCACAACGTTTAATTAAAAAAAAGAAAAAAAAAATTCGAGCAATATGAGAATAGGTGATGACAAGCTTCTACTGAAAACTCGTTTTTCAAAATACCCGTGTTTTGTTTGCTTTAATTCAAAATATTACCCAAAAAGTGAGAAATTTGAGAAAAGTAAACCCTTAATACGCATCTACACCAATCATATATATAGACTACAAAGTTTCAATAAAATCCTTCAAGCAGTGTAGGAGAAGTTATAACAAGCTGAAGTGCCGGAATAAATATGGAATATGTTTGCAGTGTTATTAGTATTTGGTTTTCTTCTTCAACGTGTAATAACCAACGAATGATTAGAAATGCTGAAAATGTGTATACACTGTTCACTGAACTGCATAAAATGTTATAATTTTCACAGTCCTTTCAAAACCTCAGTGTGTATGTGGCATAATGAACTCTTTGAGATAGGAACTTACTATGGGCCTATTAATCTAGGACAGTATGTCTGAAGGAGGCAGACAAAAAAAGTTGTGTTACAATTTATAGTTCTATCACACAGAATCATGCAAAAAATTACAAAATGTTCAGGATTATCTTTTCTCGACAACTAGACAGAGTTATCCCGAGTTTTATACTCGGTTAGATAAATCTATCTTAAGTTTAGACTCTACCTATGGTGTAATTAACTTGACATCACTGATACAAACTTTTTAATGCGCGCTGACTGCACAGACCTTTAATTTTCTACAACATTATTAGCTGAAAAATAATGGTGGGCGATAAAACGAATTTTCTCTATGTATGGACTGGATACAAAAACATAACCCTTGGAGAACAAGACTTGTACCAGAGGCTCGGCAAGCCTCGCACCTAACACAAATCATATTATCTCGGGTTAAATTTTCCAATACAATAAACATGGTACCATTATGTGATCTAATACATATATCTTCATAAACCCAACTGACAATGCTAGGCTAAATATATTGTTTTCTGGTTTTTAATTCTAACATTAATCCTTATTTGTTCTCTTAGACTCTCGTAGCTACCATGCCATAGTATCCCCTTGTCATGAAAAGGCGAGGGAAAATAAAAAACACAAAACAAACAAGTATCCCAAGGTCAAAGAGGGTGAAATAGTGTCGCAGAATGAATTATCTTTGCTTTATATAGAGCCATTCTAACTATAAACATAATCTATTAAATGAAAAACGTTAACAAAAACCCTAACAAAACTGTTGACGAAGCAGCAGCCACCATACGATAGGTAACCGCAATGTCTTGCTGTTATACTATCGTGAACTCGATAAATATAATAGGACGGTAAGGTACACTTACCTCTTGATAGGTATTGTTATCCACCTGAAGGATCTTGTACATGGTAAAGGCGGCGGATGGATCCCCATTAGCTGAGAAAAAATTCTGGTTGGTAGTTTTCGTGGCCGCTAGAATAGCGTCCCGAAACTGCTGGCCCCTGCTCTCCACGTTCATCAGATTGGAGCAAAGATTATACTGATTCTGACAGGACGACGAGGTCGCCGCTTTTACCCCCTTCACGATAGCGTCAACCGCCATCAACGTGTAGGGCACGTACATATCACGTGGTCTTTTCGTTCTCAAGTCCTCCTTCGAGGTGTTGCAGCTTCCGCTGTACTTATTACCTTCGATATTACATTCGAAAGTGTTTTCCCAGAATTCCGTGAACCACTTTTTGTTGTAGGTATTGTTGGCTGGCTTCAAGCTGTACAGATATGTGTAGAAACGATCCACATCAGTAGCGTAGGCAGCGATACTGTCAGAAGGGACGACGGTAATAGCGGAGTTACCCCCGGTGAGACCTTGTACGACGTCAGTGGAATTTCCCCAAGATGACGTCCCGATAAACTGGAATCTGTAATATATAATACACACCTCAACATTTTAAACCAGTTTGTACGATTACGTTGTTAGACTTATTAAAACTTAGTTACGTATGAAATAAATGGGCTTTTAAAATCTATCTATCTATCTATCTATCTATCTATCTATCTATCTATCTATCATGATCATATATAAAGTAGACTTTAAGGTTCAGCGACCTCACCGACTCGTGAGAGAGGGTACAATGACCAGTGACCTAATTTTGATTTAATTAATTGCCACCTATTAGAGAAAACGAGTGTTCAGACTCAAAGTTCTGCCGCAAATTAGGAAGGAAAAGTGGAATATTAAGAGTCTTTACCTGTTTCGTGAAATCTGACGTATAAATCTGACTAACAGTGTGTGTGTGTGTGTGTGTGTGTGTGTGTGTGTGTGTGTGTGTGTGCGTGTGTGTGAGTGTGTGTGTTTTTGCTGGGGACGCAGTACAAGTTTTAACTAGTTGGTATGATTACAATGTGTCTGTTTGTGTTACCAAATTTTTAGATCTCTGCTATGCTCTGTGAATATTTATTGTATGCTAGGCAGTGAATTACTGAATTTTTATGAGAGAAATAATCTTGATAATTCACTGGAGTAAATACGATAAATAATTTGTCAGTGCCAGTTAATAGACATTGATAACATTATGACCAAGAAATTTTAAAACTGTTTAAAGACGCTTGCATTGTCTAGTGGTAAATATAGCCGATTCCCATGCAGATGACCCAGGTTCAAACCCAGCAATGTTTTCGTTTTTTTAATGTGCTTTTTTACCTTGAATTGGGAAGAAGAATTATGTTACTACTTATATTTTCTGTGCGAATGTACACAAAACACAGCAGAACATAAACGGCAAACCGCTGACATTATCGCGCGGGATACTTCAATCTGTTACACATCTTGCTAGCCAATATGTTGGAGCATACAATAAAAAGAAAATTTGCTTGTTCCGAGTGAATGATGGATATATTTCATCTCGTGGGTGAAAAACTTCAGTATGTTGACTCGCGGCTTCGGCACTCGTGAAAATACCGAGTTTTTCACCCATTGGATGAAATATATGCGTTATTCACTCAGGGAAAGCAAATATCCTCTCTGTATTTACTTACCTTGTTCACGTGAACCAGATGGAGAAAAGAAAAGATATTGTGACCCACTTTGGACATATCCCTCCTGAAACCCCACCCTCCATCCCTGTCATTTAATGACTCTGAGAACGGAATTTTATTGTAACCCATGAAGCAAGAAACATTAAAGTTAAAGTGATCTACTTTGGCAATAATAGATTAATTCTTACACAAATGCGTTCCTGATACATTTTCAAGACTCTTACAAAAGCTGTCTCTCAGAATTCAAGTAAATATAAACTTAAAATACAGTGAATAGTATTATTATAGATGTATTATATTTAAATTCAACAAGCTATTCACCAATCCATTATTTCACATGCACAACTACGTATTTCACGAACTAACTTTATTAAAACTACAGGCGTAGACCAATAATATTGGACAAGTTTACCCAAACAATATTTTCCTGTTTCAGATACTAATGTCATGCGCCTGAATTTACAATAATATAATTATTTTAAAAAACAAACAAACAAACAACGCTACAAAACAACAGTGCTAAAAAAAAGATCAGCTTAAAAGGGGCGGTAGTAAGGTATCTTACCCCCTCATATCAGTTAAACAAATGGAAAATAGAAAAGCAAAAGATGATTTAAACACATGCATTTGCAATACCAGTAATAACTTTTTAAACAAGCGGACAAGATAACGCATGGAAATACACGTTGTATACACGTATATGGGTAATGTTCTATTTATATTCAGTTCAGAACAATGGAAAATATCCATGCCAAAAAAATGGATTAAATGCTTTATTAGATTTTGACATTTTGAATATGAGTTGCGAGTCCTAACCTCCAAAACTAAAAAAAAAAAAAAAAGAAACCTGAAAGGAAGACTTTCGTTCAAAATTGTAGGGGTTTTTTTTTTTTTTTTTTTTTTTTTTTTTTTTTGTTTTGCTTGTTGGTACAAATTGTGTATGTTTACTCGTGCAACTGACCATTGATAGTCCTGTTATCAGCTACTTACAGCATATTTCTGTTCCTGTCTTTGACAGCTTCGAGAATCAGCCTTGCGTGAATCTTATCTACGAAAACTACTACAATGCTCGTGTACGCTGTGTTGGTGGCCATGTCTTCAATCATGGCACTCACATTAGCGGCGGGAGGATTCGGTGATATTGCCATGGTAGAGACAATGCAGATGTCGCTACCCTTCAGACTATTTATGAAGGCATCAAAAAGAGGTTTTCCGTATATGTCATTCTGATACATGACCTGAATGTATTTCACGCTTTGTTTGACCAGAAGTCTTGCGATGATAGTTGATTCGATCAGTTCGGAGGGTATGGTACGGAGGAAGTAGGGATAGGATTTGTCGTCCCCCAGGGCAGCGGATGATGCTGCTTGGCTGACAGTGGTTCTATTCATGTCGTTAAATAGACTAGCAATGGCCATGGCTTCTGGATTTGTATCTGGACCAACGTATGCTACTAAATTCCTAGGATCGACTCCATACGGCAGACGGATTTTGCATTTCTCAAAACTCAGTACATTTTCCAAAGTATTTTCGCCTCGAGAGCAGGAGTCAAAGCCTACACCTCCAATGGAAACTTGATTATTATCGGGGCTGTATTCTTGTATAGCCCACATGAACGCTTCCAGGTTCAGGATTCCCCTAACTGTTATAGTTCCACATTTATATGCAGTGCTCCCCTTCTGGTGTACTCCGAATAAACCTCCAATATAATAGTATTTAAGAACGTCATTGATATTACTGGCCTGCTTAATTGACACCCCATCGAAACTGCACGGGTTGGTTACTGCTGGACACTGTTCCTGAGCTTTAGACAGGAATGTTAAAAGACTTGCGACGAGCACGTGCGTAGCTAGATACTTGGTCCACATCTGTAAATATAAAACGTCAAAAAATCAATTAACATTCAGTGATGATATTATACAATTATAGACCTTCCTTGAGGTGAACATAAAGTTTTATGAACCCTTTTATCATATTCACCAAAATATAGGCATATAGTTGTTTTAATACTTCATTTAGTGCAACATTGTTAAATTAATACATTTCCGCATGACGCTACCAAAAATAATGCGTCACGTAAAAGTCAATGACGTTACGAAAGTCCAATATTATACAATTATTTACTTTTTATGAGGTTGATAAATACTGATTATCACTCCTGTCACTTTATCTGGGTGCTTCAAAAACGCTGAGTTTGATAGCTGAAGGACATGGGATCTTGTGTGACTTGCAGGATTTGGCGTAATCCGATGTCCTTCCGTATCAATAGAGACGCGATACAAGATTTAGATTCCTCGCTGTCAATGATGACGTCACTTAAAAACGGTCGCAATGTACGTGAAACAGTTACTCTATATTTAAACGCAATGTACAATGTGAGCACATGAATGGAATCAAAGTAGAAGAACAACAAAATAAACAATTGTCTTTTATTTATGAATTCATTGCTCGGGTATACAATAAACACATCATCAGAACAGTAACTTGATTTGGTACTTGCATCGAGTCTCGTTTAATAGCGGAAGGACCTCAGATCACGCTAGACCCTTCGGGTCGTGCGAGATCCGATGGCCCTCAATTATCAAACACGACGCGATACAAGCATTAAATCAAGTTACTCTACTCATAACATGTATCAACTGAAATCAAAAGCTAGGAAATTATTTATTATATAATCTTTAATTTTCATAGCTAAATTTTCGCTTCATTAATATTAACGGCGCACCCCTCTCCCCCTCCACTCCTCACACCCCTCCAACCCCCACATAAAATTGAGCGCGGAACGTTTTCTAGAGTAAGTTTTCTTTATAGTTAGATGGTTAGAGTATGCCCTGGAAACGATTAAAATACAGGAGCTTCTCCCCTGGGTCCCTTTTGGGAGTTGTCCCACAAACCCCTCGCCTACATGTGTACGTTCCCTCTTCCTCCCCACCCTCGATATTTCTGGACCCTCCCCTGTTCATTGGCTATATCATGCCGAGGAAATGGGAACTAAGTGCCCTACCCAAGGACACACCGAGGCAGCCGACTAGGGCTGGCTTGGGCGGGTAAACAACCCACGACCCTTTGATTAATACGAATTAAAATCATTGGAATAATATAAATGAAAAAAGAAAATATATATATATATATATATATATATATATATATATATATATATATATATATATATATATATATATATAATAATAATAATAATAATAATATTAATAATAATAATAAAGATAAATAGTCAATGTTTATCATATTTTCTTCCCACCCCCCCCCCGCTATTTTCAGTGCAAAAACTTTCGTCTAAAATTAAGAACATATCAAGGGAGGGACTGAAAAATAGATAGACGGACGGACGGACTGACACACGGAGTCTTACAGACGGAATAATGTCAGAGATTCGGACTAATCCGCCATGTGAGCCTGTAGAATTTTATATTACCTTCGTGTACGCACTTTAGGGTGATATTATACAATTATTTACTTCTGATGGGGCTGATAACAAATTTATCAACTGCAGAAAAGTGGCAATCACCAAGATCGTAGGAGCTATTAAGGTAAAAGCTTGACAATGGAATAAACTAAGGTTATGCGACATTTTCAAAATTACTAAAATTAAGCAAAATCTCATTATAAATAGAAGGGTTACGTTTTACGTACCACAGACGTGCCGTAACGTCTTATTAGGGAGCAATCGGTATTTACTTTAGTGTTGGCTGTGTATAATTACAAATCATATTGTTTAGACATTCGATCCCTGCCCCAAACTGCTACACAGAATATCGCATTCATTAAGCAGGAGATAAATACTGGACCACTCATATCTTTTTGTAACACCATCTCAATTCCCTGCCTATAGGATGGGAACATTAAAAAATTAAAATTGAAAATTACTGGCTCAGTACAATATTTGCACACTAACCCTCGTATGTATATGAAAAAATAAAAGTCAAAATTTAAAATTACTGGACCATTCAGACTAAATGATATTATTTCACAGATTTAAAAAAAATCACTAGACCAGTCAAACTGTAAAAACAAATAGCCAAGCGAACACAAAATAATAATCTGAACTTTTTTCACACATCATAAACAGCGCCGTAGTTATGGGATGGGACTATAGACCAACTGTTTCATCAATCACCTTTAAATCCAATAGTAAAGGTTGCGGATAAAATGTGGTCTAGAAATACATCACTTTTGGGAGCCACGGTAGCACAGTGGTTACGGCGTTGGATTCGTGACCTGGGTCGGCTACCGTGGTGTGTTGACCCAGGCACTTGACTTATCTCAGCACGATATATTCATCACAGTGTTGCCGTGCCGTTAAACCCACCATCACCATCACCACCACAGAAGAAAAAATCCTTAAATGTCCTGACTGGATAGGTTGCACAAAGCAATATAGATTATCTACGCAGATTTGGTCAAACTTGCAATTGTTTCGGTTGCCGTCATAGCAACGTCTTACATTACATACATTTTGCACAACATTAAACGTTGAACACCTTGCGTAAAAGGCTACATAAACAAAAAGGCATCAAAAATGCACAAGGCTAGATGTATTTTACCTAAGATACAATTATATCCGGCAAGATTTTATAAACAACTAGATAGCCCTTGATAAGCTCAGACAGAGAGAAAAGCAATAGCGGTTTAAACATCTCTTCGATAGACATTTTAGACGATGTCCTTATTTTGTTATAAGGTGATTTTTAGAGCAACATGCTGTATGAAACTGTTTAAAATGTGACTAATGATTCGTGGTAAATAAAATTTACTATGTTTTGTTGTCTCGGACATGTACAATCCACAAATTTACAAAGGCAAGGCATGTAATAACTGTTGATATGTTGTACTGTAGGTCCACTTTGTAATGTCTATGATGCTGCACTTTGTTCAGAATCGGGCGTTTTGTTTTCATGCCCTACATTTGATTTTGGATAGGACTCCATGTTGTAAATGGTATAGTCAATACCAACAAATAACAGAAAATTATATATGGACAGTATTCCAAATATCAGATATTTCTTTTGATGGCGACTGAAATAATTGCGATTTGTATCCAAATTTGTGTAGATATTGTATATTGTTCTGAGCAATCTGTGCAGTTAAAATACATTTAAGGCTATTTGTGTGTGTTTTATGGCACAGCAAATTTTTCAAGGTTATATTACATCGAAGCAAATAGAGTAAAGTACCTTGCCTATAGATTGTCCACGGAGCTCCCAAAGGTGCTGTATTTCTATACTACATTTAATCCCTCATCCTTTTGCTACTGCGTTAAAAGGTGGTAGATGAAACAGTTGTCCATATCTTGTCAAATATTGAAAGTAGGATTTTGTTTGTTATTTGTTTCGAGTTTAACGGCACTTGAGCGCATGAAAGGCTATATAGTGCCGAATCAATGATAGTAGACACACATCAGCCAATCAGGGCTGGTCTGGGTAGGATTTGTACCTGCGACCTTTGGCTTGCAAGACCCAAGGGGCACAGATTTTTTTTTTTTTTTTTTTTTTTTGGGGGGGGGGGGGTAGCACAGCGGGGAAGCGCGGGGAATGTGCTTTACAAATAATCTAGTCTGGAATGGCAGATGAATTCGCTACAAAGCACAATATGCATACTAACAAAAATCATATCACATATCAGTCGCTTTAAAATCTCAAGCCATATGTAATCTGTATAATGAATGGAATATGAGAAAATTACTCTTTCAAACAAAGAATCTTTATATTGGTAACGCTCATAAATTTCAAGTTTAATTAAATAGGTACAGAAAAATATGGACAAAATGGCAAAGGATGTGCTTGTTAATAATTTTTCTTTGTCTATGTCCTTAACTCTTTTAAACATTTTCATCTACAAAATAATGTAGCGATTCTCGCTGAGAGAGAGAGAGAGAGAGAGTCAGAAAGACAGAGACAGACATAGACACAGACACGGACAAACAACAGATTGTTCACATACCAGGGAGACTTCCATGCAAAACTTAGAATTATGTGTTGTTAAAAAAGAAGAAGAAGAAAAAAAAAAAAACATCTTCCCGTGTTGTTTTCCGATACCCAAGTTTGAGCCTGTTGGATAAGTCCGTAAAGTCAAGGACGTACCAAATGGCCAATTTAAGCTGTACAAGTCCCTAAAGTCAAGGACGTACCAAATGTCCAATTTAAGCTGTATATGTGCTATTGTCTTTTGAACGTGAATAGTTATTTTGGTGGAGATCTGAATACTTTCCAACTTATGATCCAGGGGTGGAGATCTGAATACTTTCCAACTTATGATCCAGGGGTGGAGATCTGAATATTTTCCAACTTATGATTCAGGGGTGGAGATCTGAATACTTTCCAACTTATGATCCAGGGGTGGAGATCTGAATACTTTCCAACTTATGATCCAGGGGCAACACCTCCATTCCCAACAGCGTTCCTCAAGGTCCATTATAGGATGTGTGTATTTATTCGTCTTTTCATGTTTAGTATGTTTAGTAAATGTATAGTCATAGGGTTGGAATCCCTATAGTTTCCAAGCCATTACTCAAAGGTTAGGTCCATGGAGTCATGAAACACCTCCTGGGGAAGTATTTGCAACATACATAAATTCTCCTTTTCATCTCAAACAACTATATATATGTTTATAGGACGGAGATCCCAATAGTTTCCAATTTACCACCCATGGGCTCATTGCTGAGGGTGGAGGAAAAACCCTATGGGCGTGTTTTGGTTACACCTTTGCATCTACCTTTTCATTCCCTACAAAATGTATCTTTGGTTATAAAAAGGTGATCTCAAAATACTTCCAAAGATATGACCCACGGACCAAATCCAGGAGAGTGAGGACAGCTCCCATGGGCTAATTCTATGTATACACGTTTCATGGAGCCGATAGTGTTCACTCACATGAATTTACCTTTAATGCCTGCAGCTGCAAATGTAACTGATGACTGGGGATCGCAATAGTTTTAGGGACGTGATCAAGCGTTCTAAAGTGTTGGCACAGTCTACACACACAGTACTGTCATTTTCACCCAAGTTTATAAAGGCGTCTAGCTTCTACTGTTTTTATTAGTTAATAGAGAGCACACATGTACTTACATACGTACACACATACTGCATAATAATATATACCCGCGCTTCATCAGAGAAAGAATTACGAAAAGGGAATGAAAAAAGTACAGAAAGACCGACTACAGGCTACATGAAAAAACAACAGTTGTTAAAATGGGATAAAAACAGGAGTAGGAAGCAGAGATGAGAGAATTAATTATATTCGTCGCCGGTAAAAAAAAATGTGGTACGGCCATTGAGACATAATATATAATATGGGGGGGGGTATGCCTCCTCCTCAGTCACTCATCTTTCGATAAAATTTTTGCTCGTATAACGTAGAAGGAAACAATCCGATCAGGGTAGCATTCATAATTTATAAAATCGTGGCTTTCAACGGTCACCTGATTTTTAGCTTGGATTGTCACCTTTAAATGCAAACTCTATAATTTGTGTTCACCATTCATCTAAAATACTTACATGTAGCATTTTACATCCCAACATAGGGCATGGGGAAACTCTATCACTGGTGTTCACCATTCCTCTAGAATACTTACATGTAGCATTTTACATCCCAACATAGGGCATGGGAAAACTCTATCGCTGGTGTTCACCATTCCTCTAGAATACTTGTGTGTAGCATTTTATATCCCAACATGGGGCATGGGCAAACCCTACAACTGGTGTTCACCATTCCTTGAGAATTACATGTAGCATTTTATATCCCAACATAGGGCATGGGCAAACCCTATCACTGGTGTTCACCATTCCTTGAGAATACTTACATGTAGTATTTTATATCTCATCATAGGGCATAAGCAAACCCTACCACTGGTGTTCACCATTCCTTGAGAATACTTACATGCAACATTTTATACCCCAACGTAGGGCATGGGCAAATCAGAGTGTAATCAACGATTACTAGGATCGCCTCTACCAAGCTTTTAGTAGTCTATAGTAGCCATTATAAACATTAATTATCATGCAGAAAATAAGTTAAGATTAAAGTGATCTTGACAACAAAATCTTGACTCCTGTGACGGGGCATTAAAGGCATAAAACAATAAGAAAAACATTATTTTCTATGAGATCAAAGTAGATGTACAATAATGAGTTAATTAAAAAAATATAGATATTGTTAATCTTTTTTTTTAATCATTGTTCTTAAATACTCTTCAGACGCTATTATCATAGTCCACACTAGAAGCCAAATTTTACTGCAGACAGTCACAGTCTTTGAATAACAATGAAGCGACAGTCCGTATTAATAGAAGCACAGTTCATGCATTAGTAATTGCCTTGATTAGCCACTACAGCTGAAGCCTCACGTGAAATGTATGCAGTGTACTCATTCTCATGTACAATACTCAGTTAAGCTGTTCTGGTTAACGTATCACAATATACATTATATACATTATACAGTCATTATTATGTAAAGTTTACCACTGAATAAACACTTATTCCTGCTTCAAACTGCACTGGTCAGCTAGAGCCTTCTATCTGTGTAGGCTATGATACAAATATTTGACATATGTTCGTAAAGCATAAAATGTAGGTCACGCAATTGTTTTCTTTGGTTGTAAGAGTATAACACCAACAGAGATTCGTCTAATTATCAAGTCTCATGATTATGACACACAAAAAATCACCCAGTATATGATTGTTTGTAATTCTTACCAAGAAGCAACCCTTCACCAAGTTTCATGATTCTAGGTAGAACAACATGCGTACAGCATGTCAAAAATGAGTAGTCATGAATCAAACGCAAAAACTTAACCAAAGTCAGTACAAGATGAATTATATGTCATAATTAACTTCTTTTGTTGTAACGATGTAGTACAAATAGAGATTCATGTCATCAATTTCACTATCCTACAACGAACAGTGCTAGGAAATGAATATCAAACAAAATTTAACCCAAGGTAATGAAGCGTTAAATATGGATCATAATGGCCTACTTCTGCAACGAGGATTAGTGCTCGTCCAGATGCATCCCTTTACCAAGTTTCATTATTCTAGATCAAACAATATGTAATGAGCTAAACACAGAATCTTAATCTAAGCCAGTAAAATGTGAAATGTATGTCACAGTGCCTTTATTTCTTTGTATGAATATAGTACTAACAGAGTTGTATACAATCAACTAGTTTAATGATTCTAGCATGAACAGTTACAACAAAATTTAACTAAAGTCATTGCAGCATGATGATTTACTTTGTGATGAGTATGTAGTTCTAATCAAGCTACATCCACTCACCAAAGTTTCATGATTCTATGTACGACAGTGTGCATAAAGGATGCAGAAAACCTATCTGGTCAGGAGCAAATTGTAAAAACGTACCCCTTCCAGAAAAATATGAAATGTAGGTCACAATGACCTCTTTTCCTGTAAGGTTGTAGTACTCATCGAAATTCATACAATCATCTACTTTGATGACTCTGGCATGAACAGAGCTTGATAAATAAAACTAAAATTCTCAATTTTACCCAGGCAAGTGAAACGTGAAATGTGGGTTCCAGTGACCTAACTTTGCTTTAAGGGTATAATCCTCGTCAAGATGTATTCCCTCACCAAGTGTCATGATTCCATGTATGAATATTTATACAGGGTGCAAACCCGATAAACCTGAACTAAACAACAACAACAACAGCAAAAACTTTAGTAAGAATGTACATACATATACAAAGTTAGCTCCCTTAGTCCCCTCCCAAGAGGTTCAGACCTTTGAAACCCACTCCAAACTGTTGCCTAGAAACTATGAAGACAGTATGGTTGGGATTTAGTGAGGTTGTACGTATGTATATGATTTTATATGTGCGGACTCTGACGGGATAGCACAACAGCTCCCCTATTCTTCGTAGAGGTGAGTTGGAGTCACACGAAGTTTGTATACACACGAACTCCAGAGTTCCATTTTCGAATCTAGATGTTATAGACCATTGGATACATGTGCTTGCTTTTCAAAGAGGAGAAAATATTGTTAGCCAACAACGTAGCCACAGAGGCTCCAAAGAGTATATGGTCTATACATTGTTCATTATGGTAATACTTCAGAAGTTGTTGACAAACAAGCCCCCAATTTTAACTATTCCTCCTTTGCACAGCCTATAATAATATTACCAACTTTCACTGGATTCCATTATGCAAGTCAAGTTTGTTTGTTTGTGTTTTTGTTGTTTTTTTGTTGTTGTTGTTTTTTTTTTTTTTTACAAACCTCTACAACACTACTAACTTTTACTTAGATCCATTGAATGGTTCTCCTATTAATTTGGTTTAAATACACAGAGAGAGAGAGAGAGAGAGAGAGAGAGAGAGAGAGAGAGAGAGAGAGAGAGAGAGAGAGAGAGAGAGAGAGAATGCATGTGTCGCCATAGTAATCAGAGTAATGGTAGACAGTTTTCTATGTAAGAAGAAAGGAAATATTTTAAACCTTCATTTTAGTCTCGATAGTTTAAAGATATTTTATTTGATAACTTATGCAAAAGGTGTCGGGCGACAAGTTCTCACAATTTTAGATAAGCCCTTCCCCATACAAAAATAGTGGTACAAATTAATCAAACATGACAAGCGGCAGAATTAAAACAAACAAACAAACAAACAACTTACTAGACGTTGGCACTAAATTAAAAATAGGCCTTGAGTTTGACTATTGTGACTTTAATATTGAAAAAGTGCAGGTACATTTGTTTGATTCATTCTAGTATCACACTACATCTTGGATCACATAGTTAGTAATGGGAATTAACGGTAAAATTGTTCAATGACGGAGAAATTCGTATGCACAATTCTTGTGACAACTAGGACAAACACTGCTTAGCAACTCATTACACGCTGGAAATACACGCAGGTCATCTCTATCTGTATCTAAACTTACTTCATACAAGTATTACAAAAGGTGCAAAGTGTTCAAAACGTGTACATTTAAATGGGTCTATAAGCATGTGCAATTTAACATTTTTAAAATTCTTGTCTTGTAATGGTTAAATACATACACAGCATTTTTCAGCGTCTTAAGGAACACGTTATGTTTATACCAGATTGTTTTATGTTGCTGCATTCTGCCACAAGCGAATACCAAATGACCAAACAAGGTATCCTCCCTGATTTGTCTTTTTAATGTTCACTCGTTTAAAAGTACATCAGCTATACCATATGTTCTCAAACTCGGGGTCGTTTGGACCACTGGCTTACTGTAGGTGATATATTAGCTATACATATAATACCCGGAAGTGGGCCGAGGGTGCAAAAAGTTTGAGAACCATTGAGATATACCGTTATTCAAGACGAGCAACTCTTGCAAACCTTCAGATATGTTAACGTCTATTGCTTTAAAAAAATAAAAATAATTTTAAAAAAATACAAAGCTATTACTCACACGCTACCTTGAATGCTTACAAATTCGTTATAATTCAATCAATGCATACGACTGCCATATCATTTTTGGACTCGTGCGGAAATAAACTAATATTTAGAAAATTAAGTTCTCAAAGTATTGTTCCAAACTTTGAAAAGGCTTTAACCATAGATATACGCCGAGTTAAATCCATTTCTGCACATACAGGTCAAAATTAGGAACAATATAATAAAGATTTTAAAAAATATTAGTAAGGTTCTTTTTCATTAAATAATTGTTCTTTAGTGATTTTGATTCACGTCCCAGCTTATTGTTGTTTTGTTTAAATGTCCATAGTTCCTATCACTAACGTAGCTTGTACGTGCAATATGGAAATGAAAGAGATGAATCATTTGGCACACCTAAATTTATTTTACTATAACTTTATTCGTTTTTTGTTAAAAAAAAAAAAAAAAAAAAAGTTCCTGTCGTGCCACCCCGACCACTTTCAATTAAATTGTATCAAGGGCAAATCTGTGAGGGGGTGGGGGGGGGGGTGGGGGGGGGTGAGGGGTAGTGTAGGCAGACTTTTCTTCCGCAACAGAATTAATGTTATGTTGTATACCGCAACTTAAAAAGGTTATGGGTCAGACGCATATAATATATTCAGCATGAGATGTGAAGAATAATGAGAAACGTCCTTTTTCCTGATCATAGATGTGTATATGACTTGCTGACAACTCATGTAGAAGAGCCCATGGATAAGCAAACGTAATACACATTATAATTTGTATCGCAAATTTATCAGCTAAATTTTATTTTAAACATCTGAAATGCAGAGTGATGAACAACATGCATGTGTCAAGTCTATGATCCCCAAAAAGGGGGTGGGGCGAGGGAGTGGGGGCTGGTTTTTCAAAATGCAATAATTTTGATATACAAGTGAAAATATTTGATTTTAAAATCATACAAACACAAACATGTAAATAAATTTACGTGTTTCCATCTCTCCACATGAAAATTATGAAAATTTTTGGATTAGCAAAAATAGATACACTATTTTAACAAAACACACCTGGATGGGAGTTTTTAATAAGATTTCAGCTTTCTACTGAATCCCTGATATTGTATTGTTTTAAATTATATATCACGAGGTTTTGTTGAATCAAATATTATTTAAACTCAAACACGTCCAGGAAAACATGGGTAGTATGGGGGGGGGGGGTGTTTATAACTAATAACATGTATTCACCTGGGTGTTGGCAGGTAAGGACAAGTTCAGTATAGACGCGTGGAATAACACCAAATGAAATCTAGAAATCATTTTGCATTTCTAGAGATATTGAGGTTCAGACTCTATACAAGTTTCCAAAGCAGGAAAAATAATTATTTCTGCATCAGACTTTCGACTATTCCCACACCTCTACAGTCTACACCCACCCACACCTATCCCCTCGTTCCGATTTTGGCGCTGTCTACATTTAGTATAATTGGAGAATAAAACACAACAATGCCATACAGAATAAAATCATGTAACATGATAATTCTAAAATATGTAATTGATTTCTGATGGTGTACAATTATTATTGTAATCCAATTATTGTTTGTATACATCACACCTATTAGCACCAATTGACCAGAGTATATGGTTTACACATATTTCTCTTTAGAAACATACGCACGTTCATCTTACCTTGGTTTGGTACCTGACCAGGTATGACAAGGTGATTCCCTACCCTCGGGCAAACCCTCCAGTATCCTTACTCCTCAAAAAGAGTGCGAAAAGATGATAACTCCAGTTCTCGTTTCAACCCACTGTCGTAGCCCAACCCTGTGCCAGTTGACAAAAATATCTGTCCAATTGATTTTGCTTGTGGTCTCGTTTCTGACTCTATGGAATACTCTATCCGTCATTCAGCTATACCTGAGCACTATTGTAAGGTAATAGCGGGAGCGAATACCTTGCAAAACCTGTCTAACCAGTTTATTAATAGAACTACCTGTACGTTGCGGTGCGTTGACTTTCAAATACATCTAGCGTGAATAAAATGCATCAGTTACTTCATTCGTGTCGTTACCTAAACACGGGGGTAAAAATGCAAGAGTAGTGAATAATAAAAGAGATTCAATGAAGGATTAAAACCTGTTTTATACACCCTTTTAACAGAGGGTATTAAACGGAAAAATTACTTCACTCCATTGTTGAAATTCTAAAATGTACTCAGATTTCGTGAGTTTTTACTGAGTGTGATATTTTCATAGACTCTACCAGATAATTCCACCTTGAGAGGTTGCGTGACAGCGTTTTCATTGAATTTACAATTTATGGAGACATACAAAGGAAAGTGCAATATTAAATAACTTATCATATTTGCTTTGTCGATAATGAGACGTCAAATCGCTACTTCAAGCAACAAGGTGCATTTAATTTTAATGCGTTTTCAGCAACATGAAAAAGTAGTACATTATATTTATTGAAAACACGAGAAGATAATTTTAAGGACACCTACAAGTACTTACATGGTACTTTAACAGTCTGTATATGCTAGTGAAATAAATATCGGTTAAGCGTATTATCAGTATGAAATCACTAAGAAGAATTTGTACACATCTTGTGTATATAAATAGCTGGAAGTCTATAAACATTTAACAATAATGCCTTTATTTATTTATTCCACAACTATTTCTCCAGACAGAGATATAGCTGGTGTTGTGTTAATTCGATCAACTAAAAGTCATGCGTCCATACTGTATATACAAATTTAAACTTTTTGATCGTGTTGAACTACCAAACAAAGTATGTTACAAACCTACAGTATATTTATTTTAGTGTCATATAATAGCAAACAAAGTATGTTACAGTATATTTCATTTAGTATCAAATAATACTGCTCAAAATCAATTATGAAACTTGCGATCTTGATCTTTCGTCTGTGATCCAAGTTAGTGCATATATCTTACGCAGAAAGATTGAAAGACTGAATGAATGAATGAAAAAATTAATGAAGTAATGAAATTATTCCTGCAATGTGATTAAGTGGTAGCCAACCCCCCCCCCAAAAAAAAAAGTCTATCCCTCCCCAAAAAATATACATTCAAGCCGTTTTTATATTTATCTTAAAAGTAAGACTTCTGATGCTAAATGTTGAGGAAAATAAATTTCAATTTTTCTGGATACAAATACAAATCATAAATACAGGGTAGAAAATGCTAGATATATTTTGTACAATTATTTTGGGGTTCTTTAGCGAGTATTATGTTATCAACTCTATGTCTCTCTCTCTCTCTCTCTCTCTCTCTCTCTCTCTCTCTCTCTCTCTCTCTCTCTCTCTCTCTCTCTCTCTCTCTCATCTTAGTGCATTCTCGTGAATATATTGTTTTTAGCCTGAAAAGTTAAAGGTAAAGGCAAGTTGTTTCCGAATTTATCTCAAAGTAAAGATTCTTGTAAAAACAGAGACTTAATTAAATCCATTTTATTTATCATGATGATAATTACGATGACGATGACTGAAATAAGCACAATATAGGACGACGACTATCACAGAATATAATAATAATAATAATAATAATAATAATAATAATAATATTAATATTATTATTATTATTATTATTATTATTATTATTATTAATTTTTATTATTATCATTATTATCTTTTAATTTCATTCAATAACATATTACCTTGGTCCAAGTTTACACTTTGATAGAAAACAATACATACTACAAATGGAAGGAGTCATTCCGAATTCTTCATTCTTTGATATATTTATATAATTCATTCCAACTAGATAGTATAATACACTGTTACGGCTCATGGAAACTTGTATATAATGTTTACTAATTGTGACATATAATTATTTCCAAAATTAACGGCGTCTACAATATACTCCGACACACATTCCGTTGTAACCTCATTTCCTAAAGTTGATATAAAACCTACATAAATATCATTTGTATGAGTGCTACATAGAAAAAAAGCTGATAGATATTTAAACGAGAAAGGTCAGGACATATTCATATGAAAATGATACTTCTCTTTTAGATCTGTATACAAACTTGACACAATTTCAATCCCATATTCATTGTGTACATGTTTTCCTCGCATTTAGCTCTCAAATCTGTTAACACACACCCCGTAATCTACAGATTAAATTTATTTTTTATTGATTGTATAGTGAGGTAGGGTTCACTTGAAAATTCAATTTTTATCATCTTGTAAGTCCTTAATATATTCATTTAATTAACCAATAGATTGTCATACCTGTATGTCAACGTCACGACATTGTGTTAAACAATTTTGAAAAATATAATTGCATCACCAATACTTTGGTTATACCAAGCCTCACTGATCCAAATGACAAAAATAGAGATTTTATACTTGTATTTCCCAGCACTCACACTCGCCTATCGGCCTTGTAGCTAAGATCAGTGTGTATATTTTATCTTATGAGTTTAATAATAATAATAATAATAATAATAATAATAATAATAATAATATTATTATTATTATTATTATTATTATTATTATTATAATAAAAAGAGGAATATACATATTTATGCATATTTTTTTTTATCTTACTTCAGTTATCCAAATACATAATAGTTATTGTACCTTTATTATTTATTCTTGAAATATTAATAAATTTGATATAAGTTTTCAAAATATATTTACTTTGTTTAAATTAGCAAGCTATATGGATACTATCCATAAAGATAAGTATAAGTAACACCTATTTATTGCTTTACTTAGTAGTAAGTGGATACTACTCTTAAATTCATCCGAGAAATATATAAATCTTGAAAAGCAAAAGTTGTAATGAATTTATCACGGTGTTTATGAGTTGTAATGAATTTATCACGGTGTTTATGAGTTGTAATGAATTTATCACGGTGTTTACAAGTTGTAATGAATTTATCACGGTGTTTATGAGTTGTAATGAATTTATCACGGTGTTTATGAGTTGTAATGAATTTATCACGGTGTTTATGAGTTGTAATGAATTTATCACGGTGTTTATGAGTTGTAATGAATTTATCACGGTGTTTACAAGTTGTAATGAATTTATCACGGTGTTTATGAGTTGTAATGAATTTATCACGGTGTTTATGAGTTGTAATGAATTTATCACGGTGTTTATAAGTTGTAATGAATTTATCACGGTGTTTATGAGTTGTAATGAATTTATCACGGTGTTTATGAGTTGTAATGAATTTATCACTGTGTTTTTAAGTTGTAATGAATTTATCACGGTGTTTTTAAGTTGTAATGAATTTATCACTGTGTTTTTAAGTTGTAATGAATTTATCACGGTGTTTATAAGTTGTAATGAATTTATCACGGTGTTTATAAGTTGTAATGAATTTATCACGGTGTTTATAAGTTGCAATGAATTTATCACTGTGTTTTTAAGTTGTAATGAATTTATCACGGTGTTTATAAGTTGTAATGAATTTATCACGGTGTTTATAAGTTGTAATGAATTTATCACGGTGTTTATAAGTTGTAATGAATTTATCACGGTGTTTATGAGTTGTAATGAATTTATCACAGTGTTTATGAGTTGTAATGAATTTATCACGGTGTTTATAAGTTGTAATGAATTTATCACGGTGTTTATAAGTTGTAATGAATTTATCACGGTGTTTATAAGTTGTAATGAATTTATCACGGTGTTTATAAGTTGTAATGAATTTATCACGGTGTTTATAAGTTGTAATGAATTTATCACTGTGTTTATAAGTTGTAATGAATTTATCACGGTGTTTATAAGTTGTAATGAATTTATCACGGTGTTTATAAGTTGTAATGAATTTATCACTGTGTTTTTAAGTTGTAATGAATTTATCACGGTGTTTATAAGTTGTAATGAATTTATCACAGTGTTTATAAGTTGTAATGAATTTATCACAGTGTTTATGAGTTGTAATGAATTTATCACAGTGTTTATGAGTTGTAATGAATTTATCACGGTGTTTATAAATTGTAATGAATTTATCACGGTGTTTATAAGTTGTAATGAATTTATCACGGTGTTTATAAGTTGTAATGAATTTATCACGGTGTTTATAAGTTGTAATGAATTTATCACGGTGTTTATAAGTTGTAATGAATTTATCACTGTGTTTTTAAGTTGTAATGAATTTATCACGGTGTTTATAAGTTGTAATGAATTTATCACGGTGTTTTTAAGTTGTAATGAATTTATCACGGTGTTTATAAGTTGTAATGAATTTATCACTGTGTTTTTAAGTTGTAATGAATTTATTACGGTGTTTATAAGTTGTAATGAATTTATCACGGTGTTTATAAGTTGTAATGAATTTATCACGGTGTTTATAAATTGTAATGAATTTATCACTGTGTTTATGAGTTGTAATGAATTTATCACGGTGTTTATAAGTTGTAATGAATTTATCACGGTGTTTTTAAGTTGTAATGAATTTATCACGGTGTTTATAAGTTGTAATGAATTTATCACTGTGTTTTTAAGTTGTAATGAATTTATCACGGTGTTTATAAGTTGTAATGAATTTATCACAGTGTTTATGAGTTGCAATGAATTTATCACAGTGTTTATGAGTTGTAATGAATTTATCACGGTGTTTATAAGTTGTAATGAATTTATCACGGTGTTTATAAATTGTAATGAATTTATCATGGTGTTTTTAAGTTGTAATGAATTTATCACAGTGTTTATGAGTTGTAATGAATCACGGTGTGTATAAGTTGTAATGAATTTATCACGGTGTTTATAAGTTGTAATGAATTGATGACGGTGTTTATAAATTGTAATAAATTTATCACGGTGTTTACGAGTTGTAATTAATTTACTACTGTGTTTATAAGTTGTAATGAATTGATCACGATGTTTATAAGTTTTAATGAATTTATCACGGAGTTTATGAGTTGTAATGAATTTATCACGGTGTTTATAAGTTGTAATGAATTGATCACGATGTTTATAAGTTTTAATGAATTTATCACGGAGTTTATGAGTTGTAATGAATTTATCACGGTGTTTATAAGTTGTAAATAATTTATCACGGTGCTTACGAGTTTAAATAAATTTACTATGCACTTTTAATCAAACCAGACAAGTCTTGTGTCAACGCTATACATCTGGGCCGAGAAGACTGTTAAATATTAATAAATATGAATAGATTGTGTTACAACTCTAGGGGTAATGTAACAGAATAAAAGACACAAACAAGCTTTCAAGATTAAAATGCAAATCTTTAATTTCCTAAAATATTAAAAGAATAAAAATAGTTCAACAAATAATCAAAGTGAAAGAATTAAAATAACTCACAGTATAGAATATCCTAAAAAGTCCTAAATTGTTTTAAAGTTCACTTCCTGATGTTAATCCGAGTAATCCGGATGAAGTATTCCGAATGAAAATAACCTGCAATGTGTTGAAGTTGATAAGTTCTGATTAAATCCAAAATAATCCTTGCAAGTCTGGAATCTCACAAGTTTTAGAATAATGTCCGATAATTCCACGGAGCTGTATAGTAATTCAGATGAATTACTAATTAAATAAATATATTCCACACTGAACTGAAATAAATCTCAATACGACCTCTCTTCATTCAAGCAACTGTAAAGAATCCTTTATCACTGGATGAGTTGCTATATATACGCAGATTTTAAAAGGGAATATCCTTTCTCCGTCTTTAATAATATGGTATTTCAAAATAACACAACCCTCTAAGAACCAATCAGGAACTAGGTTACGTCATTTACCCAAAGGTCTAGCGTACTAAAAATCTTAAAGAGTAAACACAATGTTAATGTAGTATGGAATGTGACCTTTCAATGTTGATTTCAAAAGTACAAAGCTAGGTCGACTTCATATTCCCGCGCAATTGATCATGTGACCACTTATTGATCGAGCAGTAGTCGTATGTATACTGATATGCTAACCTTTGTTTAGACAAAAAACAGAGATCATAAATTAGTAAATTAAATTATTATAAAAAAAAGTAAAGGAGGCTTGATTCCGTAACAATTGATTGATTAATTGATTTGATTTGATTTGATTGGAGCTCTATCTTTCTATCTATTTCATTACCTATTGGAAATGTGGAATTACTTTTTTTTTTAAATGGCTTACTTTGCCTAAATTATCCGTCATGCTTTACCATCACAGCGCAAAAATGATAGGAGAAAGCCGGCAAGAAGGAAAAATAGCAACGGTAGAAAGAAAGTATTTTAAAAGATCTTCAGGAGCTATATATAGCTACTGTGGCAGCCTCTACAATGGGATAGTTAGTTGGTTGGTTCCATTTTAATGATACCTTTCTTGGCAATATCATGCCGAGGAAATGGGAGCAAAGTGTTTTTCCCAAGGTCACATAGGCAGCTGACCTGGGCGGGTATCAAACAGAATTCTAAAAAAATACAGCACAATACAGCAGTCGGGGGTCTCTAGATCTCTAGAAGTTGGCGAGCTCTTTCACAAATAGAATACAATGAATTTATTCGAACCTATCATTTTTGTGGTTTTTCAACTATAAATAAATAAATAAATAAATAAATAAATAAATAAATAAATAAATAAAATCTTCATTGTTACCTTCAGTCACAATATGCTTTCGACGGGTAATTTTTTCACAAGTCAACCATTTTACGTTTGGTCTTCTAATTCGTAGCTTCTAGCATGCAAGAAATCTTCAAAAATTATTAGCCAATAAATAAAAGTTGATGCACATGTACATAATAAAGAAAACATTTTTAAGGTACCAAATTGAAAGTTGAGATACTTTTGTACGAGAATCTGAGACTTGTCAGTCCAAAGATCATTGAGAAATAAGCGTACCACGGTGATCAAAGTTCTGGATTTGTCACTTAGTAGCAGCAGGTTTGAGTTAAAATATGGTTGCTGTTCTGCGTCTGAAGCACATTGTATTGGTATTTACTGAGCAATAAATTGGGCAGATTTAGGTCAATATGGTCCATTTGCTAACGTTCCATCACTATTAGTATTTATTCTCTTTTTGTTCTATTCTTAATTTCACTTCCATTGTACAATCGTGTTTTCCATCACTCGCTAAGCAAGTTCCAGCGAGTTTAATGAAACTTCTTGATGACTCATATGGTGGTGTTATCAAGTAGGCAGAGTGGAAGTGACAAGAGAACCCTGAAAAAATTACCGACCGTAGATGAGACAACAATTGATCCTCGAATGATGGAACCCAGACCACAGACGTGTAGTGCAAATCATCAACGCGTCAATGATCTGCTGCGGTATCCGAGCTCAATTGACGATTCACCTTTGTCAGGGATCTTGTGAAATGCTAGCATGAGCTTTCTGTAACCCATAAAAGACAAACTTTATGGGCTGATGTTAACCTCACAATTTTATTTTGGCATCTATGTGTGCTGATAGACAATTATTATGTTCATATCTCGAAATAAAGTAAATATACTGACTAGATTGGCATCTCCTACACATCACATATTTGCATGGCATATCATATACTTGAAGAAAAGTAGCCCATGATATTTGTACAAAAAGGGTGTCGGAAACAATGGGCCGCTCGTTAAGGCATGAATTAAAGAAAACATGGATATAAAAAGTAAACAAAAAAAAATGTTATGAAGGGAGAATCTAAAAGAAAACAGAAAAGCCAGGCAAATGTAAATATATATGAAAGATTGTTTAAGAATATTACTTTGTATTTACAGTAAATACTGTAAACTTAAAATGGAACATTTCAAGATCCTATTGAATAAAAAACACAAAAGGAACCTCACGAAAGACTGTGTACATCTATTAAGGGTTAAACACCGAGTTCAGTTACAATATTTACAAGAAATCTGTGGTGTACATTTGAGAATTATTCAATCAAGGCACATTATTCCCGTTATGAATAGAGCAAGGCAGACATAACCCTCAAATGGCATAGTTACAAGAATGAGGCAGTTTATATATCATAGGGTATTGAAACATGGCAAACGTTTCCTGTGAGCTGTGCTTTTTACATGCCACTGCATACACGAAAATACTGATTAGATTGATAAAAGGACCATAACTCCTTGGGTAACTGAGGTTCTAAGACAACACTCATTAGACACAACTATAAGATATTTTACCCACTAAATGGCATTAAGATATTTGTTGAATGGTTCCTCAGATATAATGTCATATGCAAAACAACATCAGCTGGGATCTTGACTTTTTACAATTACAGGAATAATAGAATTTGTTAAGGAATCATATTTAACCTTGCCGTAACTTTGATCTTTGAGCAAGGCACCACAACCACATTTGCCACATATGATTAAGAGATGATGCACAAAAAAGTTTCATTATTGTGTTACTTGCAGTTTAAAAGTTATGGAGTAGACACATAAGGTATCGTTTACAAATATTCTCCTTGCTATGACCTTGAACATTAAGATGGAGACCTTAATGTGGCAAAAAAGTGCTGCCTAGGGGCAATTTTGTTTAAGTTTTTGTTGCACTATATAGTCTCTGGAATGATCTTGTACTTAAAAAGTTATAGGGAAGGCAAATAAGGTTGAAAATCATATGTGATTGACTTTAAGTATGGCACCAGAGTGAAGTAGATACACCATCCAGTGATTATGAATTGGCTGAAAAAGCAAAAACTATTATAACAGTTTGCTGTGCCCTTCATGCTTTAGTTAAACATCTGAACGAGGACACCACATACAATCTTGTAATTCATTCTGTAAAAGGGGGGTAAAATTTGATCAAAGCATTAGACACTTCCAAAGTTATGACTGAGATACAAAATGTGAGCATAGGCAGACAAACAAGCAGACAAACAAGAGTGTCATACACAGTACGTGATGTGCCTGCCTATTGTTTGATGTTATGCATTCAGGGAATCCCTTGTTTATTTCAGAAGTTACTTCCCTTTCTGCTAAGGGTAAATTAAACTGGTTACTTTTCTTTCATCAACAAGCCAACAACGTTTGCTTAAAGTAAGCCCTGCAAGACTAGTTTTTTGTGTGGAAAACAGCGATCTTTGATATAGGTCACCAACTTTAGCCTTTGGCCTTTTGATCCAACAAGAGTACCACCATGAATGGCACATTATAAGCCCACCCCATGATTAATAGTCACATATCTAGGCATTAGTAGAGTATGGTTGACTGTTACGGAATTATATATATTTTTCCTTTTAATAATGGTATAGTTTATTAGTTTATGATCTCTCTTCTTAGTCTAAACAGCTGTCGTCTTATGAGTACACATACGGTATTTTTTCGATCAATATTTCACCTAGTAGCTTGTAGCTTTAGTCATGTGACGTATTTTCCGCGCGAGAGAGTAATGAACTTTCGACCTAGTTCTCGTACTTTTAGGAGTAAACATTATATTGACTAGGAATTATAGTTTAAGGTCACATCCGAAGAATGAAACGTGTTTACTAGAAGGAAATTATTTCGAAATACCCAGTTGTTTCTTGAAGACGTAGTATGGGCTTTTGTTTCGATTCTGCACATTAAGGCTATATATATATATATATATATATATATATGAATTATAGCAGGTATTCCACATTCTTCATAGTTACATTTGAATAGACAGGATATAACGAAATTGGTTCAGTTTGTGTGTGGGATATTTTTATTTGGAGATTTATTTATTATTAATACAGTACATTTAGAATTCAGTACTGTCTTTAATCTGAATTATTATACAGCTCCATGGTATTATCGGAAACATTTCTAAAACTTGTGAGATTCCAGATTCATAAGGATTATTTGGATATAACTTAATCTTATCAACATATTAGCACAGTGAAGGCTATTTCATTCGGAATAATACATTCTGAATAGTTGGATTTACTTCCGGAACAGTGAACTTTAAAACAATTTAGGCCTTTTAAGGATATTCTATACTGTAAGTTATTTTTAATTCTTTCACTTTAATTGTTTGCTGAAATATTTTAATATTTTAGGAAATTAAAGATTTGTATTTTTAATCTTGAAAGCGTGTTTGAGTCTCTTCTTTTGTTACATAACCCCTAGTCGTAACATGACTCTCAAGATTATTGACTAACAGTTCTTAGTGACCTCATCTTATAATCAAGGTATGCAGTCACCTTCACCTTTAACCTCTGACCCCAAAATCCACAAGTTTCTTTCTTACTTGAAGTGCAAGTAATCCCCAATAGTTTGGTCCAGGTTTGTGATGTAGAACTAATGTTATCATGCAGAAATCATTATCTTTCTTACAGTAAAAGTGATTTTGACCTTTGACCTCAAAATCAACAGGTTTATTCCTTACTTCAAGTTCAAGCTATCCACAAAGTTTGGTCCAGGTATGAATGTAGAACTATGCTGTTGTGCGTAAACCATTTTTATTCTTTTAGTCACTGAGACTTTGATTATTGATCCTGAAATCAATATTCTTCTTCCTTACCCAAAATGTAAGCTATCCACAAAGTTTGGTAACTGTAGATGGTGAAAAATTCAAACTATTGTATTGGAAATCATCTTTTCCTTTCAAAGTGACCTTGAACTCTGACATTTTCACCCCATAATTGATAAGGTTCTTCCTTACCCTACATGCAAGTCATTCACAAAGTTTGGTAACTGTAGATGGTGGAGAACAGGAGTTATTGTAGGGGGGAGACAATTTTTCTTCATTCAGGTACATTGACCTTGGCTGTTGACCTTAAAATTGATAGGGTTCTTCCTTATCTCAAGTGCAAGTCATATGCAAGAAATAACTGTAAATGGTGGGCAGCTGGATTTACTGTGCAGAAACAGAATTGGTAACAGACGACTGATGGATGGATAAAATCACAACATAAAACACTCCACCTTATAACAGGCATATAAAAAGCAATAGATGTCTATCATGTCTCCAATACAAGTCTTGCACCATGTTTTGTCAAGGTTGCTATTGTAGAACTAAAGCTACTGCAAAGAATCAATTTTTCTTTCTTCAGTTTCTGTGACCTTAACTTTTGACCTAATGGGTCCAAAATCAATGGGGCCCCAGGTGGCCATGTGGTCTAAGGCACTTGCCTTTAAAGATCACTCACACATCTCAGCTCTCTCCATGTGAGTTCAAGTCTCAGCTTGACCAACATGCATATGTGAGAAAGTTTGCCAGTAGCTTCCCGTGGGTTGGTGGTTCTTCCTGGAGTCTTCCTCCACCAAATGCACTAGCCATCATGTACAGCCCATCATAAGCACACAAATGACAGTAAAACCCACAACACCAACCAAAATCAATAGCTGTCTTTTTCTTGGCTGAAGTGCATGCAATATATGAAGTTTGATAGAGTTTGCCATTACCTTGACCTTCGACCTCTAAAGTTTTATGTCGTCCTTGCCTCAAGTGCAAGAAATATATGAAGTTTGCTTAGCAAGTAATTTATTAAGTTTGCTTAATATATGAAGTGTTGAATTAAAGTTAGTGTGCAAAAACAATTCATCAAGTTTTGACCACCATGTTCTTGTCCTTTGACATATTGAACCCAAAATCAATAGGTGTCTTTCATGCCTAAAGCGCAAGCCACCCACAAAGGCGGATAGCGTAAAGTTATTGTGTGAAAATTACAATGGTAACAGATGTACAGATTAATGGACGGACATAACATGTGCTCCACCTTTCATTGGGTGTATAATAAAAATGTGATTACTATATGGTTCTGCATTTCAATATACAATGTCCTAAATAAACTCTTTTATTAACTTTGACAAAGCAGTTTATAACTGAACATTCATTTTTTTATAGTTTCTCCATTTAGTCTGAGATAAGTGGCAAATTAGACATGAATGGTTGTTACATACAAATTGTCAGAGATAAGTGGCAAATTAGACATGAATGGTTCTGGTATACAAATAGTCTGAGATAAGTGGCAAAGTAGACATGAATGGTTGTGGCATGCAAATTGTCAGAGATAAGTGGCAAATTAGACATGAATGGTTATGGCATGCAAATAGTCTAAGATAAGTGGCAAAGTAGACATGAATGGTTGTGGCATGCAAACTGTCAGAGATAAATGGCTAATTAAACATGAATGATTGTTGCATGCAAATTGTCAGAGATAAGTGGCAAATATTAGACATGAATAGTTCTGGCATGCAAATTGTTAGAGATAAGTGGCAAATTAAACATGAATGATTGTTGCATGCAAAATGTCAGAGATATGTGGCAAATTAGACATGAATGGTTGTTACAAATTGTCTGAGATAAGTGGCAAGTTAGACATGAATGGATGTGGCATGCAAATCGTCTGAGATAAGTGACAAAGTGAACATGAATGGTTGTGGCATGCAAATTGTCAGAGGTAAGTGGCAAATTAGACATGAACTGTTGCAGTATGCAAGTTGTCCAAGATAAGTGGCAAATTAGATATGAATGGTTGTGGCATGCAAGTTGTCTGAGATAAGAGGGAAATTGGACATGAATGGTTGTGGCAAGGAAGTTGAGAAAATCTACAAAGTTTAATCTGTGTACTTCTGGTCAGTTTTCGAATGATAACTTAACAGAGTTGTTTAATATAGATTGTATAAATTGAGAATACAAATAGATGAAAAATTTAAACAAATGAATATGAAATAGGCAACAATTATGCACAACATATGCAAGGGCTTTAAAATGTAGATTTTCAAATTTCATATTTAATTATCATGTAGAACTTTTATATCCTTTAAAACAGCTGAAGCCCACATTTATTGATGGAAATGGATGTTGGTTAATACAAAATAGGCAACATTTATGCACAACATATTCAAGGACTTTAAAATGTAGATTTTCAAATTTCATATTTAATTATCATGTAGAATTTGTATATCCTTTAAAACAGCTGAAGCCCACATTTATTGATGGAAATGGATGTTGGTTAATACAAAATAGGTACATTTATGATGGTCACAAAGACCTGCAATATTCAAAACTTGTATACATTTTTTACAAGCTGTGTTAATGTCTTATTATCTTGTGCAGCTTTTGCAATATCTAAATTCTATGTAAGAAGATATTGACCATAGACTGGACTTGCATGCTCACAATGTATTTCAGCTTAGTCTATGTACGAAGATACTGACCATAGACTGGACTTGCATGCTCACAATATATTTCAGCCTATTCTATGCAAGAAGATACTGACCATAGACTGGACTTGCATGCTCACAATATATTTCAGCCTATTCTATGTAAGAAGATACTGACCACAGACTGGACTTGCATGCTCACAATAAATTTCAGCTTATTCTGAGTAATATATTTATCAAAACAAAAATATTCATAATACTAATTAAACAATTTTAATTCATCCAAACTCTTTCATCTTAAGTGAAGATACACATTTATCAGAATAAAATCTGATGATGATGATGAATGTGGAGCTTTAACTTTCTATTAAAACAAACAAAAGATTTATAAAATATACAATTTTATTTTTTGTACAAATATAGTCATGGTAAAATAATGATTTATGTGCATATCAGTGTACAAACAATCTAAATACAAGTATAATGTATAAAAATTCAATTTGTGGAGACGAGTTTTCTATACTCTGTGTACAAGACAAATGCACATCTTAACACATTCTGCAGACAAGTTTTCTATACTCTGTGTACAAGACAAGTGCACATCTGAACACATTCTGCAGACAAGTTTTCTATACTCTGCACAAGACAAGTGCACATTTTATCACATTCTCGGTATACTTACTTAGGACAATCAAGTTGCTGATAAACAATTTTAGTTAAATGTAGTGTTAAAATTATTATCATATTCAACATAATAGGCACAGTGCACTTCAAAAATTACTATCTAAGTAAATTTTAGAAGATTAAAGCTCATCTTAATAAGTGCAAACTGAGTTTAATAAACAATGAAGAGTTTGCTCCCTTTGTCTATATTGAAAGCTCTCCACTTTAAAAGTTCATTCTTTCTCCCAATATAGTTGATATAGTTGGGACAATTAAAACTCGTGTTAAGAGCCATATTTTAGGCTGATTAAAGTACAAAATTAGGTGGCAATGATGCACCAGTCATGCATGGTGTTAGGCTAATTAAAATACAAAATTAGGTGGCAATGATGCACCAGTCATGCATGGTGTTATGTCAAAGGAAATCAAGATGTTCTAGACTGATTAAAAGAACCATTTCTCTCTCACCACGCATGTGGGATTGAGACATGTGCACTTGGTAATGGGTTATATCCTCATGAAAAGGGGTGTGCACATATTTAGGTATGTGCCACTATTACATCAAATATGGTAAATGATTATGACTATGATGGAATCAATTTTTCAGCTTTTATTAAGAGATTTTTTTAACAATAAAATAAAAAATATGAATTGTATGTGACATTGTGTAAATAATCATTGTGCTTATAAAGCTGACTTAGAGACTTATCATATAAGTCACTTATAAGTCACGTCCAACTGCACAGATCTATTACAGAGTACGGCACCCACTTATAAGTCACGTCCAACTGCACAGATCTATTACAGAGTACGGCAGATCTGGGTATATGCAGTTTGTTAGGAGTAATCATTAGAACAAACGACATAGACATTGATCTGCCAGAGCATTATGTGATAGCAGATCTGGATCTATGTTATTTGCAGTTAGACCAAGCTTATAAACGAGTATACATGGTACAACATTTTAATTCCAGGATCAGTTTTATTTTATTTCCAGCATTTAAGATTGATTAATTATTAATACACATGAATTTTAAACTTCTAGAACATAAATTTGGATTTGTAATTGTTTAACCTATTTCATATCATTTCACATAGTTACTTTCATGAAATACATTTTAAATGGCAAGACAGAGTAATGTTATATATTTAAGCTTATTGCTGTAACTACAAACACAAATAATGATCATCCTATCAACACAACTTTCTCTTTTAATATTGAAACAGTAGTTAGATTTCACAAATAAATACAAGGCATTGATTCGTCCATCTATCAATTTCATTAGTTAGTTTGTCTATATGTTACAAGACATGAATGACACCTGATAATCTTCAAAACCCAAATAAAAACTCTAATGGTCCTTGATGTGCAGAAAACAAAAATTGCATACTTTAATTCACATACAAGTTCAAACAGATGCAATTAGATATATATATATATATATATATATATATATATATATATATATATATACATACAAATGATAAGATGCAAGACAAATAACTAAAGAGGCTGCAAGTGTTATATCTAGCAAATTAATATTATATCGATCATGTCAATATTAAAATTTAAATCAAATAACATCTACTAGTCTTAAGTAGGCACATGTTTATCATCCTAGAGTAATGTTCTGACGCCTGAAGAAATCATTTTAGAGAAATATTAGTGTCTGTACAGGATGAGACAAATAGGATGTATGTCGTCACCAGCATGATTTATCAAATTTTCCTTCTTTATTCCTGTTGCATCATCTGAAATAAAAAAAAAGAAATCTTGTAACAGAAATTTTCAGGGAAAAAAAAAATTAAACATTTGTATTCATGAAAAAACACAAGATCATATTTTTGATAAACTTTATTTTCCAATATATAAATTGAGATTGAAATTCCAAACATGAAACTGTTACATCAAGTTCTGAGGATATTTTCAAGAAATCACACAGAAAGAATTGGTCTTGCTTTGCTTCAACTGAATATCAATGAATAAGCGAACTTAAAAAAAAATGAACACTGTTGCATTCTTTATTTATTAAAGTACTTTCTTGATGCATCAATGGTTTAGTGTTTTGATAAATTTAGTCAACCTGTGTTTCTGCCATTGATTGTTTTATCTTTATATAAAAAAGAACCTGGCCATGGTTTGCACATCAAGCCTGTACCCAAGCTTCAAAATCAAATACATGTCATACTGACCTACTTTTGGTGGAAAATTGTCCTCACCAACACACATCAACTTATCAATTTCCATGACTCTGTGGCCAATACTACACTAAAAACTGACCAAAACACAAAATTTCAACAAAGTCACCGAATAAAGCAATCTAGATCAAAGTCACCTACTTTTAGCAATCTGGTATTTTTATCCAAGAAGATGTATCCACCAACTATTTTGCATTCCTTCCCAAGAAACAGTACATACATAACCAAGGTAAATGAAAAACTTAACCAAAGTCATGGAAGCATGAAATGTAGGTCACCTACTTTTGGCAAATTGGTGGTGCAGATGTAGAGATGTATCCACATACCAAGAAACAAGACTAGGCAGCTGACTGTACTTGAAAAACTGACCACATCATTAAAGTATAAGCAAAGTAAACAACTTTAGCATCAAAAGTACATGTACCTTCTTTCCCAGCTAGACTAAAGTACATGTACCTTCATTCCCAGCTAGACTAAAGTACATGTACCTTCATTCCGAGCTAGACTAAAGTATATGTACCTTTATTCCCAGCTAAACTAAAGTACATGTACCTTCATTCCCAGCTAGACTAAAGTACATGTACCTTCATTCCCAGCTAGACTAAAGTATATGTACCTTCATTCCCAGCTAGACTAAAGTACATGTACTTTTTGATTTATCTATATTTCAAAGATACAACAGTTTAGGCACATGGATAATTAATTTTTTACTTTTTACCTTATTAGTTAAGGTAAATAAGTTCAAATAGCTGTATTCCTTATTTATTACAGTATATGTACTTTGAATTCTTTAATTAATCCATTTTCTTTTATGTTGGGATACATTTTAGCCAACCTGGATTTCTGACATCAATTTTCAATTTTGGTCTTCAAAAGGAAAATATGAAAAACAATAGGTCTAACTAAATATGGGGAATTTGAAAACAGACGGTTTACTTAACTTCAAACAATATCAGAAATAAAGTATTTAGATTGAAAAATATGAAATGTCTAGACCATATTAGTGGCAAAAGTATTGTCAGCAGTATATTGTACACCAACTCCATGTTTAACAGTCCTCTATGTAGACACTAGTTGGGCATGGTTGACTCTGGAAATAACTGACCAATGAGTCTCAGTGACCTTGACCTTTGGACACAATATGCAGTCTTGAACAAAACTTACTGTACAGAAATCATTATTTTCCTATTAGACATGCCATGACATGACCAATGACCTTTAGACCTCAAGATCTACAGGTTTCTTTCATACTCAAAGCATAAGCCACCCACAAACTTTGGTTATGGAACTAACTCTAGAACACAATGACCTGGAGCTTTGGATCCCAAAATCAAGAGACCTTACCTTAAGTGCATGTCTCCCACAAACACTGGTCAAGGTAAATGGTCAAGAACTAAAATTATTATGCAAAAAACATTTTTCTTTTTTCCATCACAGTGATCTTGACTTTTGACCTTTTGATCCCAAAGAGCAATAGGCCTCTTTCTTATACAAAACATAAGACTTAAGCAAACTTTGGTGAAGGTACATGATTGAGAACTGAAACTTGTATGCAAAAGCCATTTTTCATTGTTCAGCCAGTGACCTTAATCTTTGACCTTTTGATCCCCAAATCATTAGGCTGCTTCCTTACTCCAAGTGCAAGCCATCCACAAAGTTTAGACCTGGCCTGTGTATAACTAACTAAAGTTATTTGTGTGGAGACCTTTTTTTCCTTTCAGTCAGAGTGAACTCGACGTTTGGCTTTCAGACCCCAAAATAAATAGGCTTCTTCCCTAACTGAAGTGCAAACTATCCACAAAGTTTAGTCCAGGTATATGATGTAGAACTAACGTTATTGTGTAGGAACCATTCTTCTTGTTTCAGATGCAGTGGTACTGATCTTTGACCTTTTAACCCCTAAATGAACAGGCTTCTTATTTACTGCAAGCCATTCACAAAGTTTGGTAAATGTAGATAGTGTGAAACTAATGTCATTGTGTAGAAACAAAAGGTAACAGACTGATGGACAGATGGATGTACAACATTGTAACAATATATGCTCTCCCTTTTGGCAGGTGTATTAAAAGTAGGAATTTTTTTAAAGCAATCCTGTCAAGCCTGATCGACTTAAAACTAAAACTTGGAACCTTTACAATATGGTTATTATAACAGTGGTATATTAATACTGAGGAGACAAGTGCATTCACTCGTAATTATAAGGTGTAATTAAAAATGAGACAAATATTTGACAGCTAAAATGTTTTTAAAAAAATGATATACAGAGAATAAATATTTGTATTTCTGTCTGTAAAAACTTCAACATTTTGATAAAATACATGTCCTTTGTTTGTATTAAAAGACAGCAAAATACATCATTGTTAAAGTCTGTTGATTACAATGAAACTAGTAACAACAAGTTTGAAATATTTTACTGTATTCTGATTAACTTTGTATGGCATGGGAATGGATTACCATGGTATGGCAGATTTACTGATAGAAAACTACAATGATGATCATCTCATGCCTGCCAAAAAGAGTGTGATTTGTTTTTACCCATTCATTTTTCTCTAGTCTATATTCCTGTCTGGATGTTTAGGTTATTAACTTAGATAATACAAATAAATAGACCTTGTAAAAAAACAAAATGTTTATTCCACAGTTAGGTAAATTAAAACCCCAAAACTTTCATTCCATTTTCATCTATAGAGGCCAGCAGTTATTTCAGTGCATGTGTAGAATTTACCAGTTATCTTTGAATGATGTCCATCAAGGGATGTAATTAAAAAACCCTTTTTATTGAAAGCATGTTTATCCAATCAAAAATGTAACAGATTTGTCAATGAAATGACTTTTAAGTTACAGTTGAATGGCTTTAAGTAACAACTTTCATGGAAAAATGCATATTCTGTACAAAATTTAAGTTAAAAGTGGTTTTAAAAGGTAATCACTACAGGTTTGGACAATTTTACAATGGACCAGGCGACGTAATTTTCCCTGGCAAGATTCTTCACATGAGATCAAATCTATTATTCATTCATATTAATTTTGTCCTGAATGAAAAATATATATCCCTGAATATGAATGCATAATCCTGAACTGACAGACATATGGACAGATGCACATATTAAATGGTCATAAACCAATTGACATACAAACAAATGGACAGAATGATAAATCAGATAAATCAATTTATTCACTAATTAATATATACCATATTTTGGTATGTATAACAGATAAATCAATTTATTCACTTATTAATATATATCATATTTTGGTATGTATAATCAATTCATTCACTTATTAATATATACCATATTTTGGTATGTATAATTAATTTATTCACTTATTAATATATACCATATTTTGGTATGTATAATTAATTTATTCACTTATTAATATATACCATATTTTGGTATGTATAATTAATTTATTCACTTATTAATATATACCATATTTTGGTATGTATAACGTGCACTTTGTATACTTATTTTTCTCATTTTCAGGACATGGTGTGCATTGTATGGTTGAACAAAAAAATATATTTTTTTCCAAGTTGATCTGATGAGGATAAAGGAACTAAAGCTGCCTACACACATCACATTCACTCATTGTGATATATTAAATTTGTTGCATTGCGACTACATTGTTTATTAGTCTTATTTAGGAAATAAATAATGTTTTTATGCCTTGATAGTCATATTCTTTGATTGCTTATAATAATAAATTTGTCTCATTTCACATCGTTGTGTAGTTTTTGTTCTGTAATGCAGCTGGAAATGCACACAAGAAACTGGTAATTTGTTGATCTACACTGTGAGGAATACTTTACTGTAGATTTTGTGACACTGAAGAATAAGTAATGTCTCATATTTTCAATTTATTTACTTTTCTTTGAGGAAAAAAACTTGGTTCTTTGTTTTATTTTTCATCTTAAATCATAGTATTTGATAATTCTTTGTGACTATACTGTGATCAATGCTTCATTGTCTTTGGTGTGGTGTTTTCAATGTAATCAGCGCCAGCTATAGCTGTGACGTGCTATACATAATTACAGTACATTGTCAAGGTAAGTTTGCAATTGATGTATTTTTCTTTGGAAAATAAATTTGGTTCTTTGTTTTATTTCTCATCTTACATGTGACTATACAGTGATCAATGCTTTATGGACTCAGTGTGGTGTTTTCAAAGGTAATTTGCACTGGCTAAAGCTTGGATGTGCCAAACATAATTACAATGCACTGTCTGGGTAAATTCTAGCTTGGACACTGAGATACATTTCAGAGGTGTCATGTTAGTCCATATAAGTATAAATACTGGACCTAAACTTTCACATATCATCTTGTGTTTGATCTTGAATCTGAATGTATATAGTCAAGTGTTAACATGGGCAGTGTGAAAAACTTCTACACTGAGAGAGATAAGCTAATCATCACAGCATCATAAAAGTATTAATCACTGACAGAAAAGAACAGAGAAACAGTCAAGCACTGTTTGACTGTAAACCAATCAAATGTTATGTAACAAATAATGATCAGTGCACTATCCAAAATGGCAGAATGTTGTTTCATTCCAAAAATGGAAGATTTCGAAATGTAGGATATCACATATGCATTATATGTCAGAACTAAGCTTTTCACTTCACACTGGGTTGAAAATTGGGATGCGTTTTATATATTAGTGCATGTTACATATGTAAATGAAACATCTGAGCAAAATCTGCACAAGTATAACTTGCACAGCCAAACTAGCACAGTATAATTTAAACAGCCAAACTTATACAGTATAACCCATACAGCAAAACTTACACACTATAACTTCCACAGTATAACTTGCAGTATAACATACACATCAAAACTTACACAGTATAACCTACACAACAAAACTTGCACAGTATAACCAACACACCAAAACTTGCACAGTATAACCTACACATCAAAACTTACACAGTATAACCTACACATTAAAACTTACACAGTATAACTAAATCATGATATAATTCTGCTTAGAGTCACTGTGGTTCATAGAGTGTGCTGCCTCGCATAGCATCCCTGTCATGGAGTTGTGGATTATTGTCATACTGCATGCCATACATGGAGTTGTAGTCTGAAATAATAATTTATATTACTTGTAGCCATAATTAACATTCATATTAACATACAACAAAATGTCATTTGTTATTTCTCCCATAGCATATATTTTCCCATGTATAACCTGCATTGACCTTGGAACACTGTAGACTCAGACCGGCTATTGCACAATGTGCTGACAGATTACAGTCTACACTGTACACTCTAAATCAATGTAGAATAAATGGCACATTGCATCCTGCCCTGCCCAAGTATTATGGGACAAATGGCACATTACGTCCTTACCTGCCTAAGCATTATGGGACAAATGGCATATTACATTCTGACCTGCCCAAGTATTATGGGACAAATGGCACATTCCATTCTTTCTTGCCTGATCATTATGGGTCAAATGGCATGTAACATCATGATCTGTCTGAGCATTACGAGATGAATAGCACATAACATTCTGACCTGCCCAAGCATGATGGGACAAACATTAAATTCTGACCTGCTCAAGCATGATGGGACAAATATCAAGTAACATCCTGACTGCCTGAGATGCATGGGATGAATGGCATGTTACATCCTTACTTATATGAGAATTATGTGACAAAAGGCACTTTAAATTCTGACCTGCCAAGGTAACATGGGACGAATGCCATGTAACACCCTGACATGCCTGAGCATTATAGAATTAATGCCATGTAACACCCGGACTTGCCTGAGCATGATAGAATTAATGCCATGTAACACCCTGACATGCCTGAGCATTATAGAATTAATGCCATGTAACACCCTGACATGCCTGAGCATTATAGAATTAATGGCATGTAACACCCTGACATGCCTGAGCATTATAGAATTAATGCCATGTAACACCCTGACATGCCTGAGCATTATACAATTAATGATATGTAATATCCAAACCTGCCTGAACATTATAGGACAAATGGCACATTGCATCTTGTCCTGACCGAGCATTATGGGATCTCTGTTGCATCCTGACCTGCCTGAGCATTATGGGACAAATGGCACATTATATACTGACCTGATTGAGCATTGTAGAATGCATAGCATGAAACATCCTGATCTGCCTGAGCAATATGGGACATATGGCACATTACATCCTGACCTGCCTCAGCATTATGGGATGAATGGCTCATTACATCCTGACCTGCCTCAGCATTATGGGATGTGCAGCATGTAAAATCCTGACCTGCCCAAGAATTATGGGACAAGTGGTACATTACATCCTGACCTTAATTTGTGACTGATTTTCCCCATAGCATATATTTTCCTATGTATAAGCTGAATTGAACTTTGAATACTCTAGACTCAGACCTACTATTGTACAATGTGTTTACTGATGGGAGTTTAGACTGTTTACTTTAAGTCAATGTTGAATGAATGGCACATTGCATCCCAACCTGCCCGAGCATTATGGGACAAATGGCACTAACATCAGGACCTGCCTAACAGCATTAAGGGATGATTGGCATATAACATCCTGACCTGCCTAAACATTATGGGACAAATGGCACATTACATACTTACCTGCCCAAGCATTATCGGAAGGATCTCGTGCTTTAACGAATGTTAAAGTCTGACCTGCCCGAGCATTATAGGACAAATGGCATAAAACATCCTAACCGGCCTGAGCATTATAGAATACATGGCACATAGCATCCTGACCTCACTGAGCATTATGGGATGAATGGCATGTTACATCCTGACCTGCCAAAGGATTATGGAACAAATGGTATATTACATCATGACCTGTTCGAGCATTGTGGGATGCATGAATGAAACATCCTGATCTGCCCAAGCATTATTGGACAAATGGCACATAAGCAGATAACATCCTGACCTGCCAGAGCATTGTGGGACAAATGACACATTACAACCTGACCTGCTGGAGCATTATGGGATAAATGGCTCATTACATCCTGACCTACTGGAGCATTATGGGATGAATGCACATTACATCCTGATCTGCCAGAGCATTATGGGATGAATTACATCCTGACCCGACTGAGCATTATGGGACAAGTGGCATGTAAAACCCTGCCCTGCTGAAGCATTTTATAATGAATGGCATGTTACATCCTGACCTGCCTTTGAATTTTGGGACGAGTGGCACATTACATCCTAAACTCCTCAAGCAATATGGAATGAATGGCACATTAATCCTGACCTGCCTGAGCATTATAGAATGAATGGCACATTACATCCTGACCTGCCCGAGTATTATGGAATGAATGGCACATTACATCCTGACCTGCCTGAGTATTATGGAATGAATGGCACTTTACATCCTGACCTGCCTGAGCATTATGGAATGAATGGCACATTACATCCTGACCTGCCTGAGCATTATGGAATGAATGGCACATTACATCCTGACCTGCCTGAGCATTATGGAATGAATGGCACATTACATCCTGACCTGCCTGAGCATTATGGAATGAATGGCACATTACATCCTGACCTGCCTGAGCATTATGGAATGAATGGTACATTACATTCTGACCTGCCTGAGCATTATGGAATGAATGGCACATTACATCCTGACCTGCCTGAGCATTATGGAATGAATGGCACATTACATCCTGACCTGCCTGAGCATTATGGAATGAATGGCACATTACATCCTGGCCTGCCTGAGCATTATGGAATGAAAGGCACATTACATTCTGACCTTCCGGAGCATTATGAAATGAATAGCAGATTACATCCTGACCTGCCTAAACATTACGGGATGAATGGCACATTACATTGCACACTTTTTCAAATCTTTATAATCACTTCATGCCAAAGGGTTGGGTTTGGTTTTGTGGGTTTAATGCCATTTTTCTGCACATGAGAGGCTATACATGGCAGCCAGTATATTTGATGGAGGAAGAACCTGTGTACACCCTGGGAAGAACTACCAACTCACAGCTACTGGCAAGCTTTCTCACAAATCAAGTTGGCTGAGCTGAGACTCAAACCCATGTGGACAGAGGTGAGGTGTGAGTGATCCCCTTAGACCACTCAGCCACCCAGGGCCCCCTCATGCCAAAGAGAATCGATACTAACTTGATTGTTGAATGAGTATAGAAAGTAGCAGTGTGAATATACCCTGGCATACAATAAACCCTTACTATAATTAACCTTTCTATTAAAAATTTCTTGATATAACAGACACGCACATTAGAAACCAGAATACAGCTATACATAAAGAGAATACTTTGTTATGTTCTAATGAACAATTTATATGGACTCCAAACTGATGGACTATTGTATTATTTGGTAATAACTTTAACTTTAGAGCTACTTTCCTAGTAATTAAGCAAGAGTTACCTACCTTTCTGGCTGGATAATGCATGAATGGACTTTTCATCTTCCTCCACATTCTGCTGGTACTTGTTTAGGAGGTAGAGCTTACGTAGAGGACCACAAAGCAAAAAGACATAACCATTAAACACTAATCCAATGGCCACTGCTGCATCCCGCATTTTATATTCTCCCAGAGTGGCGACCAGACACCATGTCATCCAACATGGTACTGTCAGGATGATGCAACCCAAAATCCATTTACACTCGTTATTATTCTTTTCACTCTTCCATGCACAGAGGCCAAAAATGATTGACAGGAAGATGAGGAAAAAGATGTAAACATTTGACAAAACAAGACCCTCATCATAAAAATCATCTGGTGTGCATCGTGGCCACAACATATTGCTGTACAGGACCCTTTCTACATTTGGTTCCTCCAATATTAGCCACTCTACATTAATCATGACCTGGACACCAACTAGAAGGAGAGCGACAAGGAAAAGACCACATGGATTTCCGATCTTTTTATACTTAACACTATAAACATCCTCCTGATCCCTAGTTCTGTAGCAATCCACGACTTTAATGAACAATGCCGAATAGACAATTGAGTAGACAAGTGCAAGGCAGAACCTACGGAGTGCACAAACCTCATCAGATGCATGAACAATGAAAGCAAAAGTCAGAGCAAAAACAAGAATGATACCAAATGACAGCATGTAACCAAGAACTGAGGTGCCAGAACGAATAGGATAAACAATTAACAAATAAATAAACAAACATAGGGAAACAAAAGCACCGACACCAGCCAGCGTGGCAACAATGATACCCCAGATATCATTGAACCGATCTCCAACTTGTGGTGTTGACTCAACAGTAACAAGCAACCCTGTATTTGGATCAACATATTTTCCTTCCTCATTGACGTAGTAGGAGACACCAGTTCCCCGACGGCTAAATGTTCGGAATGACCCATCTGCCCTATAACAACGGCAGTCACTACCAACGGGACATTGTGACACTGGCACGGTGTTGTCAAAGGTACTGTAGCTGTTGTAGAGCTGGGAATTGATAAGAAGATCTTGCTGGTAACTACCAATCTGAAAAGAGAAACACACTGCAAGTCTGTCACACACTTTTACAAATCATGAAGTCTGGATTTTTTTTTTAATTGAAATATACAAATAATAAAAAAGTTTACATAAAATTTTCAAATGACATAACAATTTTCAAAGTCCCGAACTCTAAACAAGTGAAGAAAGAATTGTTGTGCTACTGCTAGTGCAATTATGGCCTTTAACTTCAATTTTTTTCCCTCTAAAAAAACAGTAGTCTTACCTAAATGAATCTTAATTCTAAGGATGTACTGAAAATTCTGTAAAAATTGCATGAAAATATTTGTTGTAACTATTTAAATCTATTTGCTAAAAAGCTGAGCAGAAAACAAGCACCCATAACTCAAGTTTCTCTTCACAGACCACATTACAAATCTGGTGAGTTTCATTTACATAGTGACATGCACAGTCATGAGATTTGAACACTCTCAGCGGGCCTACATGTACATAGTGACATATAGTCATGAGATTTTAACACTTTCTATGGGCCTATAATTACATAGTGACATGCACAGTAATGAGATTTTCAACACTAGGCCCATGGGCTTATAATTACACAGTGACATATAATCATGAGATTTTTAACACTTTATGTGGACCCATAAATACACAGTGACATATAATCATGAGATTTTAAAACACTTTCAGTGGGCTTACATTTACATAGTGACATACAGTCATGAGATTTTTAACACTTTATGTGTGCCAATAATTATACTGACATACACTTAGCCCAGTATTATCTATAAGCATTTCATCAAAATATGCACAGGTTAACAGTTGGACAGACTGCTGGACAGAGTTAGCAATTTATTAATGGCAAGCAATGGGATGCATGTACCAGTAACACTTACATTTGTGATTTGGTCATGACTAATTTCATTGTGGTTTGGCCATGACTGATATTTGGCAACGAAAGACATGTATGTACCAGTAACACTTACCATTTTTGGCTTGGCCATGACTGATACATTGGCAAGGAAAGTGATGCATGTACCAGTAACACTTACCATTTGTGGCTTGATTATGACTGATACTTTGGCAAAGGGATGCATGTTCCAGTCACACTTACCCTTTGTGGCCTGGACCAGACTAAGCCTTTGGCAAGAAAATGGATGCATGTACCAGTCACACTTGCTCTATATGTTTATGCTTTTACATCCAAGAAAACCAAATGCATTTATTGATATTGTAAAACAAAATTTTGGTAACCAAGCCCCCCCCCCCCCACCCCCCAACACACACAAAGCAAAAGGAAAGTAAAAATTACAAAGTAGCTAACTAAAAATGATGACCTTTCACTTTCAATTCAGGTGACCTTGGCCTCAAGGATGTCCACCCAGTGGTCACATAACTGTCTAAGTACAAAAACTGATCCTATCATGCTCAAATTTCAGAAACCATTTTTTAGTATCAAATATGTTTCTTCGATTATTCTTACCCAATCATAATACAATAGGAGAACATCCACTACCTCACAAATCCAGCTCTAACAAGAAAACTGTTAACCATGTCTTTTTGCTTGTTTTAGCAACAACAATGTTTTTAAAAAAGGCATCTACCTGCTCGACAGAAGTCAGATGAGAGTGTCTTCCCTTGCACAGAGGGAATGGCATCAAATCCTTCAACCATCAGCAACTACTGGAGCAAAGTGCATGCTTGTCTAGGGATGTAACTGTGGGGAGGTCTTGAGAGGGTGTACCTAAATCATGATCAGGTAAGTATTAATGAAGAAACATAGTTTACTAAAATAATTGGTTTCTTTTTCAAATACATTATCCAATCATAATACGGTAGGAGAATAGGTATGAGGTGGACAGAGTTGCATCCTTTACACCAGATATGGGCTGGGGTTAGCACATGTCAAACAAATTTTTGCTGCCTTGTAGAAAAAATCTGTTCTGCAAATCCAGTGGAAGTAGAGTATGAAGCTGCCAAACACCATGGGAAGGTAGCTTGTTGCTAATACATCCAGAATGACAGAGCCCGAGAAGAAATATTGTCACTTCCTTCTTTTAGTGGGAAGGGCAAGCATGATCTCCCTCTCTGATCGACTCAGTAAGATTCAGGTAACCACTTCAATGCCCTGATGGGGGCCTGCAGATACCCTTGGGATGAGGAGGCCAAAGAGAGCAGTTCAAGACAAAGGATTGATTCCCCATGAGTGGGAACCTGTTCTTAGTAATGAATCTCTAGAGGCCATCATGAGATAAACAGAACCAGCTTGGTGGAATTGCAAGATAGTTTGGTTTGACTGATAAGGCATGGATTTCACTGATTCTGCCTGCTGTAGCTAAAGTGCCTAGTAACCAGGTCTTATATGAAAGGCGAGTCAGTGAGGCTCTTGAAATTGGTTTATAGGGTGCCCTGTTCAACCATATCAGATTCCATGACCTGTTCCATTTTTGACAAAGGACCAAGGCCTTCTGGTAAGCCAAGTTTGAATTCTCTAGAAGGTCAGAGAGGTCTTTGTTCTGTCCTATGTCCTTCCTTCCAGGTTGGTGAAACATGTATGAAACCATGGAATGGTAGCCCTTGATTGTGACTGGTGCTAACTTCTTCTCCTCAAAAAAGCCACAGGAGTAAATTAGCCACTTAAGTGGTACCAAGGCTTTTAAGGGAGAGATGTGTCTCTGTTCACATCACTGTGTGAAAACTCTCCAGTTCCTATCATAGGTTTCAAAGTGGTGGACCTTCTTGCCCAAGCAATTCTGTCTACCACTTGTTAGAGAAATGTTCCATTCTGAGGGCATGTTTTTTATATGAGCAAAGCATGCAGGTTCAGCATATCTGGGTTGGGATGGAAACCTGCATTTGCAACTGTTTTAACAGGCAAGGAGAGGGCAGGATTTTGGGGAGACTCTCTGCTGCTTGATTCAGGAGGTCTTTGATCCATGATGTTTCCCACTTATGGAGAGCAATCAGGATTAGTCTGCACTTGGATTGCTGAAATATAACCATCAAGACCAGGTTGACCATGGAGCCAACAGTAACAATGTTTCAAACCAGTTGTTGTGTGTCAATAAAAGGTTTCCAGTTCATGCGCACAGAGGAAGGTTTCAACATTCCCATGCCTGCATATATCTGTCAATGGCTGTGACTTTAGTGTAGAAGACCACAGTTTGTGTCTTGTAAAAGACTGGGATGAAGTTTTATGGGAGTAGTTTTTGTGAAAAGAAAGACCGGTTGGTGCTTGGATTTTTTGAAGCAGCACAAGATGTTAGAGACTATCAGACTGTGGTAACTGTTTGAAAAAAGGTCAGTCTTTCTTGGTTAAAAGACTGATGGATGCAGGAATTCTGTAAGTGGTCACTGACAGGCAGAAGGTGATGGACAGAACCGTAGAGGCACAATCCAGAAGACTTCTTCAAACAGATGCACATAAGGCTGAGTCTTCCCTGGACATCATCTGATTGAGAAGGAAGATGCTTATGAGCATGTGTCTTTGAACTCCATAGTATGGGATGACAACGAAACCTCCTGCAATGCAGCTGGGAATGCAAAAGAGGAAGCTGGGCATGATGAACAAGGCTGGGAGTTTTATCCATGTTGGGACAATGTGATATCCTGGCATTCACTTTGAGTGTCATCAATGGTCCAAGATGGGTACTGTGTGTCCAGGAATGAGAAGTTGCAGTAGCCAGTACTGGGTCATGATGACCAGTTATAGACCTGTCCAATGCCAGTTTGTGATACCTTCATAGGTCAGGCACTGGATATTGTGGGAAATGTGTTCACCAAATCCAATGCCAGTTATGCTGGGTGTCTGTGACTGAATCGGGGCTGAAAGTGGTGTGATCAGGTGGAGGATGCTATATGCATAGGAGTCCAGGACTGGGTATACTGAGAAGACAGATCACCCATACACAGTCCCAGTGGTGGTAGGTGTCAGTTCAGACTTGTACCAGAGCTAGAGTGGATGAGGTTCAGGTAGTACTGATGTCTGGTGCCAAGGTCAAGCAATAGCTATCAATGGATAGATCAGTCGGAACCAGGGTTTGCATGTGGTGATGGGATGTCCAGGTCTGGTCCATGTGGCCACCATACCATGTTGATACTGGCCCATTAGTCTGTTCAGTGCTGATCTGATCTGGTTGTTGCACTGTAGACAATGGTGTAAATGTGAAGGAGACCAAGGACTGCCTTTGTTCAGAATTGGACATTTTCCCACCTCAAGTGACTGATAAAGAAGTTGGCAACTGAGGCACTGGCAGTGGCAATGCTGATGGCATCCACAGTCTTATACAGCAGTCCAAGTTGTGACTAAAATGGTTGCATTGGCAGGTGAAAATTGTCAACTGATCACCCTTGGTTATCTTCAGAATCATAATGCGGCAACTTTAAAATGACATCAACACTTTCTACTTACAAATATATACCACAGTTTATTTTAAAAATCATTCAGCAGATGCATCTTAATTCAAAGCATAATCCTTTTTTTACTGTGGGACTACTGGTTCCTACATTAAGTCACCATCTTTACATGTGCCTAGTTGGCTTATAGCCTACAAGTGGCCAGTCTAATACATGACATGTGCAATTAACTTCAGCTAATGGCATGGATCTGGAATAATGCAGACATGGAGACAAATACAGAAAATTTAGTCAGCAGTGCTATTACTGTCAATAAAACTTCTGTAAATGCAGATATGGCAAAGGCTTTATTAATATTACCTATCATCAGAAACAAATAAAGGTCAAGTCCACTTATCAGTGAATTTGAGGCCAGGCAATATGTGCAGAGATGGTTTAGAGAATTCCAAATAGGCAATTGTAATGGCTGGCCTGAAGCTGAAGCAGATGATGACTGTTGACAGTTCTGTCAGACTGATCTAACTATACTATTTTAAAAAACGTATGCTTTTTATAATTACTCTTGCATTAACTAAAACCTTCACTTTTTGTCATCTTCTGCCATTAATTCCCAACTAAATGAATTTCTACTGCAAATGTCCAAGTCGACGAAATTATTAGGCTTTGCAACCTCAAATTTGAAGTGGCCACTAAATTTTCAAGTAGGTTGCCCTGTGGCTTCTAAAGTTTGATAGGTACTTAGAGCACTGTTATGGTAGTGTTTCTTGGCTCTTTTGTTAGCCCAGGTCAACTGTTTGGCCATAATGGTTGTCCATCCCTCTTCAGACCAGTTAAAACAAACATCACAAGTATGGTTTGAACGACACACCTTGCAGTTAATATAGGTGGGGCAATTATCTGAGCCAACCGGAATTTCTTACACACACCACATTTAATCCTGCCAATTGCTGTTAGTACCTGTAATTGGAGAGAGCAAAACAAGGTCATATACAGGTGAAATCAGTAAAGCACTGAACCTAGCTTACTGTGAGGTGGACAATATGAATTAAGTTAAAAACTAGAGAACATTAAAAAAATGATCTTATTACCAGGAATAAATTATCATTTTCTAGATATAACTTACAGAAAAGTCAATTACTGAGATAAATTTAAGTACTATTGCCCTTTAGGGCAGCTAAATAAGAAGGCACCAATTAGTTTACCATAAGAAGAAATTGACAACTGAAGTACAAAATATTAATCAATGATGAAGAGAGCAAAATTCAGTAGGAAATTTAATGGATTATACATCCCTATGGCGAGAAACTCCAAAGGATTGCTCAAACTGGTGAAAAGGAAAAAACTGGAAGGTATCTGCATGACCCCTGGTGAAAGTAAGATGACCAGGCACAAGCAGAAGTAGTACTTAGTTGTTAAAGAGAGTTGGTGCCAATCCCTCTAAGGGAGAGCACTCTTGTCTCAGCAAGCAGACAACTTTTTAGTACTTTTGTTGCTAAAAGAATCCAAAAGATGTGGGTAACATCTTTTTTAGCTTGGGGATAGCTGACTTTGCAACATAGCGGATGTAGGTAACATCATTCTTACCTTGGGGAAGGCTGACTTTGCAAAATAGTGGATGTAGGTAACATCATTCTTACCTTGAGGAAGGCTGACTTTGCATCATAGTGGATGTAGGTAACATCATTTTTAGCTTGGGGAAGGCTGACTTTGCAACATAGTGGATGTAGGTAACATCATTCTTACCTTGGGGAAGGCTGACTTTGCAAAATAGTGGATGTAGGTAACATCATTTTTAGCTTGGGGAAGGCTGACTTTGCAACATAGTGGATGTAGGTAACATCATTTTTAGCTTGGGGAAGGCTGACTTTGCAACATAGTGGATGTAGGTAACATCATTTTTTTCTTGAAGAAGGCTGATTTTGCAATATTGTGGATGCAGGTAACATCCTTCTTACCTTGGGGAAGGCTGACTTTGCAACATAGCATATTATGTTTGGGTAATGTATTTGAAAATGACATTCTGATCTTGTTTAACTTTGTCAGATGACAGAATGAAAAAATATTGAAAACTAACTTTTTATCTGTACCGCAACCTACTTATCATATTCAAACTTATCAAATGACTATTATAATTTACTAGGATAATATGCACATATCATAATATTTTTATAATGTAACATGTATAATAACACCTCATCACAAAGAATGTATTATAAGGCAGTATATTATAAACAGGTGTATGTGAGCTGACGAGTTTGTTTATTTTGAAAATGAATCATTTTGCTCAAGAAATGCACAATCCGCCCACCCATATGATTGATTAGTGAGAGATTTTGTGTCAAACATCATAATGTTTGAAAGACGAACACACCTTGAAACATTTTATGGTATGTTGTAAAATGACTTACTAAACTTAATATCATATTTAATAGAGGTAAATATTCAAGGTATTAACCTGTTTCTATATGTAATTACTTTCTGTCAAAATATTTTAGAATAAAAAGGCATTTTATCCCTTTTGTGGATGTTGTAAAACCTGCTGCAAACTGGTCTATGTATAAGTATACTTCTTAGTGTACAGACAGCTTGTGATGGCTTAACTTCAAATATTACTCAAAAAATTCTGACCAATCAGAAGGCTGCACATTTTGAGTCAGATTTCCAAGTCTGGAGTAACATTAATTACTCAAAATTATGAGTCAAGTTTAATGACAGACAGACCATGCCATATATTCTCAAAACGTTTTGTGCACTAAACTCTTCCATTTTGTGACTATAATTAGAATCATAACATTTTCAGGATGTTCTACAAGCATGCTAAATTTCAACTATGTAGCGATAATATAAGTATCTCATCTGATTCTGGGGTTGAGAGCTTGACCTAGAGTTTCTTGCTCAAAAAGTTTCGAGAATACAGAGCTGATCGAAGATACTCTACCTTGATGTATTCGTATCTGCCTGAGGAGAAGTTCCGCCTGTAGTTCAGGATGTTGTATCCCACATCACCATATCCATCCTCTGTGAACTTAAACAGGAAGGTTCTATTTCCCAGTTCATCTGGTAGGACCTTATACTGAGCCTGGCTTATTCCACCATAAATTAGGTCAAGGCGATTGTCTCGGAGTGACAGACAAGCGGCTAAATCGAGACCAGAATTCTTGCAGACATCAATATCCGAAAGCCCCTGAGCAACCATGAAGACAGAGATGATGGTATGAATTACATATGGATCCTGTGGGATCATATCATCAGTAATTTGTTCCTGACCAGTACAGATCTGGGTGTATGGCTTCTTCACAATGCTCTCCTGGATACGGCACTTAAACAATGTCTGGTACAGTTCCTCGAACCAGTCATTGGGAATACCCATTCTGTTATTCAGCGACAATTTCTTCACATAACTCTTGAAACTCTTGACTGTTTCTGAAGCAATCTGAATTGTCAAAGCACCAGATGCAGTCTCTTCATAACCCTGTGTGATTAGGTTATTGTCAGCCCAGGTGTCACTACCTAGCCACGTGAACCGGTGTGTTGCTCCTGTTTCAGTTGCAGCCTGCAGAAGAAGGCCTGCATGCTTTGGATTTACAAACAACAGCACAACAGATGCTCCAATCTGTTTGTTTAGCTGGTCAATAATGTCTTTAGCATCATTAAGTGTTGCATCTAGCTTCATTTTGATTCTGGTGCCAATGCAGGTCACAGTCTCAGTTTTGTCTGCTTCCTCCAACAAAGTCTGTATCGCAGCTCTACCATAGGAGTTATCTGAATAGATAGCAGAGGCATAGTTCCAACCAAACTTCTTGAGTAGTTTTGCCATAACAACAGCTTGTACATTATCTGGTGGTACCGTTCTCAAGAACTTTGAGTGAACTAGTTTATTGCTAAGTTCAACAGATGTTGCACTCTGACTCATACTTGTGATGCCAAGGTTTGACACCATCGAGCTTACAGCAATTGCATTTGCACTGTTTTCAGCTAAGAAAGAGATGAGTGTTGCAGGAGGAACAGGCTGTACATTATTGTCAGTGGAACAGATTGGTTCTCCACTCAGTAAACTGTAGACATCCTGCCCAATCCTCATTGGAGCGGAACATGCATCGAGTGCCAGTCCACCCAGCTTTAAACTGCTTGGGAACTTCTGTACAGTGTTGTTGTTGACCAACTCAATGGCAAAGAAAAAGGCAAGTAAATTCTGGAAGCCACCGTCAGTGTCAATTGCACCGCAACCAAACTCATTATTTGGATCCCTTACATGAATGTCGGACACATAGATGATGTTCAGATCCTTTGGTGACTTCTTCAGCATGTATCGGGATGGCTGATACTCGGGAAATACACAGCGACATGATCCTGGTTTGTTGCAGTTTGAAACCCAATTTGGGGTGTATTCAGCATCAATCTTAAGGTAGTGTGTGTCATTGTAACTGCCTACCTGCAAAAGGAAAAAAAGAAAACTGAACCAGTCTTATAATTCCACACAAAGTTTGATAAATGTTTTGATATATTTATATAAATAAACTCATTTCACAAATTATTGGAGGAAAAAGTATAAATATGCAGTTATATGTATACACATAAAGCTTAATGTGATTTTAAAATCTAGACAAAAGAAAAGAAAATGCAGACGATAAACAAAGTGTAAATGATACATTCTTTTTATATAATAAACATTTTGAAAAAAGGAAAAACAGAAGTTGACAAGAATTGGTTATAGTGCACATTACACATCAGGTTGATTCACTGATAAAGTTGAAAAAAGTTTCTTTAAATGACAGTATTTATCTTTAAACAACATGTTTGTTAACAGCACCTTTGTTTAGTAACATTTTATTTTAAAGAAACACTGTTTCATGTTTGTAAGACACTGAATAGTTCCTTAGTCATTGTAGATAATACAAATGCATTCCATGTGCATGTCCAGGCAGTATGTCCAGTTGCATTATCAATTTTATTCATCATGTACATATATATATATATAACATAAAGAAACCATATCATGACAATTGTAGGATGTTTTCCTGAAACTGTCAGATATATTGAACAAAGACATGTCTTACAAACTAAATCCTGTCATAATGAGATGTAAGACATACAGCTAATGAAACAAGTGCAAACGGAGTAAAGTATCACATGCACATTATAACAGCTGTCTACTGTTCAATAAGCCTATCAAATAGGTAGGGGGCAAGGTTGAGTTTCGAATAGTTTCAATTCAATGGCATTGTTTCAGTTATTGTAAACCATGTACACATTTAGATTTTTTCGTAAACGTTGCAGCCTTAACTTCTAGAGTAACTGAAGGGCGATAACCAAAAACACATTACATGTATGGTGTGTTTCCTTCGGTTATGACTATATATAAAAGTCTTGGTCCCCAGAAAATCTTGGACTTTTTGAGGGAATGCAGTTTATAAAACGAATTTTGACCAGATGTTTTAAGGATTTTACAGGTGTTACTATTATCTTTTATATTATAAACATTTTAAAGAATTTTAATATCTTTATGTTTTGCATTTTATCTTCTAGTACTTCTTGTTGGAAGGGTTTATCTTAACTAAAGTTTTATACAATTCTTCATTTTTACCTTTTTCGAACTTTACCTTTAATTGGCACGATATAGCCACTATTGTGCTGAGGTGTCATAAAACACTACTACATACATACTTCTCCAAACATTATTTGAAAAGTCACTGTAATAAAACAATTTTGTGTGCACATGCATTTGACTTTTGACACTTTTCCAGGGACTCCCAGAGAGAGAGCCAAGACAGTACTCCCTCTTCCACATGGTTACCATGTGGACATGGTAACTACACATGCACATGGTTACCATGTGGACATGATAACTACAAATGGACATGGTTACCATGTGGACATGGTAACTACACATGCACATGGTTGCCATGTGGACATGACAACTACAAATGCACATGGTTACCATGTGGACATGATAACTACAAATGCACATGGTTACCATGTGGACATGATAACTACACATGCACATGGTTACCATGTGGACATGGTAACTACAAATGCACATGGTTACCATGTGGACATAACTACAAATGCACATGGTTACCATGTGGATATGATAACAACAAAGTTTTGTGATTTTCCACCCAGCATTTTAAAAGGAGATAAGTAACAAACTATAAATGTGTTTTCATGGAGCACATATGCCCTACTACAATGCCCAAAATGACCTTACCATCAAACTTAACCAAGGTGTGACATACAGACATACATAGAGACTGGCAAGGGTAATACTATATTTTCCTACCTGTCATGGTGGGGCAGAACAAATGGACAGACAGATGGAGGGTATCACACAATTCCCAATACTAAAACATGTAATGGTTGGGATTGGTTTGGTGTTTTATAACACATGAAGGTTATATCATGCCAAGGTGTCTGAGTAAAGTGTCTTGCCCATGGACAAACCATGGTAGCTGAGTAAAGTGTCTTGCCCATGGACACACCATGGTAGCTGAGTAAAGTGTCTTGCCCATGGACAAACCATGTTAGCTGAGTAAAGTGTCTTGCCCATGGACACACCATGGTAGCTGAGTAAAGTGTCTTGCCCATGGACAAACCATGGTAGCTGAGTAAAGTGTCTTGCCCATGGACACACCATGGTAGCTGAGTAAAGTGTCTTGCCCATGGACAAACCATGTTAGCTGAGTAAAGTGTCTTGCCCATGGACACACCATGGTAGCTTTGTAAAGTGTCTTGCCCATGGACACACCATGTTAGCTGAGTGAAGTGTCTTGCCCATGGACACACCATGGTAGCTGAGTAAAGTGTCTTGCCCATGGACACACCATGGTAGCTGAGTAAAGTGTCTTGCCCATGGACAAACCATGTTAGCTGAGTAAAGTGTCTTGCCCATGGACACACCATGGTAGCTGAGTAAAATGTCTTGCCCATGGACAAACCATGGTAGCTGAGTAAAGTGTCTTGCCCATGGACACACCATGGTAGCTGAGTAAAGTGTCTTGCCCATGGACAAACCATGTTAGCTGAGTAAAGTGTCTTGCCCATGGACACACCATGGTAGCTTTGTAAAGTGTCTTGCCCATGGACACACCATGTTAGCTGAGTAAAGTGTCTTGCCCATGGACACACCATGGTAGCTGAGTAAAGTGTCTTGCCCATGGACACACCATGGTAGCTGAGTAAAGTGTCTTGCCCATGGACAAACCATGTTAGCTGAGTAAAGTGTCTTGCCCATGGACACACCATGGTAGCTGAGTAAAGTGTCTTGCCCATGGACACACCATGTTAGCTGAGTAAAGTGTCTTGCCCATGGACACACCATGGTAGCTCAGCAAGGCTGGCCCATGGACACACCATGGTAGCTCAGCAAGGCTGGCCCATGGACACACCATGGTAGCTCAGCAAGGCTGGCCCATGGACACACCATGGTAGCTCAGCAAGGCTGGCCCATGGACACACCATGGTAGCTCAGCAAGGCTGGCCCATGGACACACCATGGTAGCTCAGCAAGGCTGGCCCAATGACAGAATCTGGTCAGGAGTCTGACATACTATTATACAATGTTTACACTGTACACGTCTTAGCTTAGTTTACTGCCTGTAGATGTTTACAATACCAGTAACCATGTAAGCAAATATGCATGTGACGCAAAAACTAACCATTCCAATTAATGATATATTTCTTCAGCTCTGCTTAAGAGGACTGTTTAGTATATTTCTTTCTTAAAGTATGGATGATTTTCACTAGGAATGTGGCAGTGCTAGGAAAAAGCTGAAGTACCTAAATATTGTCAGATATATTCAACAAAGCTATATCTTACAAACTGAATCCTGTTATAATAAGATGTAAAAGACATAAAACAAATGAAACAATCACAAGCTAAGCAAGGTATGGTTAGAACATTGTTAATGGTTTACAGCTGTAAGCCTCACGTGCACCACAGGGGGAAAGGTTGAGTTTCGAATTGGTTCGATTAAATGGCATCATTCTGGTTATTGTATACCATGTACACATTTAGAAATTTTGGTAAACGTTGCAGTCTTACATCCATTGAGAGTCCCTACAACATCAGAATAAGGATGATAACCATTTATTTAAGATCATTCAAAATCTAATCTTCTGTAAGAATGCTGGGATAATCCAATAATTTTAATTTTAATCAATTTCAATGAATTGATGAGAATGGACTGTAAATAATGGCAATCTTACATCTTCCCAGTAATATTCTGTCCCTGTCCCATCCAGCAGTGGTTGATAGATGTGGTATCCACGGTCACTCTCACCAGATGGAGTGAAGTAGAATGGTTGGAGTGTCTGATCAATGAACGAAACCTTCTGGATATTTCTCAGAATCAGCTGATGTCGTTCTCCGCTGTTACGGAAGAGATTACAAAGATAAAAATAATTTGCACCACAAAGGCTCTTAAGTGCTGTGTGCACACCAAATGCTGTGGAGAAAACAGAATTAACAACATAAAGCACATAAGGATCCTGGATATAGTTAGGAGCACGAGAATAACCCATAAGGTCTGACGTGCATGTGGTGGGATATTGAGATTGTCCTTTCCAGGAACAATTATAAATGTGCTGGTAATACTCCTTAAACCAAGGATTCCTATCATAGTTGTCTGGGGTTTTATCTTCTACATATTTGTCAAGTTCTGGGAAATCTGCAGTTTCAATATCTAATGTCAAAGCGCGACGATTTCTAGCAATGCTCTCAAATCCTTTCAAGTTGTCATATGCAAAACCCCATTTATCTGTGCCAATGAAGAAATATTTTTCTCTGACAAAGTAATTGTTTTCAGCTGCACGGAGAATTGGGAAAGGATCATCCATTATCATAACGATGACAAGAGAATCATTATGTGTCAAGAACCTGTTGACAGCCATCATTGCTTCCTGATCAGAGACCTGTCCATTGTGTCCTATTACAATATCCTCTGACACACATATTTTGTTAAGTTCAGCAAGACGAAAGAATTCTTCTCTTCCCTTAAGTCCTACACTGGAGTATTGACTCACAACCTGAATATTAAACAGTTCAAATCGCTTCAGAAATGAGATAAGTGCACGAGCCTGCTTGTCATCTGCAGGAACAGTGCGCAAGAAATATGGGTATTTTCTTGTGTCCCTGAGCTCAAGAGTTGTTGCACCATAACTGATCTGGGGAATTCCAAGTTGGTTAAGAACATCTGCCACTCGAATTGATGACTCGCTCTCCAGAGGACCAATATACAGGTCAAATCGAGTGGGGTTAACTGGATATCCCGCATTACTGAGTTTGACATTTCCACTGTGAATATTTGCTACGAGATTTCCAGCAAGAGTCGGGCTCTGACATACATCAAGCACAATAGCTCCTAGGTTGATTCCATTCAGGATGTTTCTGAATATTCCCTGTTTTGAGTTGACCAAGTCAATTGCCCAGTTGAAAGCTTCCACCAGCTGGTAACCATATTTGTCATTGATTGCTCCACAGGTATATGGGGTGGATCCAGCCTTGTGAATGTCAAACAGAGCTGGAAAATAGACAATTTTTTTTATATTTTAAAATGACTTTCCCTAACAAACACACACAGAAAGATAAAAAATTAGTACATTACAAGGAAACATAACCATTAACCAATTTCAGATGGGATACGATTCCAGTCATACTTTACCTTTTCTGACAGGATACCATTCCAGTCATATGTTCACTACATTTCATCTACAACTTCACAGAAGTAAGCATTTAACTGTGTAATATGTCATTATTTTATGTGCACTCTTTTGAAAAGAATGAAATGAAATGAAAGTAGGAGGTATACAAATGCAGTGATAGCACAAGTTTAAAAATGCCAAAAACTGGTAAAAATTAGATTTAAAAATTAAGTTTCAATGTGCAGAGATCAAAATGGTGATCAGTACTGAAGAGACAAATGATGGAAGTGATATGCTTGTGGAATTAGTTGAAGATATCGACAATTTTGTGTGGAAAATTGACATTTTAGGCAGCAGGGATTGTTACCTTTACTTCTTCAAAATGAATGGAGTCAATGATAACTGGTTATTTGAAAATTTGATTTCAATCACGAGTTTTAATGTGCAGAGATCAACATGGCGGACATCACTGAAGTGGCAAGTGATGGCAGTGATGTGGATAATGATTTTTATGAAAATATAGACTATTTTGTGGGGAAAATTGCCATTTTAAGCACTGCAGATTGTGATCTTGACTATGACAAAATTTAATAGAGATGATGATAACTGGTTAGTAGAAAATTTTATTTCAAAACTGAATTTCACTGTGCGGAGATCAAAATGGCAGACAGTACTGAAGCGGCAAGTGATGTGGATGTCTATTTTGATGAAAACATAGACAATTTTGTGTGGGAAATTTCTATTTTAGGCAGTGGGGATTGTGATCTTGACTACATCAAATGAACTGAGTGGATGATAACTAGTTAATTGGGAATTTTGACTCTGATTTTGACAATGAACTGAGTGGATGATAACTACTTAATTGGGAATTTTGACTCAGATATTGACAATTGTTATGTATGATGTTTATATAATATTATAAATATTTTAGGAAATTATAAATGTTTCTTCACTTTAATATTTGCTTAAATCTTTATGTTTATCAGGAAAAACATGTTTAACTAGTGTCCTTGAATTAGGTTGTTTTGATCAATATAATGTTTTCTCAATTTGAAGGTCAAGGTTGATTTTTGTTTACAAGTAAAATTCCATTAAGATGACACACATTCTAGAACATTCTGTCATGTGACCAATCTTTATATATACCATGTTTAGTGGACATTTATTCAGTTTTGACATTACCATCAGTCTTGTAAAGAGCTATTACAGTTGTGAAAATTCATTACAAATTCTAAGAGAGGAATTATTTTAAATATTCATTGGATTATAACAGTGCTCACAAACTTTTGGATTTTGGATTTTTAATTGATGATTTTGGAATTTATGTGAACTTATTCAGAGATTTTGGAATACTTCATTTTGACATCAGCACATCAAGATTACTAGTACATCAGGACTTTGGAGACCATTAGCACATCATAACATTCAAGGACACAGCCGTGAATTCGGAACATTCTATATTTAGGACTTGTGATTAGAACAATCATTCTTATTGGATTATTAGGATTTCAAAACACATTACTGTAAGTGACTTTTTGATTTTTCATTTTAATTATCTAGTAATAAATTGCTTGTTGATTTTTTTACTTGATTTGTTGGTTTCACTTTCTTTCTGTTACATTTTTCTTAGACCATAGAGTCGTAACAGAAATTGGGGGCTCGTCTTCTGGGATCTGAATTTCATTAAAGCATATTAGAGATATTAAATTTATCTTTGAAATTCATATTGATTTTGTCTCGGAATTTTTTTTTTGTCTTTGGCAAAGATTTTATATAGAGAAATTTTTTTGTGTGAAACCAACAAGCATTTACAATGGCATCTAATGTTCAGAATTTCATTTCAAAACCTACCCAGGAGGGGTTAGAGTGCATGAGAAAGGATGAGTTGCTCGAGCTTGCCAGAAAATACAGTCTATCTGAGGCAAAATTATCATTGACAAAACAGGAGATAAAGATTATTTTAATTCAGTATTTAGTAGGAAAGGGAATTTTTGATAATAGTGCTTTAAGTTTGAAGAGAAAGCCTGTATCTGGTTCTGACAGGAAATTAAGGGAATTAGAGTTAAAGAACCAGATGGATTTAGAGTTAGCAAAGCTTCAGATTCAGAGAGAGAGAGAGAAAGAAGAGAGGCAGATACAGATGGAGAGAGAGAAAGAAGAGAGGCAGATACAGATGGAGAGAGAAAGAAGAGAGGCAGATACAGATGGAGAGAGAGAAAGAAGAGAGGCAGATACAAATGCAGAAAGAAGAGAGGCAAATGCAGATGGAGAGGGAGAGAGAGAAAGAGGAGAGACAGATGCAGATGCAAAGAGAAGAAAGGGAAATGCAATTTAAATTAAGAGAATTAGAACTGGCAAACAGAGCACACTCCACTCCTTTAAACACAAGTTCAGGTTTTGATGTTACTAGATATATTAGGTTAGTACCCCCTTTTCAGGAAAAAGAAGTAGATAAATACTTTCTTCATTTCGAGAAAATAGCTGAAAACTTGAAATGGCCCAGAGAGCATTGGACTTTGTTATTACAAAGTGTACTTATTGGCAAAGCTCGTGAAGTCTACACTTCACTGTCAGTACAACAAAGCACTGATTATGATGTGGTTAGGGAGTACATCTTGAAAGCTTATGAGTTGGTACCAGAGGCATATCGACAAAGGTTTAGGAATTGTAGAAAAGAAACTGGACAAACTCATGTCGAATTTGCAAGGGATAAAGAACAACTATTTGATAGGTGGTGCTCAGCCAAGAAAGTTGATCAAGCTTATGATACCCTCAGACAGCTCATATTAATTGAAGAGATCAAGAGGTGCATCCATAGTGATGTTAAAACCTATCTTGATGAGCAGAATGTGGAAACTTTGGAAAATGCTGCTCGTATGGCTGATGATTATTCCTTGACTCACAAAATTTCATTTGGCAATAAGTCGTCCTCTCAGCAGTTTTCTGGTAAAAAACCATTTCAATCTCATTCGAGTACTTCCAAATTTCACAACAGCACAACTGTTAGGAATCAAACATCTGATAAGACTGATCAGAAATCCTTATCTCTTCCTACGTGCACTTATTGTAAAACGAAAGGGCACGTTATTTCTGATTGCTTCAAGTTGAAAAATAAGCAACAGAGTAAAGACAGAGCTTTTCCAAATGCTCTTATTTCTACGAGGTCAAGGTCACGGTCTTGTATTGAAAGCAATACATTTGTTGGGTCAAACAAACCCCAGTCTGATTCTATTTTGGAGGCTTATGAACCATTCATGTCAGAAGGTTCTATATCACTTATTGGTGATTCTGCCAAACCTATCCCAATTAAAATATTAAGGGACACTGGAGCTTCTCAGAGTCTTTTATTATCAGGTACTTTGCCTTTGTCTGAGGAGTCTTCTTCAAGTGAAAGTGTTCTTGTTCAGGGAGTAGAGTGCGGCTTTGTAAATGTTCCTCTTCATTGTGTAAATTTGGCATCAGACTTAGTTTCTGGACCTGTGACTGTTGGGGCAGTGACTTCTTTACCCATAGAGGGTGTTCATTTATTACTAGGCAATGACCTAGCTGGAGATAAGGTTGTGGTTAATCCACTTGTAACTGACAAGCCTTGTTTGGATCAGAAAGTTGATCCTGTCGAAACTGAAATCCCTGATTTGTACCCTGCTTGTGCAGTTACTAGAGCTATGGCAAAAAGAGCTCTTGAGAGTGATGTTAATCAGGATATTATTCCTTTAGCTGACACATGTATTGGTCAGTCTTTTGATGAGGTCACTTTTTCCTCAGGTATTGATCAATCAAATGGTATTGATCACAGTGATCCTCTTTTGGCAACTCATTCTCTTTGTCCTAATCAGGATGACAAACGACAATCCCTTGTCGTTGAACAGGAGCAAGATCCCGAGATATCTTGTTTGTTTCAGAGGGCTATTAGTGAAACTGAAGCCACACAAGTTCCAGTGTGTTACTTTGTGAAAAATGGGGTCCTTATGAGGAAATGGAGACCACCTGATGTACCCGCTGGTGACGAGTGGTCAGTGAGCTATCAAATTGTTGTTCCTAAGTCATATAGACAGGAAATTCTTAATTTAGCCCATGAAACTCCTTTGGCTGGTCATTTAGGAGTCCGTAAGACTTATCACAAGATCTTGAATCATTTTTATTGGCTGAAACTCAAAAGTGATGTTTCTAAATACTGCAGATCTTGTCACACTTGTCAAATGGTAGGAAAACCCAATCAGAAGATACCTAAGGCTCATCTGTAACCTATTCCTGCATTTGATGAACCATTTAGTAGAATAAATAGTAGACTGTGTTGGTCCTTTACCTAAAACCAAATCAGGCAACCAATACTTGTTGACCATCATGTGTGCATCTACAAGATTTCCAGAGGCAATTCCTCTGAGAAATATAAAAACTAAAACTATTGTGAAAGCTTTGGTGAAGTTTTTTACACTTGTTGGCCTTCCCAAATCTGTCCAGTCGGATCAAGGGTCAAATTTTATGTCTGGAATTTTCCAACAAGTTATGCATGAATTAGGCATCCAACAGTTTAAATCTTCTGCCTATCACCCTGAAAGTCAAGGTGCTTTGGAAAGATTTCATCAAACTTTGAAGAGTATGATTCGATCATATTGCTTTGATACAGAAAAGGATTGGGATGAGGGTGTTCATTTGTTGTTGTTTGCTGTTAGGGAATCAGTTCAAGAGTCGTTGGGTTTTAGTCCCTTTGAACTAGTTTTTGCACATACTGTCCGTGGACCATTGAAATTATTGAAAGAGAAACTTCTTTCAAATGAAGATTCAAAGATTAATCTTCTTGATTATGTTTCTGATTTCAAATACAAGTTGTCAAAGGCCTGTGAAGTAGCAAGAACTAATCTTCACACTACCCAGTCAAAAATGAAATTAAGGTATGACAGAAATTCACAGGAAAGGAGTTTTAAACCTGGTGACAAAGTTCTGGCTCTCTTTCCCATACCTCAAAATCCTCTTCAGGCTAAATTTTATGGTCCTTATACCGTTGAAAAGAAAGTAAATGACTTAAATTATATCATTAACACTCCTGGGAGACGGAAACAGAAACAACTTTGTCATATAAATATGTTAAAGGAATATTTTGACAGAGATAGCTCAGCTAATTATTCAGTTAATTTAGTTGTACCTGTCCCACACAGTGAAGATATCAACGATGGAATACAATCAGACTATAGTGACTCTGGTATAACCAATCTTCGGAATTCAGAAATATTGAACAACCTAGACCAGAAACTTTCACATCTACAACAACAGGAAAGAAATGAACTAAAACAGCTATTACATGACTATGAGCACTTGTTTCCTGATGTTCCAACACGAACAAGTAAAATTTATCATGACGTTTACATTGTAGATTCTGCGCCTGTGAAACAGCATCCTTATAGGATGAATCCTCTCAAACAGAACTATCTGAAGAAAGAAATTCAGTATCTACTGGAGAATGATTTCATAGAACCAAGTAAAAGTAACTGGAGTTCACCATGTATTCTTGTTCCCAAGCCAGATAATACATTCCGTATGTGTACTGACTATAGAAAAGTCAACAGTGTCACCAAAACTGATTCATTTCCGATCCCAAGAATGGACGATTGCATTGATAAAATTGGAAATGCTAAATATGTCACCAAGTTTGACCTTTTAAAAGGATTCTGGCAAATTCCACTGACGGAAAGGGCAAAAGAAATTTCAGCATTTGCAACTCCAGATGGACTTTATCAATATAAAGTCATGCCGTTTGGAATGAAAAATTCGCCTGCAACGTTTCAACGTCTGATGAACATGATAACATTTGGTCTTGATAATTGTGACGCTTATATCGATGATGTCATTATCTACAACAACACCTGGGAAGATCATTTGGAAACCATTCAAAAATTCTTCGATCGACTCAGTGATGCGAATCTGACAATTAATTTTAGCAAAAGTGAGTTTTGCCATGCTTGTGTCACATTTTTAGGACATATTGTGGGACAAGGTCAAGTTAAACCTATAGAAGCTAAGGTCAAAGCTATCTCTGAATTTCAAGTTCCAATTTGTAAAAAGCAACTGATGCGATTTCTAGGTATGGCTGGATATTATCGGAAATTTTGTTCCAATTTTTCCAAAATTGCTGAACCTTTAACAAGTTTATTGAGTAAGAAAACCAAATTTCATTGGTCTGACAAGTGTCAGGAATCTTTTGACAAGTTAAAGGCCATGCTTAAGAATGCACCAGTTCTTTCTGCACCAAATTTCAGCCAATCATTTAAATTATCTGTTGATGCAAGTGATGTAGGGGTTGGTGGAGTATTGATTCAAAAAGACAATGTGATTGCAGATGCACTCTCACGTGCCTAGAAATGTAATATTGCTTGATGTAATTAAGTCCAGTATCATAAAACATGTTCTTATGTAATTTTGGTTATTATAGTATTAGATGTATATTCAAAAGAAAGCTTTATTATATAAATCTTTCTTTTTCTTTATGAGGGGAGGTGTTATGTATGATGTTTATATAATATTATAAATATTTTAGGAAATTATAAATGTTTCTTCACTTTAATATTTGCTTAAATCTTTATGTTTATCAGGAAAAACATGTTTAACTAGTGTCCTTGAATTAGGTTGTTTTGATCAATATAATGTTTTCTCAATTTGAAGGTCAAGGTTGATTTTTGTTTACAAGTAAAATTCCATTAAGATGACACACATTCTAGAACATTCTGTCATGTGACCAATCTTTATATATACCATGTTTAGTGGACATTTATTCAGTTTTGACATTACCATCAGTCTTGTAAAGAGCTATTACAGTTGTGAAAATTCATTACAAATTCTAAGAGAGGAATTATTTTAAATATTCATTGGATTATAACAGTGCTCACAAACTTTTGGATTTTGGATTTTTAATTGATGATTTTGGAATTTATGTGAACTTATTCAGAGATTTTGGAATACTTCATTTTGACATCAGCACATCAAGATTACTAGTACATCAGGACTTTGGAGACCATTAGCACATCATAACATTCAAGGACACAGCCGTGAATTCGGAACATTCTATATTTAGGACTTGTGATTAGAACAATCATTCTCATTGGATTATTAGGATTTCAAAACACATTACTGTAAGTGACTTTTTGATTTTTCATTTTAATTATCTAGTAATAAATTGCTTGTTGATTTTTTACTTGATTTGTTGGTTTCACTTTCTTTCTGTTACATTTTTCTTAGACCATAGAGTCGTAACACAATGATGAAGATTTTGATGCTTTTCAAGCTAACTGGACATTGAGAACTTCACTTCTCATAAAGTTTGCCCATATACCGATGTTGGATGTGTGTATAATATTAAGAAATTTTACTGCATTCCTGGAAATGGACCAAATTAAACCCAACAAAACTCTGATATTTGCACTTTCGAATTTATTATGGAATACAAATACTGAACCAAAATGAAAAGCTTTGTCGACATTCCAGTAAGGATCTGTTCTGCTTGCTCTCCAATTCTCATGCGAGTGAATTTAATAAAATTGTAACAAACTTTGACATTCTTGATGGATTTTTATAACTTTTTCATGCTCTTAAACAGCACAAAATTCCCCACATTTCATACAGTTACATACAGGAGGTAAAATGAATATTGCAGAGAGAAAAATTACGCTGAAAATAAGTTATAAAAAAACATGTAAAGAATGTTTTTTTAGTTTACTTTCAACTGAATTTTTTACATCTGAAAATTTACATGTTAAAAAAATATATGGCTTTAAAGAAAACTGTATGCTTTTTAAAATGGTATATAACTTTGAAGAATTATTTGAAAAACTTGTCCTGTAAAGCCAGATTGACCAACATCACTGCATTCTTTCATGCTGATACACCAGTTACTGAACAAATTTCCAGTTCTACACAACTGCCTGTCTGATTGGGCTTCAGTATGAAAGGGTTAACCTTGAACCCTAAACTTTGACCTCAATGAATCTATCAAAGCATAACTTACTGGAAAAAATTGTCACTTTGACATTATTTCCAATAATTACTTTTTATAAGGCCTCAGAGTATTCTTGGGTACTTGAACACATACATTTTGAACTGTCTTCACAAATTAAATAATATGAAATGAAACATACATATGAATGCATAGGTTTTATGGAGCATGGAGTTTTACCCATAATGCACCATCCTATTATGTTTTCTTACTGTATCTATCTCAAATTGAACACAAAACTTTAAGACACCAGAGACTCCTATTTTGCTGTACCCACCTTTTATTTAACTAGAAAATAAAAAACTTTAATATGAAGATTGATGTATAAATATTTAACATTGACCCTAATCTAAAAAACTTTTTAAAGGTGCTTAATCTAGGGTTTGGACTGATGGATAGACTTGCACTCAGATGCCAACCTTCTGCTAAGGTGGTCTTGACAAATATTGTAATGTCAACAAAGTCACCCTAGTGTACACTGAAAAAGTGACAAATATGTCTCGCCATTTGCTAGTGTAGGGAGACACATAATAATTTATGGTTACAACCTTGACTATTGATGCTATGAAGCCAAATCTAAGAATGAATAATCTTTTTTTGGAAAAATAATTTGGTGCAAATTCTCTAAGCAACTTAAAACATCAGTTTCAAATACAGTTTGCATTGTTTTCTTTATCTGCCAATTCTTTTATAAACTTTCAGTCAATAAAAATACACTAGAACCAGTCTTCATTGACCACCTATAGAAACCTACGAAGTGGTCTTTGAGACCACATACTGGAACCTACAAAGTAGTCTCAGAGGTTACACTATGCATGAATGGTTTCATTTCACAAGACCTGCCAAACCTAAAAAGACCTAGTATAAATATTTTACTGATAGAACAATAACCAATAAACAAGAGTAAATGAAGGGATTGATGCTCTACTGGGTGAAAAGAATTTCCAGGAATTCAAGATAAGACAATTTCTTCCTTTTAACTGCAGAGTGTTAAAACCATCTCTCATATTCTTCAGTGATAACAAGATCTTCAAATTAGCTGATGTGGTGGATATACTGGATGTCAGACTGGCCCCATTTTCATTCAGGACCAAGATGACACCATTAGAAATCTTTTAGTGAAAACCCCTTTTTGATCCCCTTTATTTCAGGGGGAGTAGTGACAGCAAGATTTTCAAGACATACATTGTGGCAGTCATATTGGATGTACGATTGGCACCATTTTCATTTAGGACAACTAGGTATCATAAGTATCATAAGAAGTCTATTGGTAAAAACCCCATGCTGATATAGCCATCCATTTGGGAGAAGCAGAGATAACAATATTTTCAAGATGGCCACCATAGTGCATGGCCATATTCAAGTTCATTTTCATTAATTTTAATTTAGGAACAACTAAACACCATAAGAACTCTTCTGATGAAAACCCTAGGTCAAAATGACTTTCCATTTAAGAGGAGTAGCAATAACAAGATTTTCAAGATGGCCACCATGATGGCCAGATGGGACATCAGATCAGCACCTTTTTAATTCAGGACCAACAAGACATTATAAGAAGTCTTCTGGTGAAAACCCCATCTGATATAACTTTCCATTTTGGAGGAGTAAGCATAAACAAGATTTTCAAGATGGCTGCCATGGTGACCATATTGGATATCAGATTCACACCATTTCTATTTAGGACCAACTAGACATCATAAGAAGTCTCTTGGTGAAAGCACAATGTTGATATGACCAGCCATCAACGAGAAGTAGCGATAATAAGATTTTCAAGATGGCCATTGTGGTAGCCATATTAGAGGTCAGATCTGCATTTATGGCCAATTAGATATCATAAGAAGCCTTTCAGTGAAAACCCCATGCTGATATGACCATTCATTCAGGAAAAGTGGTGATAAAATTGTCAAGATGACCACTGTGGTGGCCATGTTAGATGTCTGAGTGGCACCATTTTCATTTAAGACCAACCTGACATCATAAGAAGTCTTTTAGTAAAATTCCCATGTTGATATGACCATCTATTCAGGAGAAGTAGCGATAACAAGATTCTCAAGATGTGCAAACAGCACCATTTTCATTTACGACCAACTAGACATAAGAAGTGTTCTTGTGGAAACCCTATCTCAAAGTGACTTTTCGTTCAATAGGGTGGCAATAAGAAGATTTATCAAGATGGTTGCTGTGGTGGCCATATTGGACCTCAGATTGGCACCATTTTAATTTAGGTACCACCAGACATCATAAGTGTTTTTAGTGAAAACCCCATGTTGATATGACGATCCATTCAGAGGTGTAGCGATAACAAGATTTTCAAGATGGCCAATGTGACGGCCATATTAGACATCAAATCAGCACTATTTTCACTTAGGAACAACTAGACATCATAAGAAGTCTTCTGGTGAAAACTCCATGTCAATATGACTTTCCGTTCAGGAGGAGTAGCAATAACAAGATTTTCAAGATGGCTGCTGTGGTGGATACACTGGATGTCAGATCAGCACCACTTTCATTAAGGATCAACTAGACATCATAAGAAGTCTTTGAGTGAAAACCCCATGCTGATATGACTATCCATTCAGGAGTAGCGATAAGATTTTCAAGATGGCTCTTGTTGCTGATATATTACACATTGAAGAGGCACCATTTTCATTCAGGATAGACTAGACAATAAGATGAATGTGTGTGTAAAGTTTCCTAGCAATCTTCCAAGTAGTTTAGGAGGAGTAGCGATAACAAACTTGTGCTTACAGACAGCTGGATGACGGACAAAAGACTGTCCCATAAGCTCTTATTAACAAGAAGATAAATATGTGGAAAAAATGTCATTCAGTGGACTTTAGGTATGAAGTTCTACTTTATTGCTGGAACATGCCCTGTTTGTTATGAACTGTTTACATTTGTTTAATGTGATACCAATTTACAATCCTCACTGACTGATATAATGAAGTGCTGTCTTGAGTACATTTTTAAGTAAAATATTGAACAAATTTCAGAGGTCTTCAGAAGTTTGCATAAAATTAGTTTTATAGCTGTTTTAGCATCCAATACAAACCTCCAATTAAGATATCTCCATCAATATACTGGAACTGTACATTTCCTGTGCCTTTAGCTTCACACTGTTGACATTGTCCAATACAACTGGCTGATGTATTCTGGTAAATCTGTATCAGCAACTGCTCCTCTACAAATTTCAGCATACCATCGTGTGTGTATGTACCCTCCTACACAATACAGAAACAGCACTAAATTTTCTTGAGTATAACATACATCCAACTGTGAACATCACAGACCAAAATCGGCTGACAGATAACATGCTGGCAGACCAGGGTTCATCCTGTTCCCTATATTTACAATTTTAAGCAATCAGCATTAAGCACCAGTAGATCAGTATCCCATAGGGTAATTATTATACTTACATATTTATAGATAAACAAAAATATTGGCATTCACTAAACCAAACTCGTATTTCAACGATGAGCTACTGGTTGTAAAAGTCATAAACATCATGCAACCCAGAACTATCTATAAGATGCTGCATTAATTTTGCACCCTGGATGTAAAATATATAAATCTGGATGTAAAAAGATCCTATCTTGCAACGAACCCTGGATGTAAAATATATAAATCTGGCCATAAAAAGATCCTACCTTGCATCAGACCCTGGATATAAAATATATAAATCTGGATGTAAAAAGATACTATCTTGCAACGAACCCTGGAAATAAAATATATAAATCTGGATGTAAAAAGATCCTATCTTGCAACGAACCCTGGATATAAAATATATAAATCTGGATGTAAAAAGATCCTACCCTGCATCCATGTCATACAAAATAATCAAAATTGGGATACAACATAATGGCAAGTTGCATCAAAATTGGGATACAACATAATGGCAAGTTGCATCAAAATTGGATACAACATAATGGCAAGCTGCAACAAAATTGCCATGGTTTTATTCATTGTAATTCTCTATTATTCTCCACAAAGTGGGAAATGTTTACAGATGATCCATACCAACACCTTTTTCTATTTTTTTTCCATCAAATAAAATTAATAACACATTTGGTTAGTTTACTTTTGTCTTCTCAGATTAAACATAACTTTTGCAATAAATGTTTGGTATATCTACATCTTGCACAAATTAATTTTAGTTCCATAGCTAAATGAAACCAAAGACCTAGTAGTCAGACACAGAGCTAAATAAAACCAAAATTAAGACCTAGCAGTCAGACACAGGCTGACCTGCAAGAAATACTTTGGCAATATATAAGTTTAAAAAGCATGCATGCAAAGCAGCATAAATTATTTACATAATAATTAATTGTGGTCAATAAAATACATATACTTATATATGCAGGTTATGATCCAGGAACTCCTGTCAATTAATTTTTTCTAACAGGGGCAACACATATGCCTTCAAACACTTTCATTAACTCATTTAACACATAACTTTTGATTGAACCCATAAGCATTTATTGGTTCAATGACTGTTCACACAAAATCATGTGGTCTTGTACAACCTAATTCCCAAAGTCATTTCCAATGGATGTCATGCAGTATAACACAAACTGGCCATATCAACAGTTTCTGAACATGATGTTTGCCTGCATTAAAAAGTTTACATGGCCCTTTAAAAAGTTTACACAGACCAATAAAACATTTAATATTACACAATTAGAAAGCTAACATGGGACATTAAAACATTTTAACATTAGGCCACTAAAAAGTTAACATATACCATTAAAACATTTTTAACATTTGGCCATTATAAAGTTAACATGAGCCATTAAAACATTTAACATCAGGCTATTAAATAGTGTTTTACAATAGGCCATTATGAAGTTAATATAGGCCATTAATACATTTAACACTAGGCCATTACTGACTTTGCCTTTTGAGTACCATCTATACTCGCATATAAGCCAATACCAATTGCAAACTGCATAGACCCAGATTTGCCATCTCAAAATGCGCCAGCAGATCTGGGTCTATGCAGTTTGTAAAGACTAATCAGTAGGACAACAACATAGACCATAATCTGCCACCGCATTATGTGACGGCAGATCAGGGTCTATGTTGTTTCCATGTGGACCCGGCTTATATGCGAGTACATACGGTGGTCATCTGAGCTACTTGTTTATCTAAAACTCAAGTATGAACACTAAGCTTGCAGACTTTATATAGTGGTCACTCAGAATAAAATTCCTCAGTATAACAGGTATGGCCATGAGTCAAATTTTAGGGATGAAAGCAGTTTTTATATTAAACATACCTCAGTAAAACAAAAAGTCCTCAAATTGCAACTTGTCCACCTGGAAATGAAATAGTTCTATGGCTAACTTTTGTCTTGTGTGTTCAAATCCATCTGTCGTTATCCCCAATCACTTGTCAGGATTAACGGATATGTGGATTTTTTTAACATTGAATAAGGCAACCTCATTTATAACATGGTACACATTAATGACTCCCCTGAACAGCATTACAATAAGGGACCACAATATAACTCAAACTCATTTATCTCAACTCACTTATATTCGGATTTTTTGTTTAGCTACTTAGACAAATTCAGGTGAATAAGGATCTACAGTACATGTAATTTAAACAAACCTGTGCCTCAAAGCCCTGTTCATTAAATCGGCTAAATATTAAACCAGTGCTGGCCTCCCTTTCGATGAATTGAAATATAGCATTGTTGATATCTGTGAAGTTAAGAGCATCCATGTGTGTCATTATTTTTGTATAGGCTGACATTCCTACACTGGTAAACTGGGGACAGACACCACTGTAGTTTGTTCCACACAGCTCTTTAAGTGTCCGATGGATTCCTTCTGCCAAGGCATACACCGCATGTATAGTTGACAATGTCCAGATGTCATCGGGTACTACATCAGGTGCTATTGTAAAATAATGGAACAAATAATCAACAGAAAATCATTCAATACTTTTTTTCATATCAGAAGCATTAACTATGTCTGACATTACTCAAAATGACCTACCTTGCAGTTATGTCAATCCAGAATGAAACTTGCAGTCATGTCAATCCAGAATGAAACTTGCAGTCATGTCAATCCAGAATGAAACTTGCAGTCATGTCAATCCAGAATGAAACTTGCAGTCATGTCAATCATAATGAAACTTGCAGTCATGTCAATCCATAATGAAACTTGCAGTTATGTCAATCCAGAATGAAACTTGCAGTTATGTCAATCCTGAATGAAACTTGCAGTCATGTCAATCCAGAATGAAACTTGCAGTCATGTCAATCCAGAATGAAACTTGCAATCATGTCTATCATAATGAAACTTGCAGTTATGTCAATCCATAATGAAACCTGTAGTCATGTAAATCCATTATGAAACTTGCAGCCCTGTCAATCCATTACTAAAATAAACATGTAAACAACTATGTAATGTCATATTTTGACTGTAAAAACTAGTAGTAGAGACGGCTACATTCACAGGAGTTTGATGTTTCTTACATAAAAAATGATGAGAAGTTAAGAAAACAATGAAATACCTGTATCCATACTATATTTATAGTATACACTATTTTGTATATATTTATAGTATAATAAAGTCTTTCTGCTATTTCAGTTACCTGAAACTCAACAGACTTTGTATATTTATAGCACAGATAAGGTTTTCTGTATATATTTATAGTGTATAATTTTTTGTACATCTTTATAGTATAGATAGTTTTTTTGCATATATTTATAGTAATAATAATAATAATAATAATAATAATAATAATAATAATAATTATGTTATTTAAAGAGGGTGACACAATTAGTTGCATGGAACTAATTCTCCTTGTGGCCCTCTATTATATGCATATTTACATACAGAGTACATGTACATAGTTGCAAACACAATAATGATAATAATAATAATTAAAAAAAAACAAAAAAACAAAAAAAAAAGAACAGTAGTCTTTCTGATTCCAATTATTTGAAATTCAATAGAATATTTATATTTTTTTGTACATTTTATAGTATAAATACACCTAATCCATATTATAACTTGACTTTTCATCGCTATTATCCACAAAACATCAAACTCCCATGCTGCATCTGTGTGACATTAAATGTTGAGCTTCTGGTACCTGATGCTATAAGTGGTTTAGAACTAGTGCTCAATGAGTAAAAGGTACATGCAATGACAGACATTTTGAAATATCACCATCATAACTTCAGCTACCTTGTCTGACACTTTGTGAAACATAGTAACAAGAGTATTGATTTCAGTTTCAGCTTTTGTGGATATTATATGTTCATCACATCCTGCATGGTTAATAAGGGCTGACTTTTTAAAATACAAAATACCTGGACTGACAAAATTGTTCTACTTATCATCCTTTGGACATAAATTCCAAAACATTGCATTCAAAGTTTTTGTCCTATCTCAGCCATGAAAACTGGCTTGACCATTGACTGTTGAAACTTCTCGACTTTGAACTAAAATTTTCATCCAGATCACATCTCTTTCTCTTATTTATAATGGTTAATGCTTGTTGTGTATATTTAAGATCCATGATAACTCAGGTGAAAATAATAGTGTTGTGTCTTTTCCATAATCTTATTAATCGTTAAATATATGTATTTAAACAGTGACAATTTATGCTATCAAATATTTTATTTTTAATAACACTTACAATTCTTAATTTTTGCATTTAAAGCATTTTAATATAAAAAATGAAAATATAACTCCGTATTGACATAATTTTTCCACAATATCATTTTGTGCAGAAAAAAAAAGTTTTTGTATGCTGGAAGAGATCTCCACCCAACATCTTTTAGCAGAAGAAAAAGGATACCCAGCTGTCTCATTAAGTGGATGTTTGCTTGAAGACATTATTAAAATGCTTAAATGATTACTTCAACAGCTGAATTCAATGTGACAAAGTTTTTCAGACAAACTTATTAGACAGCTATTGTTGTAGTTGTTGTTGTTGTTATGGGTTTAACGCCATTTGTCACCACATGATAGGCTATACATGGCGGCCAGTATATTTGGTGGAGGAAGAACCCGAGAACCACCGACCCACGGGAAGCTACTGGCAAGCTTTCTCACATACCCACGTTGGCCGAGCCCGAGACTCGAACCCAAGCGGACATAGGTGAGATGTCAGTGATCTGTAAAGGCGAGCGCCTTAGACCACTCGGCCACCCGGGGCCCCCAGACAGCTATTGATTCAATATTGTACATGTATTACTAGTAATAATTCTATTGATTCTATATTGTACATGTATTACTAGTAATGTACATGTATTAGGCACAACAAAAAAAATATGTGTGTTTCCTATTGCACTGGTTTTAAAATTAGGGTAGGCAGGTAGGTACTTTTTTTTTTTTTTTTGAAACATTATATATAAATCAAATAATATTTAAAGCACTTTAAAGTACCAGGCAAAACCAGCTCAATTAGATGCAAAAATCAATTTTGGCAATCTGATTTTTGTTTATAATAAAAAAAAAATTTTTTTTTTTAAATTGTGTGTGTGTGTGTGGGGGGGGGAAGTGGTAGGGTCGGCAACGTGAAACAGGTACAGTTGGCTGACCGGAAACACAAATATTTTTTTTTGCCTTACAAGTAATAATTCTATTGATTCTATATTATACATGTATCACTAGTAATAATTCTATTGATACTATAATGTTACATGTATTACTAGTAATAATTCTATTGATTCTAAGGGCCCCCAGTTGGCCGAGTGGTCTAAGGTGCTCGCCTTTACTGATCACTGCCATCTCACCTCTGTCCACATGGGTTCGAGTCTTAGGCTCGGCCAATGTGGTTATGTGAGAAAGCTTGCCAGTAGGTTCCCGTGGGTCAGTCGTTCTTCCCGGGATTTTCCCGGGTTCTTCCTCCACCAGATATACTGGCCACCATATACAGCCTATCATGTGCTGAAAAATGGCATTAAACCCATAAAAAACCAAACCAAACTATTGGTTCTATATTGTACATGTATTACTAGTAATAATTTTTATTTGCTTAGTGACATTCACCTTCAAATGAACACTCCATGCCATAAATGACAGCTCTTTTCCCTAATTTACTTTTGTTCATCCTCACAATGTCATGTTAAACAGTACGAACAATTACTGACTTGATTATTAAACTCAAAATTCTTAAACTCTTAAGTGATGCATAATTATTGCAAATGCAATGTTTTTTGTTTAATTGGTTATTTTTTTTAAAATTATGTAATAAATTATTTTCTGTTCGTGTACAAATGTGGCTAGTCCCTATAAGTACCCCACTATCATCAATATCGATAACGCATGGTGAACATGTGATCAATCATTCATAATGGTAGAAAATGCCAACTTGATAAGTGCTAAAACAAAATCAACCGAAAAATTCAGATAAACCACACTGGAATTATTCTAATAATATTAAACAGAAATAAAAATAGTTACTTATATTTATTCCTGAAGAATTAAAATCTTAAGTTAATTAACGAAATAACAATCACAATGAACATTACACAGGAAAAAAGTTTTTAAACTGCTGTAGAATATGTACATAATATCAATGGACATGCATACAAATCCTCAACTGTAGTACGACCTCTTTCCAAGTTGCATACATGTAATTCTACTGGCGGTAGGACAAAAATACCATTTTAAAGGCCGTCTACCACACACACCGTTTTATAGTTGAAATCTACCACTTTTGAACAATAAAAGATTTGTAAATAATAATAAAAACCAACAGAAATTGTATGCGTTCTATCCCCACATTACAAAAACCTGAGAGAACCAGTCTACTGGGGACCTGAAATGTTATACGGGTGTAATGATGTGAGGCTCGGTAATTGGCTTAAGAAGGCTAACATGTGTACACAAGAAACTGTTAATTGATTACCTTATTGTTGTAATCTGGAGAGTTTAAGGCCAAATGTGGAATGTTTAATAAGGTGTTATAAGTAATAAAGGGATCCAAGTTAATCCATGATCACTTTCGAGTCTTTGGATAAAAATCGACCAACCTTTGGAGGAGGTGAGATAAAAAGGAGAAACACTCAAGTTAATATTTGAGTTTTTGTATTGTTTAATTGTTATTGCATTACAAGATGTTTTTAGATGAATAATGAAAGGCAACTCGTATATATTTATGTCAAAATGCTGAAACATACGCTTTCTCCCAATGCTAGAAATATAAGACTCTGGAATACATCCTAAGTCCAACTCGGGAACTTCTTCCTCAGGGTGAATGTAACTTGGAGGAGTATTGGAGTGCAGTCAGCAGCCTTAAAAAACCAACCACAGGAAAATTGAAGTTTGAACTTCTTTGCAGGCTGAGCATGGTTGTTTTGTCACTGACACTTCTAATGCTGATACAGAGAGTGCATTCTCCATTCTTCGCAAAATACAAATTGATTCAAGGGAAATCTGGACCAGAAAACTACTGAGAGCCTGTTAAGTGTGAAACTTAATAATCACAATGAATGTCATCAGATGTCACCAGTTAGTAATCTTGTGAAGGGAACTATAAATGCTTATAGATTTTATAACAAATCTTGGCAGTGAACAATGAGATATACAACTCTTCTTTTTTTCATTTAATTGACAATACACGGACTAGTATTCGTTCATTATTATTGTAGCATTTTCCATTACAATGTGATTGATTTTCAAAACTTGCTGTGTTATTATAGAGAAGAAAATACATATTATGTAAAAAAAAATCTACTTGGTTTCTTATCAATCTCCTTAAAACACGTGCAATTTATGTCGATAAAAAATCTACTGGACCTTTTTAGAAGCCAATTTACTGATCAAAATTTGTAAATCTACTGGTTTGATGTCCTGGTTCTGTCACATGCATTTGTATGATGATACAAATTTCTTAACATTTTAACTGCTGTGCCCAACATTTTTTTTCCTATCTGGAATGCAAATTTCCAGATTAGTAATCAATATTGTTATCAGAAAAATTCCAACAATTTTTGACCAGATTGGAAATTTTCTGGATAATTGGAGTCCTAATCAAACTTATCTGATTAACTGTTTTCACTATTGAAGAACCAATTAACAAAACTTGGATATGTGCTTTATTTGCTTGACTGATCTGTACTTTCCTATTATTCACTGTGTCATTACTTTTATTTGAAACAAAGACACAATGGTATTTATTGTTATAGTAATACTGACAATTTAAAATGGAGATTCTGTTTGATGCTTGACAGTATGGACAGAAGTATAGGTGGGATCACTCTGGCATGACAGTGTATACCTTAATCTGCTTCATGGTTGATGCTTGAGGAAGTCTGACACTTTTTATATGAAGATTTGCCATCCTGAGCTTGTTCTGTCAGATAAGGGGTTTGAAATTATTCCATTATACAGTTGTGAAGTTATTTATAAGAATAAGAAGATTTGTATTCGTAACTATGAATGTCTGACAGGAGTATTTTGCAATCGGTCAAAATAAAATTACCATCGGACATGTCCAGCATATACAAGGGTTTCCTGAGGTTTTATATATATATATATATATACATAGCAATAATTAATTGTAAACTTAACCATAACTGACTGAAATGGTAAAACTTTCTATGGTCCCTGTTAAGCCGCCCTGATATAAAAATCTCTGGTCCCTATTAGGTCACCCTGATACAAATCAAACTTCTGTATAATGGCCACCTCAATAAAATGGCCAAACTTTTTGACTTCTGACATTGTCTGCTTTACGGAAACTTTTGTATTTTTTTCATGTTTTATAGCCATGTATATACAAATCATATCCCACTGTTCAAAACTGCCAACAATGATACCCAAAATTACCCACAGAAATCAATGGGCAGACAGACTATCATAGCTTTAACTCATAAAAGCATGTACACAATGACTGTTTGGTAACTTACCGAGTCGGAAGGCGCTGGGTCCAACACAGGGGGAGTTATACATAAAATTTCCACCTAGATTACATCTGTAGATTGCCTCATAGAAGTCCCACAGCCAAGGATTGGGATGGTCTACAGTTGGTATTTGCTGCTGAAGAAACTGCTGAAACTGTGTTACACTATAGACCAAGTTCATCTTGAATGTGATCGTGTTCTTAACTGCCGCTTTGTAATTCTTGGCCTGGACTGTCCAGGGACGGTTGGCAATGAAAACCAAATCACTGAGAGCAGGAATTTTTGTTTTTACATCCAAAAGTTCTATGACATATCTATCAGGATCAGTAAAAACAGCTACAACTTTAGTGGTAGACTGGTTAACATAGCGTATTATTTGCTCAATTGACCCATCTGTTTCAAACTCATAAGAAGCACCAATACAAATGCCAGATTCATTAGCATATTTTCTAAATTCCATTAATGAGCTTCGACTTCCATCTTCTGGAGCATTCAGGGTTATAATGTAATCAAATCCCAATCGACGTGCTAATTGAGCCATTGCTTTGGCAACTATTGCATCCGATGGAACAGTTCGGAAAAAGGTTGAAAACCTTGTCTTGTCATCGAGAACCGGTGATGTTGCTCCAGGTGTAACTGAAGGAATTCCAAGATCTCGGAGAATTGAGGCAATGATAATTGTGCTCTCACTGTCGTATGACAGCCATCCTTGTAGATCATCAAGTTTAAAGTCAATCTGGCCCAGGGTCATGTCAGGTCTTGGGAAAGCACCAGAATGTATTCCCAGAACCAGAGTTGAGGCACGAGTTTTGTCAGAGCATCCATCAAATCCCAAACCACCTAGTCTAACATTGTTTAGCTTGACTGATGCATTACCACTGTTAATATGTTCAAGCGCAAAACGGAAAACTTCAGTGTAAAGAAAACCATTGACCTTTCGCAGCTTTCCACAAGCGAATGGACTGTCTCCTTTATAATGAACATCAAACACAGCAGGGATAATAAGGTCTCCAGGGACATACATAAATTCTTGATAGCGGAACATATAAAGACAGTCTAAACATACACTGTCACATCGGGAACTGACATTGACTGGCAAAGCATCTCCATAGAGACGCAGTGCACTTATATCAATTTTCACGGCCTCACCAGCAGGTTCATACGTTCCCACCTGAAAACAGAAGAATAGATATATAAAAAACATGGATAGAAAAGTAACTACCAACAATTCATTTATTTTTATGGTTTATGGAAAAGGACATTTTTGCTAGAACACTGTAATTTGTGGATTGGGGAACAGGTTTTGTTATTCCCATTGAGGGATCCTTGTTCACTGGGGCTATGTGGTTTGTAGCAACTACAAAATCCTCAAATATTGCTAGCCCAATAAAAATAGTGAAATTCAGAGCAATCAAACAAAATGTTTATCATATACAGTCTGATTTAATTGATCCAATCAAAACTCTTCATTTGTAAAATGTTGGACAACTCAACAGTTAGATTTTACCCCTATAAATTTAACATACTGTAAATTCTTATTTTTGAAGGGTATCAATTTACGTGGATTGTGTGGTTATTGAAAAATTAAATGAACAATGATCCTCAGAAAACAATTGGACACCTTAACCACTCTAGGACTATGATCCTGAAGAGAAAACAATAAGACACCTTCCCCAAACTAGGACAATGATCCTCAAGAGAAAACAATGTGATGCCTTCCCCAATCTAAGAATTTAACTACAGAAGAAAATGTCATTTTTTCATTATAATGAAAAGTGGTACAGACCCTTAAATGGATAATGTTACCATTGAAACAAAATGGAATGCAGAATAAATGCAAACGGAATGCAGAATGAACGCAAATGGAATGCAGAATCAATGCAAATGGAACACAAAATGAATTAAAATGGAACACTGAATGTAAATGGAATGCAGAATGAATGCAAATGGAACACAATGAATGAAAATGGAATGCAGAATGAATGAAAATGGAACACAGAATGAATGAAAATGGAATGCAGAATGAATGCAAATGGAACACAATGAATGCAAATGGAACACAGAATGAATGAAAATGGAACACAGAAAGAATGCAAACATTACATAGAATTAATGCAAATGGAATGCAGAATGAATGCAAATGATATGTATATTAAATGCAAATGAAATGCAGATATAACTGATAAAAAGGTTATCTGAAATCATAAAACTGGCACTCTGCCAATCAAAATCTGCTTAAGTAAGTGAAAATATGGAAAATAAATACATACAATAGAGAAAAAGAACCTTGCTATCCAATTCTTTTTCACCTGCAAAATTTGTTTGTCAAGGCAGACAAAAAATACAACCACCAATAAAATGACATCATCACATGTGTTTGTATCTGTACAATCATTATTTGAACAAAATGAAATAAGAAATCAAATTTGCTGACAAATACTCTACAACTATATTTTTACACTTAATATAGATGTGGTTATATTTTAATTTAGGATACATTAAATACTGTCTTTAGCATTGCATTTTTTGTTTCATTAAAGCACACTTTTAGTTAGACAAGATAAGAAAACTATACTGTCCATTTAACACAGATAAATAGAAGAACCTGACTTTGGTAAATGCATTTCTTTTTTATTCCAAACAAACAACAAGAGTCCCTCAAAGAGACAGATGCTCTACTGGCTGACAAGAATTTCCAGGAATCCAAGATAAGACAATTTCTTCAGTCCTTTATTCTTTTCAACTGCTGAGTATTGAAACTAACTTTGATATTCTTCAGAAACTCCAACATACCAAATTTGGCAACAAAAATATTTTCTTACATGTCTGAGTTAATATGTTCACATGACAAAAATATTTTCTTACATGTCTGAGTTAATATGTTCACATGACAAAAATATTTTCTTACATATCTGAGTTAATATGTTCACATGATACCTTAAGTGCAATACAAAATTCTTGGTCATGACCTTTGACCTTGAACCTGATATCACAGATAGCAAATCAATGAACTTGTCTTACAATGTCAAGATATACCCATCTGCTAAGTTTGTTAAATCTATTATTAATGTTTTTTGGGGAAAAATACTAACATATTTAAGTGGCATCAATAAATGTATTCGTCAAATATATCCACAAACTGGGTTTTATAAAAATTCATTTATACTTGTTTGTGTTTTCATGCCAGTAAAACTAAAAACCTGAGTCATGGTCAGAGGTCACCAAATTTCATGATTCCTGGTATAACAGGATTTATACAGGGAGCAAATGGATTATGCTGTCATGAGCTAAACACAAAGCTTAAACTACTTCAGTAGAATCACAGTGACCTTCTTTTCTTGTAAGTGTGTGGTGCTCATACAGATGCATAGTCTGCTGATTATAGCATGAACTGAGCTTGAGCAATAAATGTAAAACTAAAATTTAACCAAAATAGGTGAAGTGCAAAATATTACAGTGACCTACTTTTGTGATGAGGGTGTAGCACTTGTCAAGATGAATCCACTCACCAAGTTTCATGATTCCAGGTATAACAGTATGTATTCTGGCTGCAAAGTACATGAGCTAAAGGCAAATCTTAATCAAGTATATACAACTTTGGTATAGGTATGTAAGTTAGGCCTCTTAGCCCCCTCCCCATGAAACCCACTCCAAACTGTTACCTTGGACCAAGGAAGAAAGAATGGTTGAGGTACAGTGAGGCTGCACACCTCATTAATATGTGTGGATCTCATGCATGATGAAACTCATGTAAGATCTTCATCATATAAGCCCATGTTCCAAGTTTTATCAAAATCAGATAAAAATATGGCTTCCAGAGTGGTAACAAATTCTGCCAATCAGATGCAAGATCATCTCTTTACTATGTCTGGATCTCACTCATTATCAAACTCATCCAAGATCGTCATGATACAAGTCCACATTCCAAGTTTGATCAAAACTGAATCAGCTATATGGCTTACAGAGTGGCAACAAGCTCAGCCTATCAGAAGCAAGATCACCTAATTACTATGGGTTAATTTTGCTCAAAATCAAACTTTTCTGAGCTCTTAATGATATAAGCCCTTATTCTAAATTTAATCAAAATAATTCTCCAGCATGGAAACAATCTCAGCCAATTAGATGCAAGATCACCTCAGAAATATGTGTGGATCTCACTCATTACTGAACTCATCTGAGATCTTGATATTATAAGCCCATATTTGAAGTTTGAGCAAAATTAGATCAGAAATATGGTCTCCAGAGTGGTAACAAGCAATTGTTGACAGACAGATGCAGGGTATAAGCTCACTTGGCATTATGGCCAGGTAAACAAACTATGTCTGGCAAACCTGACTGTTTGTTTAATTTTTTTTACTTAAACTGACCCCTATTATACTGCTCCTGGTCATTTTGTTGTAAAGAAGCTATAGATAAACAAAGGTTGGACAAATTAGATTAGACTGCAGAGTCCAGTAAATCTAGTGCCGATAGCTTAGGGCTACCAGAATGTTGGGTCTGGGCTGCCATATAAATGTTGAAATTCAGGTTATCGTGGGAAGAGGGGTGCTACATGATATGACTTACTGTACATTTTTCAAAATATAAATATAATTTCAAAAAGGGAATATTATTTTCCATGACTTTTAACAAGGAAATGTGAATGTCTTAAAGCTAACTGATTCATATTTAATTGCCTTATCTAGACTCTCTAATTTCTCAAGTAAACATGTAATATAAGTGAAAGTAGAACCAGAAACCTATTCACAAGATATGATGCCCCAACCATGAGTGATTTGTTCAAACAGCCTAAATCTACAAGTTAAAATTCATCAAATCAGAACTTGAAAAAATGCTCTTCTTCAGGCCTGGAGGTCATGAACTTAAAAGCTGGAGTTTCCACTCTCGACCAACCAAAGAAACTTTAAAGCAAATCATATTGAAATTGGTCAATGCAAAATTTTAAACCCTGGCTCATCAGCATTATGATCTCCAGGCCAGGATCCACTTTCTTAAACATTCTCAACATTGATTAAAACCTCAGCTCAAGTTTTTCATACTAATTATTACAAATTAAGATAGGATAAATGATTTTAACTTATGTTTTAACATTCGAAAGAAGCTGGGAATAAATATTGAGATACTGAATTGACACTGCCTTAACATACATTTTATATCAGGACAAGAGTTTTAGCTAATACAGTTGAGAAGTTTAATGAAAGCCTGGCCATGTCATGGTCATAATATAGCAAATTCATAGAGGTGTCCAGGTTGCACGAAAGATTTCATGATGGACAAAATAAATGAACCAAAATGACATTAAGCTGGGTGACCTGGCCATCAATATGCAATGGGCAGCTACACCAGAGCCTGGGGACAAAATTAAGTGAAATGAAAACAAAGAGCCCCAAAATTGCACTGTGAGTACTGACTAAGATTTTTTAAAATTACTGATGAAAAAAATGAAATGCTAGTTCCCACCTTTAAGGTAAAGAAAAGTAAACTTTATATTAATCAGGAAAAATGCTGTAAGAACAATTTAGTTGTATACAAAGCCTAGTGCCTTTTGTGGCATCATGCACATTATGACATCATAATCTCAATGAAGTCAACACTTTCACAAGGGATGAGATCAAAATATACCACTTGATATAAATAAACCACAAGGCAATATAGGTTTTGCCGTTTTACCCCAAACTGATCTCTGCAAATTCTCTATGCAAATACAGTCTAGACAGGACAAGATTTCAGACTTTATACAGTTTTGTGAGTATACAATTAAAGAAATTAAGGACTTTTAAAACCTTAGTTAATATTATCTTTAAGGACCTATTTCATGACAGTCATTTATTTCTTACTGCTTTTATTGTATAATTCTTTCTCAAACAACAAATTTTGGATCAAACATACACCTGTTTTTCTTGACTGCACTCTACTGAAAAAAAAATCAATTAAGAACTTGAACCAGCTTTCAGGTATAGCAACAAATCAACATTACAGACAATGTTTTTAAAAAATAGTTTGAGTGATATTTAATATTTAAAAAAAAAAAAAATAAACACTTCAAAGCACTTTTAGCACACAAGATACTTTTCTGACACTTGCAAGGACTTGATCTTGCCATCCTGAAATTCAAGCACATTCAAAGACCTGTATGAACCCTGACACATTATTTTTTTTGCCTGCCAACTGCACCATAATATATATTATATGACTTTGACAAGAAAACAAAGTTTTGACATCTAAACAAAAACAGCCCACTGCTGTCACTGTAGAAAAGTGATACTTCAGTAATACTATCTGCAACACTGGCAAAAAAGAAAGCAGTGTACTTACGGATTTAAAAGCATTTTCATCCTTTCGGAAGTTGTAGTACTCAAACGGGATGTTGCCATCATGGTTATAGAAACGATACAGGCCTATTTCACTTAAGAAGGTTGCCTTTCTGATCTGGTTGAGAAGCACCATGCCTTTATCTTTGGCACTGAAGAATGCTCCACAGACTCCCAGATAATCTGGAAATACAAGTAAAAAATCATTAACTATGAGAATTCAGCTACGACAAGAGAATCACTTTTTGTCCAGCATGCCTCTTATTTAGGCAGAAAGAAATTAACTTTAAAAGTTAGCTTGATCTAAAACACTAACACTGATTTTAATCTAGGGTGTAGAAAGCCTGACAATTACAAATATGAAACATATACCATCTTATAAAATGTAAGCATTCAAAATCTACTAGTTTGTGACAAAAAAAAGGGGAAAAAATTCATGAATGGGTATCCCATTTCATTTTTTTACAGAAGATATATACTAATCTGATTTTCTGTAAAATTACAAAATTGTATAATAGACTTCAAATTAGCATATCTTTTAACATTTCTACAACTAAGCATACTGATAACTTACTAGGTCCACAATAGTGTTTTAGCGTTGCATCAAGCCCAACTGCAATGGCCCTCATTCCATAGATCACACTGATGACACGCTCAGTCATCTCGAACCCAGAGGCATCATTGATTGGCCTATTTTGATTGGTACATACTGTAGCAAATCCACGCAAATTATTGGCATCCATGGAGCAGTTATAGAACCATTCATACCACTCCGTGAACCAGGGGTTCAGCTTGTAAGTCTTTGCATCAAGGCCTCGAAGATGGTCTCGGAATGCAACTAACCTTACTTCCTGCTCAGCAGGAGTCAAGAGCTTAACAGAAATCATACCATGGAGCATGTCTTCATAACCTTGCACAGTCTTGTGGTAATTCCCATATGCGATCATTATCTTAAAATTTTCGATACCACCTGAAGACTTGAGGACTGCGAAAAAATTACGGTAGAGATAATGATCTCCAATGACTATAAGAGGATGAACATCTTCTCTTTCTCTTAATTTCATGACAATGTTTTCCATCGACATTGCACCCATTTGGTATGAAGCCACAATACAAATGCCATTTTGGGCTGCTACCCTACGCAGAACTTCATTAGATGTGTTACCAAATTCTCCTGGGTAATACAATGATTGTGCATACATCCAGCCCATTCGTTTAAGGAAAAACACAAAAGCTTTAGCAAATTCTTCATCTGAGTAATGGGATCGCAGAAAGTAAGGATATTCCTCTTCATTATCAAATGATGATGCCTCGGCGGCATATGCCACTACTGGTTTTTTAACTTCATTCATCAATGTGGCTATTCCGAGAGTAAGGTAGGATGAAGAGGCTCCAACAAAAGCTTCAATAGTACGTGGATCAAGTTTATTTAATCCATTTCTGTCTGTGATAGTGACAGCATTCCTCTGTACTTCTGTCAGCTGATGAACACCGAGTACAGAATTCTGACAATCATCGAATGCAAGCCCTCCAAGTTTTACACCATTTAGAATACGATCCCTGGCTTTTTGTACATTGTTGATGTAGTCGACAGCATAAGCCATGGCCTCCATGTATTGCATTCCAGACTCTGGGTCTTCATTCCAGTCACCACAAGTGAGGGCCTCACGGCCTTGATGATGGAGACTGAAGAGCCCAGCCACAACAATATCACCTGAAAAAAAAAAAAAAATAAATGCAAAAAGGACTAACCTGCATGTTGAATCCGCACTCGAATGAAACACTTTGAACCTAAACCATGATATAACAGTTGATGCCACTGCCAGAAAAGTGGCTATGATGTCTCCCTTCTGACTGAAGTTGGCTAAAAAAAATATCTAATCCATACATCCATCAATCCATCAATATATAAAAGAACATGCATGCAAAAATAAATAGTGTAATACAACATAAGTGCTCATTTTATTGTGATATATACTTTAGACAAAAATTCTGATTTCAATATTTTATAATCCTTAGCCATAGGGAAAATAAACACTGAAACTTTTATGAAATGAAAACTTTATATTCTTTTGAAATGAATTTAGGATGCAGTCACATTCATTGACATGTCTTAACAGAAGCACCAAAATGTGAAGACATTGACTGGCATGTCTTGACAGAAGCACCAAAATGTTGACACTGACTGGCATGTCTTGATAGAAGCACCAAAATGTTTAGACATTGATTGGCATGTCTTGATTACAGCACCAAAATGTTTAGACATCAGACTTATAATTTTCATGTGTCACTATTGTTTAATTCAGAAGCAGACCTGGCCCCAATTTCAGCAACATAAGTTTTTCTGTCAAGTCTAGGCCTACAATATTTGATTGGTAAATTTAAAGAAGACTTAAATTTCAGCCAATCATATCACTTGCTTCCAGTTTTACATTTCAGCCAATCACATTACTTGCTTCTAGACTTAAATTTAACTCCAGACTAAAGCCTTATTAGTCAAATCAAGACCTGGTTATACACTTTTTCTCAATTTCATATTTCTTGTTTTCAAAATGAATATTGGCAAATTAATTGCCTATTGGTTAACACCTGGGATTATGTCAATGATCAAATCTTCGATACAGACTCAGCTGCTTTCAACAGAAAGTTAAACAATACATACAATAGTCCCCCTCTTCTCATGTTGCTCTCAATACAAAACCACCCCTGGAACAAAGACTGCCTTGCCCAACACTATTATGGTATATATTTATAATTTGATTGACTTCATGGGAGGTCATTCCTTTAACAAGGCCAGCTTTTCCTGGCAGAATGGTTGTCCTCCAGAGAAAGGGGAAATCACTGTACTTTGGTGTGAGCATGCCTCACCTGGAACATACAGGTACTTGGAGCTGACAGTGGCCCTTAGACATGGGAAACAGGGATTGGTTGGGCACTGCGATGTGGGAGTATCAACAGGTCTGGTCCGATCAATACTGTAGAACCTCACTTTGCTGCTGACAATCTCAAGACGGCCTGCCAAGAATGTTCCCAGCTATCAAACAGAAATGGAATTTACAGTAAAACCCAACTTGACAGTAATTATCTTTAATCATCAAGGACTTCCTTTAGATAAGAATAAAAAAGATTACACATAATCTGTGTTAACTGTTGCTTACTGTGTAAATGTGAAATTCTTTTTCCAGTTATACATTAACAAACCAAATTATTACAGGGTTCTGCAATTACCCTATTTTTTCAGTTTTTAAATTAATAAAGTATTCTGGTCATCACTGAGATCATTCAGTTTTGTTTGTATAACTGAATTTTAATTCAACAGAGAAATTCCTGAACAAGAATTCCCATATTCTTAATCGGACTATAACTAAAAGATAAGAGTAAACTTTGCTTGAATGCAAGAATACTAATATTATCATATTCTGAAAACCCATGAAAAGAAAATTGTAATATCATTTTGTTCTCACCTTTTCAAACATATAGTTATTGCGAACTTTGTAGTCATTAAAGTTGTACACATCATAACTGGGACTGATGATGTCATTGCCATTAAACTTCACTCGAGCAGGTGCATTGTATGGCTGCAAATTGTAAGCAGCTAAACTTTCCACACGCTCTGGTGCTTCATAAATGAAGTCAATGTTTCGCATGTAATTCAGGTAGAAATCTTTGGTTGACAATTGTCTCAAACTGTCACAGATGCCAGGTAATCCTCCACAAAGGTTCTGATGGGCTCTACGTAAAGCTCGTGCATATGTAAACACGGCATGCACAGCAGGCTCAACAAACTGGTCCTGCACAAAAATGCTACGTCTCTGATCCTCACTTAGAGAGGTACAATTCTGAAGATTGGAGTAAGGTCCCGTTCTAATTCCTGCTAACTTACACTGATTGATTTCCATATACATGTCTTTATACCAGGGATTCTGAGGTGATGGATTATTAGGGTCAATTCTCACCCAATGATCTTCAAACTCAGTGATGCTCCTAGCACCCGGAACAACTGCAATCAATCCTCTAGGATAAATCATGTTCGGAAATTTTTCTGATAAAGATACGCTGTCCGTGAAGATCCACTGCAACCTTCCTGACCCAGTAACATTGTTGCCATGATCAAGGAGAGCATGACCAACATCACGGTTACCTAGGTAGATTACTCCAACAGTGCTGGTGGCTAAAACATCATTCAAAACACCATCAATCTTACTTGATGTGGTGTCATCTGCTGAGGTTTCAATAGCAGCAGTTAGACAAATGTTGGCACTGTCAAGCAAAGGTCGTATCGTTTTATAGGCTTCATTGCCATATGTATCATCAGTGTAAACAATCACAACATAACTCCATCGTAGTTGTTTCAACAGTTCCACAATAGCCTATAAAGTAGGAAAACAAGAAAGTATTAGTAAAAATCAGCAAAAGGAACCCATCCTTAGTGTGATGTTTAAATTGATGACTGAATAAATGTAATGTAATGGCAGATGCCCAAGGAGTGATATACTGTAGAATAAACATAATGTAATAACAGATGGTCTATCAGCGATGCACTGTAAAATAATTGCAATGCAATGACTGATGGCCTGATAGCCTAGCAGCGATGCACTGTAAAATAAATGCAATGTAATGACTGATGGCAAAGCAGCAATATACTGTAAAATAAATGTGACACAATGACTAATGGCCGAGCAGCAACATACTGTAAAATAAATGTGACACAATGAGTAATGGCCGAGCAGCAATATACGGTGAAATAAATGCAATGTAATGACTGATGGCCTAACAACGATGTACTGTAAAATAAATGTAATGCAATAACTGATGGTGTAGCAGCAACATACTGTAAAATAAATGTAATGCAACGATTGTAAAATAAATGTAATGCAATGACTGATGGCCTTGCAGCATGTATGGTAAAATAAATGTAATGCAATGACTGATGGCCTAGCAGTGATATAGTGTAAAATAAATGTAATGCAGTGACTGATCGGCACCATTTTCATTTACGACCAACTAGACATCATAAGAAGTCTTCAGTGAAAACCCCATGCTGATATGACCATTCATTCAGGAGTAGTGATAACAAGTTTTGCAAGATGGCCACTGTTGCAGCCAAACTGGACATCTGAGCAGCACCATTTTCATTTAGGACCAACTAGACATCATATGAAGTCATTTAGTAAAAATCCCATTGAGGAGAAGTAGCGAAAATATTTTCAAGATGGCCACTGTGGAAGCCATATTGGATATGTAAGTGGCACCATTTTCATCTAGGACCAACTAGACATCATAAGAAGTCTTCTGGTGAATACCCCATTGCAATAATAATTTGTATTCAGGAGAAGTCGAAATAAGAATATTTTTCAAGATGACTGCTGTGGTGAGAATATTGGACATAAGATTAACACCATTCTCATTTAGGAGCAACTAGACATCATAAAAAGTCTTTTAGTGAAAGCCCCATGTTGATATGACCATCCATTCTGGAGGAGTAATGATAACAAGATTTTCAAGATGGCCACTGGGGCAGCCATATTGGGCATCAGATGGGCTCCATTTTCATTTAGGACCAACTAGACATCATAAGATCATCCATTCTAGAGGGGTAACAATAACAAGATTGTCAAGATGGTTATTGTAGTGGCCAGATTGGACATTTGAGCAGCACGATTTTCATTTAGGACCAACTAGACCATGGGATAAATGTGTGTGTAAAGTTTCATGGCAATCCTCCAAGTAGTTTAGGAGGAGTAGCAGTAAAATTCTTGTGCTAATGGACGGATGGACAATGGACAACAGACCATCCCATAAGTTCTTCTGGTCTATGAACAGTAGAGCTAAAATATTGTAATGTAATGACTGATCTGTGAGCTGTGATATGCTGTAAAATAAATGTTATGCAATGACTGATGGCCTAGCAGTGATGTATCGTAAAATCAATGTAATGCAATGACTGATAGCCTAGCAGCGATATACTGCACAATAAATGTAATGCAGTGACTGATGGCCAAGCAGTGATATACTGTAAAATAAATATAATGCAATTACTGATGGCCTAGCAGCAATACACTGCAAAATAAATGTAATGTTATGTAATGACAGATGGTCTAGCAGTGACATACTGTAAAATAAGTGTAATGTAATGACTGATGGCCTAGCAGCAATGTACAATAAAATAAATGTAATATAATGACTGCTGGCCTAGCAGCAATATACTTTAAAATAAATGTAATGCAGTGGTCCCCAAGGTTTTTGTGTGCCCGTGGAAGAGGTTATAATGAATAATAAATAGTTTTAAAAATGGGTCAAGTTAATTGGTTGGTGCCCGCCACTCTCTTATAAACTCACAAATGTGCACGTAGTCACAAAAAGGTTGGGGACCCCTGATGTAATGCAATGACTGATGGACTAGCAGTGATGTACAGTAAAATAAATGTAATGCAATGACTGATGGCCTAGCAGTGATGTACAGTAAAATAAATGTAATGCAATGACTGATGGCCTAGCAGTGATGTACAGTAAAATAAATGTAATGCAATGACTGATGGCCTAGCAGTGATGTACAGTAAAATAAATGTAATGCAATGACTGATGGCCTAGCAGTGATGTACAGTAAAATAAATGTAATGCAATGACTGATGGCCTAGCAGCGATATATTGTAAAATAAATGTAATGCAAAGACCAATGGCCTAGCAGCGATATACTGTAAAATAAATGTAATGCAAAGACCAATGGCCTAGCAGCGATATACTGTAAAATAAATGTAATGCAAAGACCAATGGCCTAGCAGTGATATACTGTAAAATAAATGTAATGCAATGACCAATGGCCTAGCAGCGATATACTGTAAAATAAATGTAATGCAATGACCAATGGCCTAGCAGTGTAACTTTTGAAATGTGGTTACTAATATTAATCCCTGGTTACAACAGTCAGAACTGTCCATACGGGTAGTCGTAAGTGATACTAATATCAATCCCTGGTTACAACTGTCAGAACTGTCCATTTGGGTAGTCATCAGTGACAACTTTCAGAACTGTCCATCCAGGTAAACGTCAGTGACAACCTTTACAACTGTTCATCCATGTAGTCATCAGTGATAACTTTCAGAACTGTCCATCCAGGTAGTCATCAATAACAACTGTGAGAACTGTCCATCTGTGTAGTCGTCAGTTACAACTTTTAGAACTGTCCATCTGGGTAGTCATCAGTTATACTAAATCAATCCCTGGTTACAAATGTCAGAACTGTCCATATGGGTAGTTGTCATTGATACTAATATCAATCCCTATCATCAGTGATTCTAGCATACTAATATTAATCCCTGGTTACAACTGTCAGAACTGTTTGTCCGGGTAGTCATAAATGATACTAATATCAATCCCTGGTTACAACTTTCAGAACTGTCCATCCAGGTAGCCATCAGTGACAACTTTTAACTGTCCATCCAGGCAGTTGACAGTGACAACTTTCAGAACTGTCCATCTGGGTAGTCACCAGTTATATTAATATCAATCCCTGGTTACAAATTCCAGAACTGTCCATTTAGGTAGTTGTCAGTTACAACTTTAAAAACTGTCCATTTGGGTATTCATCAGTGTTTCTAGTATACAAAGGTTACAACTTTCAGAACTGTCCATCTGGGTAGTCATCAGTGATTTTTAGTATATATATATTTTCATCACATAATTCAGTGTTGCACACTGAGCAAGGCTCACGGGTTTCCTGCAATTTTTTGTCCTATGTCCCTCAAATCTTGACCCTGTGTGCCCCCCACAGGCATGCTTTTTAGTCAGAAAAAAAAAATAAGCCTACAACTTTTCTTTTAGTTGATGTCCATCTATATCTCTGTTGGCGTTAGCAAAGGCCAAAGTCGCGAAAGGTGTTAAAAACTGTAAGATGGCAATGAATATATATTTTAAAACAATGTATCTGGCAATGAAAACATTCAAGGTTTGTGGTAGTCGGCCAAGTGGCAATGAAAAGTGTTTGACGGACGTTAGTGTAACATATTTTCGAGGTTAAAGTCATCCCTATGATGAGGAAGATTTAATTTATTTTGAGGTTGAAATAATGACAAAGAGTCTAAATTTATGCAAATACACAGTTTGTAATTTAATTAATATTTTGTAGGTTTGTAAAGAAAAGTACTTCAGAAAACATAGGTATTTATTATAATAAATGCTGGTATATAATTAGTCTTCACTAAAGTTAAATGACAGCAAGATCCGTAATGGAAAATTCCATCGTGCAGCTCATTTCAGGTTAATCAGATATTCAAACATGTTTTCATGAGTTATTTCAACACATGATAAAACTTTGATTGCAATAATGTAAGTGTCCATGGAAAATATTATACAGGAGTATCATTTATTTTTGTGGGTCTTAGTTTTCATAGTTTTGCAAAAAAATACATTTTTGTGGGTGCTTAAATTTGTGGTTTGTGCTGGTAAAGTTTGCATATTTGTAGGTATTTAATTTCGTAGGTTAACCTCTACAAATACCCCAAATAAAGAATACAAAAGAACGAAACCATGCCAACAGCAAACAGTGGTTGCTTCAATGGCTAAAACAATACTACCACCGGTATGAGCAAAAATCACCTGTCAGGATCAATCACTTATACTCAACATCAAAGGGAGCTGATGCAGCTAACAATACTAAGTTACTCGGTTATTACATTACACGTGTATGATATCTTCCTTAAAACACTGTCAATAAAGTTACATCATCAATTACTTCTGACAATCATGGCATTAACACAGTGGCTTAAGAATGGTAAAATTCAAATTAGATCCCTGTTAGTTTGGATAATGTTATCATTCCACATGTGAATTAAGCATGCGACCAGCTGCCCCTTGCTCAATGCAGTTAGCAAGCAGTGTCAATATCTGATGTGTTCCAAAGATGTATCAAAGTGCAAAGATACTAACTAAACTGAAAAACAATGAAATCACTCTTTTCTTTGAGCCTGCCTCATGTAAGAACCAACTTCAACCACTAGACTTTACATAAAACTTGATCAATCAAACCGATTCATGCTGAATGGATAATTGCGGCTCACTCAAAAATGTATGAAACATCGACCTAATTAGCCGTGGCTTTGAGAAAGCTGGACTTGTTTAATTCAACAGTTTCAGGATTATTTACCTGAAAAACATTAGTGTGTACCAGCAGACTTGATTGACACAATGTTGATTCAATGGTTTTGTCCAAAAATCAGTGAAGTGTGCGCTACTCTGTAGTAATTAGTGTATGTACCTAGTGTTTTGGTAGTAAATGTGCTTCAAGCAATAGTTTTAGTATTTTACAGTCGTGTTGTTCATTGGGATTAAGCATGCATGGATAAAATGTGACATGCTTTCATGAGGATTTAAATTTGTCGACAACAGTTTCCCTTGAAAGAAGAATCGATTTGAATTTAGTATTAAATCTAATTTTCATATACTAGTATAATTTATTATTCTTTCTTTCATTTTCAGTAACACTAGTATTTGAATACCTTATGTTTTTTCTCGTTTCTCTCTATCCTTATGTCACAACATACCAATTTAAGGCAATGAGTAGAAATTACAGCTACCAGATACCATATAGATATGTGTGCATTGAAACAATATCAAATGCATTATAATTCTTTTTTTGTTTTAAAAGGGTTAAAATAAAGCAAACACATGTAAAAGCTAATTTTTATTACCAGATTACAGAAATGACATTGATTTATCAAACAGCTTTGTTGATCTCTAGGAATGAAACACAGAAACAAAAGGGGTTTGGGTTGGTTGCTTCTTCATCATATGTAGCTAATTTTTCATTCGGTCTTTAAATTCGTGGTTTGGGGCAACAATGAAATCCACGAAAAAATTGGTACCCCATGAAAATTTGTGATACTACAGTAGTACATACCAGACCACAAAGTTAAGGTGGCAGAACTGTCACAACAAATAAGATTTCATCTCATTTTTATAACACTATTTGTGCATTATATACTATTATTTTCTTTTGTCCCTCTAAAATGTTGTGTGTTCCCCAAATCTGGAGGTGGGGGACACGGTGTATCCTGCCCTTGGGATCCTATGTTCCACACTGTAATTTTAGCAAGCATAGAATTTTACCAAAAGTTAGTTTCATTGCTAGAATCACTAAAATTGTGTGATTAATGTATGTGTATGGTACAATTTTTACCTGTTTACACTGTTACAATTCTGCCTTCTTGCTATCAATTCTTTTAATCACCCATACTTATATAGTATGCTGTTATATTTGATTGCTAAGCATAAATATAAAAAATTTTGAAATAACTGTACTAGAATAAATTTCACTAACACAAAGCAGATATATAAAACAACTACATATGGCCATCACTCATTACAAATATATATGCTTATTATATAGATTTTTACAAGTACATATGGCCATCACTCATTTAAAATACAAATATATATGCTTATTATATAGATTTTACAAGTACATATGGCCATCACTCATTTAAAATACAAATATATATGCTTATTACATAGATATTACAAGTACATATGGCCATCACTCATTTAAAATACAAATATATATGCTTATTATATAGATTTTACAAGTACATATGGCCATCACTCATTTAAAATACAAATATATATGCTTATTACATAGATATTACAAGTACATATGGCCATCACTCATTTAAAATACAAATATATATGCTTATTACATAGATATTACAAGTACATATGGCCATCACTCATTTAAAATACAAATATATATGCTTATTACATAGATATTACAAGTACATATGGCCATCACTCATTTAAAATACAAATATATATGCTTATTACATAGATATTACAAGTACATATGGCCATCACTCATTTAAAATACAAATATATATGCTTATTATATAGATTTTACAAGTACATATGGCCATCACTCATTTAAAATACAAATATATATGCTTATTACATAGATATTACAAGTACATATGGCCATCACTCATTTAAAATACAAATATATATGCTTATTATATAGATTTTACCATATAGGCCACTTTTACCGTATATGACCAATTTACTCTGTCTATGTATTTCACATGCCAACTGCAAACAGTTGAGACCCATGCCTCATATTCTCAAAACATTTTGAAATGAGAAATTCAAGCTCAAGATCAAAGTCCCTAAATTTTGACATTCTGTAACTTTCATTAGAATAAAGTTAAAATTATAGAACTTTTCTTCACTACAGTCCCTCTTCTATACTGCCAAATTTAATTGACCTAGATTTGCTCCAAGTCTCATACACTCAAGCCCCTCTTCTATACTGCCAAATTTCATTGACCTAGGTTTACTTGAAATCTCGTACACTCATGTTCCTCTTTTATACTGCCAAATTTAATTGACCTAGATTTACTCAAAGTCTCATACACTACTGCCAAATTTCATTGACCTAGATTTACGCCAAGTATCGTACACTCAAGTCCCTCTTCAGGACTGACAAATTTCATTGACCTAGATTTACTCCCAGTATATATACACTTGAGTCCCTCTTCCATACTGCCCAATTTCATTGACCTAGATTTACTCAAGTATCATACTGCCAAATTTAATTCACCCAGATTTACTACAAGTATCATATCTAATTTGACTCTGAGCTCGAGTTTCACGCTCAACAAGTTTCAAGAATATGGGACCTGATCTGCCGATGTATAAATCCACTGACTGCTCTGGGTCTATGCTGTTCAGTGTAATTATGATTCTGAACCTGATATGCTGGAGCTTGCACAGCATGTATATTGTTCACTGGTAAGTGCATGTAAAACAAGGGTAAATTCAGTGTTGTACATTTATTCTTTTGCCAGCTCAGCTGTTAACACAGTCAATCACAAAATCTTCAGTGTTTTTACTGGGTCAGCACCAATTGTCGCATGGAACCAGTTACCACACAATCATTACTTCTTTTGAATTCTATGCAGAATTTTTGTTACTTATAGGAACAAAATGTACTTTACACTGCATGTGGATCATTTTTTCTACCATTTCAAAATGTACTGCACAGAGTCAAGAATAGGTGATGATTGTGCGGTTAATGTAACTGGTTCCTTGCAGCAACTGGTGCAGACCTTCTAAAGATATTTTTTGTTAAAACTGTTAGAATATTTTTATACAAATTTTAGATATTTGTCATCCTGTTTGCTACAAAATGTAAACCTTTTATATTTAAGTCTGAACTCATGGCCTATTGATCAAAGTGTCATAAATGTAACGTATACATGTCAAAGTGTCATAAATGTAACGTATACATGTCAAAGTGTCATAAATGTAACGTATACATCTGTCAAAGTGTCATAAATGTAACGTATACATCTGTCAAAGTGTGAAAAAACAGCACTTGAAAATAATCAATCAATATAATTTTAAAAAGTCCCTGAATGACTCATGTTACATCAGTTCTTTATTCCCTTGTACTTACCCCCATTAAGGGCCCATCAGGAGGAACAGTTCTCATTAAGTTAGGGTAGTTTTCAGTGCTGCTTAGAGCCGGGGCAGTGGCTTGAAATGACACCAGTGGAAGATTGTGAGCCTGAGCATACTTTTCAAGCTCCGCTGTAACACCACTCGTAGAAGCCCCCATCAGACCTAACACAATTAGATCAGTAAATTAGAAAAAAAATTAAATTGTTGTCAATAGCTGAAAGTACAAAAGGTTTTCCCTTTCCAGTAAAAGAATGATAGTAGCTTAGAAAATGTTCACAAATATAATAAAAAAATTATCATACAATTATAGACCTATCTTGAGGCGAATATGAAATTTATAAACCAGTAAATCGCCTTTTGACCAACATGAAACAGATGTCAATATGTTAGATTTACTGGTTCATAAAACTTCATGTTCACTGAAACATAGATATGTGATTTACATGATTTCATGAAACATTTTTGAAAGTAATAGTGAAAATGCCATATCATTCTCATAATGGTAAAAAAAACTAATAATGTCACACAAAAGATAAGACATCTAGACAGTGCATTATGATTGTATTGCAAATCACATAACATTGCATCATCCAATGAATTAGACTCCCTCTAAATGAGCATGTAATAATACAAAATACCTATATTACAAAGGTTGCCAAATTTCATCAACATTTTGAGCAATATTTTCCCATTAATGTCACTAAAACTGGAAAAAACAAGTTGTTCAGTCTTCTGCTTGGCACTTCTGAAGATCTGGATTCAGTAAACTACCACAATTACATGTTGGTGTAAATCTGGGAATTACAGTCTTCTGCACTCAATACCACAAGTACATGTTGGTGTAAATCTAGGAATTACAGTCTTCTGCACTCAATACCACAAGCACATGTTGGTGTAAATCTGGGAATTACAGTCTTCTGCACTCAATACCACAAGTACATGTTGGTGTAAATCTAGGAATTACAGTCTTCTGCACTCAATACCACAAGTACATGTTGGTGTAAATCTGGGAATTACAGTCTTCTGCACTCAATACCACAAGTACATGTTGGTGTAAATCTAGGAATTACAGTCTTCTGCGCTCAATACCACAAGTACATGTTGGTGTAAATCTAGAAATTACAGTCTTCTGCACTCAATACCACAAGTACATGTTGGTGTAAATCTAGGAATTACAGTCTTCTGCACTCAATACCACAAGTACATGTTGGTGTAAATCTAGGAATTACAGTCTTCTGCACTCAATACCACAAGTACATGTTGGTGTAAATCTAGGAATTACAGTCTTCTGCACTCAATACCACAAGTACATGTTGGTGTAAATCTAGGAATTACAGTCTTCTGCACTCAATACCACAAGTACATGTTGGTGTAAATCTGGGAATTACAGTCTTCTGCACTCAATACCACAAGTACATGTTGGTGTAAATCTGGGAATTACAGTCTTCTGCTACAAGATGTAAGTAATCAACAACAAAATGAGTCTCTTAATATCATTAATTCACTACTGTTATACCATTATGACATATTTAAAAGAATTTTGTCAATAATTGTTGAAAATGTTATTGTCTATTGCACCCTGTCATACAAATGACATGATGTCAAGACAACATAAATACTTCTGAAAGTTTATTGTGGATTTAAATGCTGCTCATTATGACTGTATTTGCTAGTAACTGTACAGTAATTTTTGTCCTCACTATATGTTCTGGCAGAATATTTAACAAAGAATTACCTGAAAATATTGAACCAACAGAAAATATAACTTAAAATTCAAAAAGTAATTAGTTTGGTCCATTACTTGTCATGAACTGAAAAAGACTAGATGAAACTTCTTTGGATAAGTATAAAATTTTCAACTGAAACAAGGATATTTAGTGATCATTTTGAACACCAGTTCATCTTCTCATGAACATGGCTAAAATGCATTATATTCCTTAGTGATACATTTTTTGTTATTATTTTCATATTAATCTGGTAATAAGATGATGTGGAATATGAGTTGAGGGGCCTATTGTTTTATTTTGTCCACTCCTTAATTCATATACAAGTAGATGTGGAGTATAAGAAGAAGTTCCAACAATTAATAATAATTACAGTCTATAGAAAACAATCAATCTCTTTCATGTCCTATCCAGTAAAAACCATGCTGTATTTTACATTTGATAAGTCAATGCAGAGTACTGACAAGGAAAGGCAACAAGTACTGACTTAAATGACAAAAAATACAGAACATACATTACTGTAGGCAACTTAGCTGAATGTGGGAGGAACAGCTTTTTAGAAAGATAATTTCATGAAGATTTAAACCAAAATTGAATTTTCTGAGCACCCTAGGCAGTTTACCTTAAATGAATTTCAAAAGCCTGCATATCTTACCAAGCACGAGTTTGTTTGGATCCTTCATGCACTCACTGGCCCCCGCCTGAAACTGTGGAAAGAGATCTGCTGCCATACCGATAGCTGTTGATGTCAGTTCACAGTAATCCCTCACAATCATACCTAAAATACAAGTAAATCAAAAGTAGAGTGCAACCTCCCTTAACAGACACCTTCCTTAAACACCCACCTCTCATAATCGGCCAGTCATTTCTGTTTAGCTCACCTTGGTGTAACCTCCATGTAGCAATCACTTTGGCATCCATGTACATGTCTGTCCATGTGTCCGCACATTAGATTAAGCTCAATATTAAAGTTTCTTACTTTCTAGAGAGCAGATGAGATAGCTCAGTTGGTAGTGAATTGGACTCATAATCCAAGGCTTGATACCTGTGCAGGCTGCCTCAGTGTGTCCTTGGGAAATGCACCTATCCCAATTTCCTTGCATGATATAGCCAATAATGTGCAAAAAGTGCTGATAAAACCAACAAAATATACTTCCTAGGTAAATAAAAGGAAGACTCAACAGAAAGTGAGTCTACTGTTCCTTATTTTACTCCTCTTAAACAAATACTTTCTTTGTCTATATTTTTTTTCATCTCAGAGGTGGCCTGTGAAGAGAATTTTCTTAAACAGTACATTAGAAATTGCACAACCTTACATTGGTGCAAGCAAATATGGAAAGATGACATAGTCCATTCTTTTCCCCTCAAGGCAAAGGAACAATAATATCCCAATAAGCAAATATAAAGAAGGTGGAACTAGAAATGTGTCTTAAAGCCACTGATGCCCCAACAAACATTATGCATTTAAAGGGCAAAGCTAAAAGGGGCCATAACTCCACAAATTTAACCAGAAAACAGTAAAAATTGAATTTGCACCTATCTAACTTTGATTTAAATCCATGAAGTCCATTCTAAACGTTATTGGGCAGAAACAAAATTTAAAGGCCAAGTTCAAGTCACATAGAGATAAGAACTCCATCAATTTGTGCTTAAAAGCAGCGAAAATTAAACTGACCTAGGTCTCTTCAATGTCAAGTCTCATACTAATTTTTACTGCAGTGCTTTATATCCTTCCAAAGCTACTGAGCAGAAACAAAATTGAAGGGCCAAGTTTTAATTTAAAGAAGGGCTAATAAAGCCATACAATTTTGCCAAAGAATGGTTTAAATCGAACTGATCTAGGTCTTTTCTCTGTAAAGTCTCATGCCAAATTTCATTTCAATTTATTAAATCCTTCAAAAGAAAATGAACAAAATTGAAATTGAAGGGAAAAATGCTAAGTAAAACATGGGCCATAACTCTGCAAAATTCTGCTGGAAAATGGTACAAATGGAACTTTACCAAGGTCTTCATAGTGTAAAACTTCATACCCAATTTGATTTCAAAGCATTAAGTCCTTAAAAAGTTAATGTGTGAAAACAAAATTGAAAGACAAAGTTCCAAGTCAAACAGAGGCCATAACTCTATAAAATTATACCATAAAACAGTGAAAATCGAACTTGTACCAAGTCTTCATAATGTAAAGCTGATACCAAAATTTGATTCCAGTTCATTAGGTCCTTCAAAAGTTATTGAGCAGAATGAACTATGTGATGAACTGGAACTGTTACGGAACATAATGGTAACACTATATGCCCCCTGCAGAGATATAGTGCAGACATAAAAAGTAGATCTGTGTTTGTAAAATATATATACCCCTACTGCAGGGAGTGGTTTGGGCAAAGCAGTTGCTCTCATCCATGAAATTTTGTTTCAACATGTCCGGACACCAAAGTTAGCTTGCCCTGCCACCCCCATTTTCCATACTGAATCCACTGATATTCTGCCCAAAATAGTCAATTTTGAGTGGTTTTTAGCTATAAAACTTACATTTCTTGGTGCTAAATAGTAGAAATATGCTTGAATCAACTTGTGTCATAATTTAGCAATATCTGAATGCCCTCACATATGCAATGAGTTACAATTTTACTGCCAACCATACAAATATGAAACTCGTAAAAGTGAGTGAAATCCCAAATTTTTCAACCTCAAAACCAAACAATGTTCTGTCAAAACAGTTTTGAGAACAAACACTAAATATCATTGAATTTATCTAATATTTCACAGGAAAACTTAGTGGGATGTGATGATTTTCCTTTCACAAGCATTAGTTGTCTATTTTCAGGAACTTCTGCCTGCTTTTCAGGCTGAAGTCTGATTCTACTACGAGTTATGCAGCAGTTTTTTCAGATTCAAGATAAAAAGTTTTTAATATTTTCATAGAATTATTTGTGTATATTAATACTATTTTACTTGCTGAGCCAGTAAAATGCCAGTTGCTGATGAATTTAATTGGCAATTACAAACTTTGACCTCTAATTCCCTTTTCCTATTTTCTGCTCATTTTATCCTATTTAGACAGAAGAGAGAAGTCACTCACTTGAAAATTTGAGTCTAGTGTGGTCTCTGAATGTCCAAATACTGTGAATTCACTATGTTTTATGGGGTACAAATTTTCATTGATTTTAAGGCTAATGTGATCCACGAATTTAAAGATCCAATGAATAATTTTCATTCTCTATAGGCAATTGGACACCATCTCCAACTAGAGACAATCAGACCTCCATCCCCAACTAGAAGCAATTGGAATCCCATCCCCAACTAGAAGCAATTGGAATCCCATCCACAACTAGAAGCAATTGGAATCACATCCCCAACTAGAAGCAATTGGAATCCCATCCCCAACTAGAAGCAATTGGAATCCCATCCCCAACTAGAAGCAATTGGAATCCCATCCCCAACTAGAAGCAATTGGAATCCCATCCCCAACTAGAGGTAATCGGACCCCCATTCCTCAAACCATAAATTCAAGTACAGACAAAAATGTAATTTTTTTTAGAAATCATAAAAATTGGTACCAACAAAAATAAATGAATTCACAGAAGTCCAAAACCCTGAAAAAAACTTTAAAAAATAATTTGAATAGCTAACATCTAATCAAGTCATCTACATATCTGCATAAACTGGATTTCTGGCATTCTTATTTATAAACTACTGTATAATAACTAAAAAAATGAATTTTAGGTTGCGTTTTTTTTTAATAGGATCTAAAGTCAGATTATAAGAATCAGAAAACTTAGAAAGAATCAATTATCTTTAAAAAAAATTGTCAATGCCATTCTGTATGATAAGCCTGCATATTTTCACAATTTTCCAAAGTACTAATGACAACACAGAATAACTTCACATTACTAGTTTTCTCTCTAAACAACTTATATCTGGCAGGTGTGGAATAATCTGAGAGAAAGAGAGAAAAAGAGAGATGTGTATGTGTTCAATTTGATTTGGAGTCATTATCTTGGGTTGTTACCTGTTACGGAATTATATATATTTTTCTTTTTAATAATGGTATAGTTTATTATTTTATGATCTCTGTTCTTAGTCTAAACAGCTGTCGTCTTATGAGTATACATACGGTAGGCTCGATCAATATTTCACCTATTTGCTTGTAGCTTTAGACATGTGACGTATTTTCCTCACGCGAGAGAGTAATGAACTTTCGGCAGAGTTCTCGTACTTTTAGGAGTAAACATTATATTGACCAGGAATTATAGTTTAAGGTCACATCCGAAGAATGAATTGTATTTATTAGAAGGTTATTATTTTGAAATACCCAGTTGTTTATTGAAGACATAGTATGGGTTTTCATTTCGATTCTGCGCATTAAGGCTATATATATAGAAAATAATCCTGTATTTAAACATTCTTCATAGTTACATAGAGATTGAGAGATCATAACGAATTTGATTCATTTTGAGTGTGGGATATTATTTCTTTGGATATTTATTAATTAATACAGTACATTTAGAATTCAGTACTTTGTCTTCAACCTGAATTATTATACAGCTCCGTGGAATTATCGGAAACATTTCTAGAACTTGTGAGAGTCCAGATTCACAAGGATTACTTGGATATAACTAATTCTTATTAACACATTAGTACAGTGCAGGATATTTCATTTGGAATACTACATTTGGAATAGTTGGATTAACTTCCCGAACAGTGAACTTTAAAACAATTTAGGACTTTTAAGGATATTTTATACCGTAAGTTATTTTTAATTCTTTCACTTTAATTGTTTGTTGAAATATTTTAATATTTTAGGAAATTAAAGATTTGTATTTTAAATCTTGAAAGCTTGTTTGAGTCTTTTCTTTTGTTACATAACCCCTAGTCGTAACATACCATTTAACATTAGTTGTACATAATTTAAATTTTCTTAAATTATGTGTTGGCATCATTTTTCATATACATGTAATATGATAATAAGTGGAATATTTAAACAATAAAACACAATCAATTTTATTCATCAAACTTTCTAGACCATATTATACATTTTGCCTCAAATATTTTGCGGATTTTCCAACTAATAAGAAATATTTTGAATAACTAAACATACCCAACTTTCATACATCTTTCATCAAATTATATTGTAAAATGCGAGAGAGAAATATGCTTTTTGTTTGCATTTTAAATAGGCAAAAGATTGAAATGGTTAATATGGTATCAGCTTCATCAGCAACATTATTGTTGAAAACCTGTGTGCAATGCTGCAGCTAAAACACTACCTGAAGGATTCTAATTAAACTTTGTAGACTTCATCTCCATGGCATCGAGAATGCTGTTCAAATCAATGTATTCACAATTTCCATTATCACAACTGAACATAGAAAAGTGATGGCTCAATATTTGTATATGTAATTCAACACATGATGGATTTTAAATTAACATTTTACTAAGTGATGGTTCAATATTTTTATTTGCAAGTCAACGCATGTGATGGATTTTAACCAAAGATCTTACTATGAGCATCATGATCTTATTTAAGCCGTTTTTAAATGATAAAATACAGACTAAGATTTGTCATATTAGAGCAACCATTTTACATGATGACTGCATGTATCATATTGCAATAAATGTTGTTATTACCTTCAGCAGTCAAAGATGCTGTAAATGATTAAAATTTTTAGTCACTCTGTGAAAATTAATTTTTTCCATGATTGTCCTCGAATCATGGATCAGGCAGTATACTTTTTGTTAATCATTTGTGCATTAAAACACCCTGCAACTCCTTGTTTTCCATCATCTAATCGTTTGTGTATTAAAACACCCTCCGACTCCTTGTTTTCCACAGTGTAATCCTTAATATTCAAAAAGAGTTTTATGTCACGACTTGTGTGTTCTGAACACACACAAAATCACTGGTCCATGTTCAAACAAACTTACATGGCAAGTGTAAATTTGGATGCCGAAGTCATTTTACCTTTACATTATATGACATTATATATGATGCCAAGATGTGTTATTATATGTTACATATAGCCAAGTAATGATAAGGGTAAATTAACCTAAATAACACAACAGTCATGTGATAATAAGTTTTACCAATTTTTACGCCAGGAATGTAGGTATCATTCAGATACTGTCCGTTAAGTATCTCATTCTTCTTGTTTAGTCGATCAATGGCCCATCTGATTGCTTCATAAGCCTGCATCTCTGTAAACAAAGGCACATTATTTTAGAAGTACAATACAAGCATAATAAATTTTCACAGAAAAGTTTGAAACTGATTTTTCATTAAATAATATTTATTATACTTGAGTGGTTATGGATGTTCATCTATCACCTTTATTTTGCATCAGAAAATATATTTCTTTATAAGAAACTGTACTTTTGTGTACAGATTTTCATCTCATATAAAGCATTTCACCAATGTAATAATAATTCCCTATACATCATGCTTTGAACAAATTCTTGGTCAAAGAAATATAATGCCCCTCCCCACTTTGTTGTGTGACCCCTCTCTAGCAAGGCAACAATGACAGACATTGAAATAGTATATCCATAACATTTTGTCCCCTTCATGTCAGGCCATCCCTTCTATAAGACCACTTTTTCCACACAGAAGGTGTGGCCTTATAAAAAGGTAACTACAGCAGGAAAATCAGTTATCAATTAAATCATGAAATTTATTGTACATGTCAAGAGGGGAGAAAAGCTTTGGAGAAGTCTATGTTGACTGAGAGATGAATTTCCTATTATAATGTATTATGGGATGTTGATGTGGTACAGGATTGTTCTGTTACTGCTTCAAGAGCCACTGTAGTGGTTAATACACCAGATTCATGATAGAAAGGGTCTAGGTTTGAATCCTACCATGAAATCAACATGTGTCAGCTAGAGTGCTGTGTCCTTAGACAAGTCACTTTACTCCAACTGACTCGGTACTAAATAACCTACTTGAATTGCCATAAAACACTAAACCAATTTGATGCAAGTAAAATGCATTGGTGTAAACTTATACTATAGGCACACAAAAATACAAATGGCTTCAGTTTATATTAATTATTTCCTTGAAAATAATGGTAACTCTATCACCATACCAGTCTCAAAAGAACACCAATCTGCAGTGAAATGTGTCTCAACAGAATCTTCATTAAATTATAGAACACCAAACACTGCAGTGAAATGTGCCTCAAGAGAATCTTTACTAAATTATAGAACACAAAAAACACTGCAGTGAAATGTATCTCAACAGTATCTTCATTAAATTATAGAACACCAAATACTACAGTGAAATGTGCCTCTAGAGAATCTTCACTAAATTACAGAACACAAAAAACACTGCAGTGAAATGTGTCTCAATAGTATCTTCATTAAATTATAGAACACCAAATACTGCAGTGAAATGTGTCTCAATAGTATCTTCATTAAATTACAGAACACCAAATACTGCAGTGAAACATGTCTCAATGGTATCTTCATTAAATTATAGAACAGCAAATACTGCAGTGAAATGCATCTCAACTGTTATCTTCATTAAATTATAGAACACAAAACACTGAAGTGAAATGTGTCTCAATAGTATCTTCATTAAATTATAGAACACCAAACACTGCAGTGAAATGTCTCAGCAGTATCTTCATTTAATTATAGAACACCAAACACTGCAGTGAAATGTGTCTCAACAGTATCTTCATTAAATTATAGAACACCATACACTGCAGTGAAATGTGTCTCAACAGTATCTTCATTAAACTACAGAACACCAAACACTGAAGTGAAATGTGTCTCAACAGTATCTTCATTAAATTACAGAACACCAAACACTGCAGTGAAATGTGTCTCAACAGTATCTTCATTAAATTATAGAACATCAAACACTGCAGTGAAATGTGTCTCAACAGTATCTTCATTAAATTACAGAACACCAAACACTGAAGTGAAATGTGTCTCAACAGTATCTTCATTAAATTACAGAACACCATACACTGAAGTGAAATGCGTATCAACAATATCTTCATTAAATTACAGAACACAAAAAACACTGCTGTGAAATGTGTCTAACCAGTCTGAAACAAGTGTATGCTGTGTTTAACCTGTGAAAGCAAAGTTTAAGGGCATCGCTTAAATAATTTTGTTCAAAATGCTGAACATGATCAACTATGGCAGGATGCTGATTGACAATGAAGAGAACTCTATGCCTTGTTCACTTCATGCAAATGAGGTAACTACATAAATCAATGATTACATAGTTTATCTCTATGAAGCTGTTAGTCTTCCAGAGTGTAATCAATGATTACATAGTTCACCTCTGTGTAGCTGTTATTAGTTTTCCTGAGTGTAATCAATGATTATATAGTTCACCTCTGTGTAACTGTTATTAGTCTTCCTGAGTGTAATCAATGATTACATAGTTCACCTCTGTGTAGCTGTTATTAGTCTTCCTGAGTGTAATCAATGATTACATAGTTCACCTTGTCTAGCTGTTATTAGTCTTCCAGAGTGTAATCAATGATTACATAGTTCACCTCGTGTAGCTGTTATTAGTCTTCCAGAGTGTAATCAATGATTACATAGTTCACCTCTGTGTAGCTGTTATTAGTCTTCCAGAGTGTAATTAATGATTACATAGTTCACCTCTGTGTAGCTGTTATTAGTCTTCCAGAGTGTAATCAATGATTACATAGTTCACCTCTGTGTAGCTGTTATTAGTCTTCCAGAGTGTAATCAATGATTACATAGTTCACCTCGTGCAGCTGTTATTAATCTTCCAGAGTGTAATTAAAATCTAAATGCTGCACATTATGCATTTATATTCCTTTTCAACCGAGTTAACATGGGTTTTCTGGAATGCTTTGTCTTGTCTATGTCAACACAGCTATACAATATAACAAAGACAATGCTGACAACAGACAATGGACAAAATCATGCTCACTATGTCTGGCAATTTTCTTTGATAAAAATGAGTAAATCAGCTTATACATTTTTATATCTTATACTTTGTTTCAACACTATATGCTCAGAATGGCAAAATATCTTGACAACACACTGCAGAGACTTACAACATACAGTATGTTACTTTAAAGACGGAATATATTTTTAAGAAAATAGTCCTTTTTTCTTCCAACTTAGATCTTGAATACTTGTGTGCATACATGGAGCAGAGTACACTATGCTCAATTACTTTGTACCCGGGAGTCTTGAGAATGTAAGTACTTATATGTGTACCCATACTTGTACTCTTACTTATATGGAGTTAAAAGTAGTCATACTCGTACATATTCAATTACATTGAAATGGAAAAGTACCTAGTACTCCAGAAACATTTTGGAGTACAGCAGACATTTAGGCATTTAAAGTTGTGAACCTTTCATCCCTTGCATTTTAAGTTAAAACTGAAGTTGATAAATGTACTTAATTAATCTTAGAGAAAATGGAAAATTTAATCATTGCTTAATTCTCAAAGATACTTATCTTTTATTTTTGGCTGGCCTTTCTTTGTTTGCTTTGTTTTAATCAGTAATCATATGGTTTGAAAAATAAATAGTAACTTGTTTTTTAAAAATCAATCATGCTTAAGGAATCAAGAAATCTGGCATGCAGTACAGCATGATGTGACTTTTTCTGTGTTCTTTGATCCAAACAGTATAGTGTCAGCTTCTAAATTATATACAGTTGCAATGCCAAAGTACTCTATTTTGTACTCATGAGTACTTTTTAAAAAGTACTCACACTCATACCCCTAATTAGGAAAGCCAGAAGTTTTTGTACTCCTACTCTAACTGAACATAATATACTTTTACTCAAACTTGAGTATAAAGTATTCTGTCCCTGTCTGTGTATATGCACAATGTATTATCTAACTGTGAGGCTAAAACAACTCAAGAGTGAAAAATACAACACAAGAAGAGTGAAATTAGAAAAACACAACACAAGAAGAGTGAAATTAGAAAAACACAACATAAGAGGGTGAAATTAGAAAAACACAACACAAAAATGAGTGAAATTAGAAAAACACAACACAAAAATGAGTGAAATTAGTTTTACAGACTGGGGGTGGAGGGTGGGGGGAGGGAGAGGCAATACAAGATGAAAATTGACATAAACTATACCTGACTCTGTCTCTGTAAAATCAAAGAAAGAATCAAACCAAATATTAATAAGCATTTAGAAGCATACTTTTGAAGACAAAACCTGAATGTAAATAAAAATGTTTTGTACAGTATCTTCGTAAAGTCAAAATAATTTCTTGTTTAGGAATTATGAATAAAGTAAATTTCAAGAGAAGAAATGCAACAATAAACTAGTAAAAACAAACAACATAATATACTGTGCTCTCTGAGTATAACAAATCCCAAGAAACCCCCAAATCATATAATTACATCTGATTTTTACTTTAATCATGTAAAATATTATATAAAACACCCAAAGGGACCTTACAATAAGCTTTATAACACCAAATATTTCAGTACATCCGATTTAGTCATGAAAGGAGTTTACTTTTACTTTTTGTTTTGTTTTAAAGCATATATGTATATATATATATATATATATATATATATATATATATATATATATATATATATATATATATATATATATGTTGCTCCCTTGTTTGAGCATGCCCTGGTAACTCACACACCCACTTATAATGAAGAGAGAGGTGTGGATCCCATTCTTTCCTATTAGAGAAGGCAAAAAAGGCTCCTATTTATAAATCACTAAATAAACTGCATACCTGTCAACCTCCCGAGACAAAAACCCGTACACCAGACCAAAAAAAACCGTACAAATGACGGGATTCCCGTACAAGTTGACAGGTATGAAAAACAAAACAAACCCATTATCCGTTAGTCATTATGTACCACAGGTTAAACATAGTTATTGTTATACAGGTAATAAACCTCTTTGTAGATGATAAATATTGATTGTGGGTGCTATATGTTCGGTACATCGAATGCTTTTTTAACGAAATCCAGATGGCTGCCTTTTATTTCCAAACACACCTGTGAAGGAAATCCCACAAGTTATGTTATTAACAATTATCACCTAGACACCTTGAAATCGTCGACTTGCATCAAAACAATCTTTGAGCAGTCGATTGTTTCGAGTCGGCAAGCTCTGCTTACTTTGAAGTTACCCTCGGCAAGGTGGGAAAAAAAAACAAAAAAAAACAGAATAGAGAACCACAACATATAGATCACATTTATTTAAAAAATATCAACATAATAATCACGCTGACTAGTATATTGCAACTTGCTTGTTATTTTTACCCTTCCTAGGCTTGTGAACAACACAAACCCCCATATGGAGCCTCTCACTCTTGTTACTTTATACTGGCCATCATACATGTATTTCTACTCTCGATACTAAAATGTTTCTCTTAAAAATATCTTCAGAATCATAATTCCAAAATCTTTTTATTTAGTTTGTATTCATATCTTAATTACACTATAATAACGCTTGCGTGCGTTTGTAGATAGATTTTAATGATCACTGATTAGCAGAGGATTAAACCGTGGATTGATAGACTACTAATATGGCGGTTCTTTTGGAAAATACACATACAATCGTGGCTCTAATACATGTTTGGCTGCGTTTTCTGATGTTCCGAAAACATGCCGTAAATATGGTACTACGCCTACTGATAACCTGATTTTCAGTCGACCAGTAATGGGGCAGAATTTCATGCTTGAATAAAGAAATAAAACTCTCAAATCGGCAAGTGAAAGACATCAATATTTCGGGTAATCTGATAGTTGGTTCAAGCGATTCACGTTCTGTTCTCGTTGTATCTCATGAAGAAAATAAAAATCCCTGTTGAATCCCAATCTTGGCGAAAATCGCTGAGATCTTTTTTTTTTTAAATATTAAAAAACCGTACAAAATGCCTGTACTTCCGTACACTGCAAAATCAAAAAAAAAAACGTACAAATTACGTGATTCCCGTACAAGTTGACAGGTATGAAACTGGTAAATGAAAGCTCTATATATTGCTTGTTTTATCATTGAAATTAGTGGCTAGTGCATCAACTTGGAATCAACATCATGAAATTTTATTATGAAATTATATATTTTGTAAGACTGTCTTTAACAAAAAAAATTTTCTTAATAAATAACACAATATATGGCAAAATATTGATTGATGAATGGGAAATGACTACTTATGGTATGTTTCAACAAATGTGTGTATGATAAATAACTTTTTATCAATAAAGATAAAACTTAAGTTCTTTATCTTCATTATTAGCACAGCAGCAGTGATCATGTGTTATGACAAAGACATTACACTGTATGCATTTGAGCTACATGTAACAGCAGTGTCATTACCACTGAATACTGAAAAGAGACATGTCTGCCATTCTGCAACCCCGCCAATACCGTTGGTAAAATGCTTATAATAATTAGATTATAAATGAAAACATCTCATTGCTGAATTACAAAATTTACATTCTAAGTGCTTAATTAACCAGGTTGATCTAGAAGTCAAGCATTTAAATGATTAGATTGAGCTCTGTTAATATTCATGACTGTTACATATTTGAGCTCTGTTAATATTCATGACCGTTACATATTTCATTACATTCACGGCAAATCATATGTGTGCAATTTTTGCATGCTCACTCATTTTTACGTGGGAATTAATAAAATTTAATGGCGATTGGCACAATCACGTATCTTGGAGAAAACATACTGTTTTTGATAAACTAAAATAAATTCCTTTTTTTCCATTTTAAATTGTAGGGTACTAAGATTAGCTCCAATTTATAAGGTCTTAGCATTGCCTTTTAAGATGATATACCTCCTGGATTGATTTTTCCACAGCCATATCCAGAGTTATCTGCTACATGGATCTGAAAAAGTCCACCAATAAAAGCATCAGCATCAGGCTGAATGACGGCCCCCTGAAAGCTTTTGTCACATGTCTGGCTTCTCATGGACTGGGACAGCGTCCTCTCAAGAATGGACAGCACAAATATTAGGGCTGGTAGCAAGGTCCTCATGGTTATGTTATAGCACCTGAAACAATGAATGTCTCTAATTTGTCAGATTAACCACAACATAGCCATGATGTTTTCTTTATTATCTGGTTTCAAGAAGAAAGCCCACTATGAGAAACAGAACGGAGAGTAAGATAAATACTATAATAGATGAATTTTTATTATGTTACTTGGTCTCCCACACCTCCATATTGAACCATACCAATTTGACCATTATTGAAAAATACATTTCTGTATGATCAATTAAGTGTCCAGGACTCGTACATCCAGTTGCCAACATTGTCCATGGCATTTGTTTATGAATTTGGTAATAAGAATGCAAGTTTGGTGAAAAATTTGGCAACCATCTTTTATCAGGTTTATAATAAAAAAATCTTCCCCTTCAGTCCTGTCAGCATTCTTGCATCACTCGTAGCTTAATCCTGGTATCTTGGATAACCCAGCACTTCAAGTACTTATCAAACCTAAGCAGTCATAAAGTGATCTAATTTAACATGTTAGTGGCAATTTTTTAAAGTTGCCAAACCCTAATAATTTGGTCACCATAGACATTTTCTTCCTTGTTGGTTTTAATTACACTTTAAACATATTATTGGCATTATTTAAGTAGAGGAAATGGGACCAAAGCACCTTTCTCAAGAACGCAAAGAGGCAGCTGACATGGGGCTGGCCTGGGCAAGTATCGAACCTGCAACAGTTGGATTGAGTCTGACACTCTATAAACTAAGCTACCATGCCTCTCCACCATAGACATTGAGAGCAGCAATCAATTAAGCGGGGAATTAATGGTAAGAGACAATAAGTGAAGGTTTTAGTTAAAGCAAATAAAAGAGTAATATTATAAGAAGCAAAAGTCCCTCAAAGCTACTGACGCTCTGCTGGCTGAAAAGAATTTCCAGGAATCCAAGATAAGACCGTTTCCTCTTTTTCAGTGCAGAGTGTTGAAACCATCATATATTTTGGAGAAATAACAAATCTTTTACAGGGTGTAAGTTCGGCACCATTTTAATTTAGGACCAACTAGACATGATAAAAAATCTTTTGGTGAAAACCCAATGTCAATATGACCATCCATTCAGGAGTAACAATAACAAGATATCCAAGATGACCATCATAGTGGCCATTCTATTTAAGATCCACACCATTTTCATATAGGACCAGCAAGATATCATAAAAGGTCTTTTGGTGAAAACCCATGTTGATATGACCATCCACACTGAATATCAGATCAGCATCATTTTCATTTAGGAACAACTAGACATAACAAGAAATCTTCTGGTGAAAACCCCATGCTGACATGACTTTCCATTTCGGAGCAACAGCAATAACAAGATTTTAAATATGAATGCTATGACAGCTATATTTGATGTCAGATCGGCAAAATTTTCATTTAGGATCAACTTGACAGCATAACAAGTCTTTCAGCGAAAACCAACAAGTCTTTCAGCGAAAACCCCAGGTTAATATGCCAACCTGTTCAAGATGTGTAGCTATAACAAGATTTTCAAGGTTATGGCCATACTGGATGTCAAAGTGGCAAGATTTTCATTTAGGAAGTTTTCTTGAACAGATGAATAACATCTATAAATGAAAAAGTGAAAAGGATGATCATTCACTGGAATACAATAAAATGGTCCAATTCAAGCATTTTATTAAGTAAATACATGTATCAGTCAGAGAATATTGGCAAAAGAATTTAAAGGCACACCCTGGAAGTCAATTAAAACAACATCAGCAGTACTAAATCTACTAAATGTAGTAAATTTTTTAAAGTTTTAAAACTGAAACAGAAATCTCTCTTTCAAAGTACCATCACTCTATAATACTATACAGAATAGTGAAGACATACTGTATGATTATACTCAAGCCTAATAATGAAAAATGGTCTTGATTTTATATAGTATTTATAACTACATAGATTTAACTAATTTAAAAAGGCTTAAAATGTAAAATCGTCTGATATAGAAACAGTACCGAGAAAATTATTTCAACCCTACCATACACCCCACCCTCATTACCATGTCCAGTCTTCCATTCAAGTCAAATCCACAGTACAATGTGCTAAATTACTGATTATGAAATTGCAAAATATATTTATATAAGTGTTAGAAACATATGGCAATCTGAATGAAATAAGCTATTGAACTTGAAAAGGTAATAGTTGAATATTTAAACATGTACATTCAAACAACGTTCATTTATACCTCTGAAAACATTTACATTATTCCATAAATCCAGATATAAAGGCGAAAATGTAGCGTCCCAAAGCCCCTCCTGTGTTCTTCTGTCCGTCCACCTGCGCGTGCGGACGTTGATATCACCTGAGATCTTGCAATGCACAACAGTACCCGAACGTGTTTTGGATAGGGTGTAGTTGAACGACGAACAGAAGAAGGCACGGCGAGCTAAAAATAGCTCGCCGGTGTATTGACAATACAGAATGACAACACACATGGATAGCTGCAGTTCAAAACTTGTCCAACCAGTTCTCATGTGTATTTTTGGCACATGAATTAGGCTTTGGATGAACAAACATTTACCGGAAACAAACTTTGAGATCTATTTGAGTACTCTCGGTCCTGACTGTTACTGTTCTTTAGTTACCACCGCTTCAACTGTCACCATCCACTGAGCTTTAAATATATTAAGACTATATACTAACAACTGCGAAAATCTATCAGGCCCACACGCATCTCAGACACACAAACCAATAAATATATTTTTTTTTGTTTTTTTTTTGTATATACACAATAGGTCGCATAAATGGAAAACAAATTTGGAAATTTTAAATGTGGTATTAGAAACCATAATATAAAGGAGATAGGGGGAGCATAAGTATGGCCTATGGACGGAGGGAAGCATATGAAATAAATTTGCAGAACCAAAAACATCTCCGACATGGGCCAAAACTATGCCACCAGCATCCAATCTTCAAATCTCCTTTAAGAGATTATATTATACTTTTCGGCCTCTCTCTCTCTCTCTCTCTCTCTCTCTCTCTCTCTCTCTCTCTCTCTCTCTCTCTCTCTCTATATATATATATATATATATATATATATATATATATATATATATATATATATATATATATATATAATTTTGTTATTTCTTTTAAAAGTAAGTAACAACTATAACCAAATTTGGAAACTAAAGCCAGTCCAAACAAGAATACAGGGGTTTATAGCATACGATAACACAAATATAGCATACATACATATAGCACACACTGGACTTATAAAAGATCCCTGGCAAGGATCACTAAAATCAATTTTATAGCATGGCATGGAAACCAGCCGCAAGGGCAATACCTGAGGAGGGGAGTACAAGCTATGGATTAAATTTCTTTAGCCCTAGGGTGGAACGATAGGGAACCTGGAAACGGGTTTCAAATCAAGTACGCCCATCTAAAAACATATACAAGAGGAACCCTAGTCAAAACGTAAAAATAAAAAAAAAATTCTCTTCCAAATTCTTTTTTAGTTTTTTCAAAACCCACAACAGCAGACTTTACGGGGGTACATACAGATATAAAAAAACTTTTAAAAATTTTCGGCACAAAAGGGGGACACCTTAAGGGCTGATAGCTCAACATAGCTAGAGGTCCAAGAAGGGTCCACAAAAAAAAACAAAAAAAATATTTTATTGCCAAAACTACAAGTGCAATGGGGTTGGGCACAAGTTCTGCAAACTCAGAAATGTCCTTGCACGATATTGCATAAATACACACAATAAACTCAACAGGCATAAAATAAATTAATATAACAGATCATGATCTCGTAACATCAGTAAATGAATGTAACAGGAACCATGTACAGGTAGAAATAAAGTAATAGTGAGATGTCATGACATTTATAGGTGCCTAACAGATACATACGTATATGCATTTATACATACATACATACATACATACATACATACATACATACATACATACATACATACATACATACATACATACATACATACATACATACATACATACATACATACATACATACATACATACATTAAATGCATAGATAAATACGTGATCATTGTTCTACTGAAAAAGGAAATGTTCTTCTAAATATCTGGAGATAATATCACATAGAGCATGTATCATTTTGGCGAAAGCGAGTTAAAGATGAAAATTAATTAGAAATGGATTGTTGATAAGGGTGGTTGTTACTAACATTAAACTCCTTAACATTCAGATTCAAGCTGAAAAGTTAATAAATTAAATTAGGTTTGTAGATAGAAAACACTCAAATTTTTCTTTGTGCTAGTGCTGAGTAAAATCATAGACAATTATAATTTAGTAAATATCGTACGCACAGAAACTGAAAACTAAGACAAATTAGATTATTAATACTTCATTATTAAGAAGGGTATCTTAAAATGAATAGGAGTTATGAAAAGCGGTTGGTTGTTTTGATACAGATATTGACTTGTTTGAAGATAATCCAGTTTATTATAACATTATAAATGTTTTCGTTTCCAAATAGAAACAAGTTTAGATTGATGGACGCTGCTAATGCTTGCCAAGAGTTCATCAAATGTCGCATGAAAATGTCTAAAATCTATATTAAAAGAAAGTAATGATAAGTCGTTCTTTGACTTCAAGGCAGTCGACGTATATTCGATTTACAACAAGATCTATATTTACAGATAAACAGTTATTTAGAAGTCAGGTATGAAGGACAGACATTTTCCTTTCTCCTATCAAGAAGTATGAAGATGCGCGTTTCTTTTCTTTGATGTGATTTGTAAATGATGAACGAGATGAAGAAATCATGACTTCTTGAGGTAGGTCATTCCATAATGTGTGGTCATTGATGGCACAAAGGATTTAGGTGAAATTTGGTGACTGCAGAAAGGAATAACTTAGTTGTACTTATTTCTCGGGTTCTATCTGCCGTCTACATTTTTAGCACGGTGGTAGCAAATTGTTTAAAAAGTCTGGTGTAGCATGATGAACGATTTTATAAAGGGTTACAAATTTGTGTATAATTCCCCGTATTTTTAGGGTTTGCCAGCCATTCTATTATCATTTCAAAAGTTACAGAAGTACTAAAAAATTATTCTTTGATTCTTTGAGAGTTTTTTTCCCTACACAGCCAAGTACGACGATAATTTAATGGTGAGCTCTTGCCACAATTTTTGAACATTGATATTACTTTACTGTTTTCCATATAACAGGGAATTTCATTTTCCTCAAGGATCTATTGAAAATAAGCGCAAGTGGTCTAACAATGGAGAATGAGATATATATGAAAAGCTGATGACTTATGACGTCAGTCCCTACTACCTTGTCATGATGACTATGAGATCAGTCCCTATTACCTTGCCATGATGACTTATGAGATCAGTCTCTATTACCTTGTCATGATGACTTATGAGATCAGTCCCTATTACCTTGTCATGATGACTTATGAGATCAGTCCCTATTACCTTGTCATGATGACTATGAGATCAGTCCCTATTACCTTGCCATGAGATCAGTCTCTATTACCTTGTCATGATGACTTATGAGATCAGTCCCTATTACCTTGTCATGATGACTATGAGATCAGTCCCTACTACCTTGTCATGATGACTATAAGATCAGTCCCTACTACCTTGTCATGATGACTTATGAGATCAGTCCCTACTACCTTGTCATGATGACTATGAGATCAGTCCCTACTACCTTGTCATGATGACTTATGAGATCAGTCCCTACTACCTTGTCATGATGACTATAAGATTAGTCCCTATTACTTTGTCATGATGACTTATGAGATCAGTCCCTATTACCTTGTCATGATGACTTATGAGATCAGTCCCTATTACCTTGTCATGATGACTATGAGATCAGTCCCTACTACCTTGTCATGATGAGTATAAGATCAGTCCCTACTACCTTGTCATGATGACTTATGGTGACTGGTCCCTATACCCTTGCCATGATGACTATGAGATCAGTCCCTATTACCTTGTCATGATGACTATGAGATCAGTCTCTATTACCTTGTCATGATGACTATGAGAACAATCCCTATTACCTTGCCATGATGACTATGAGATCAGTCCCTATTACCTTGTCATGATGACTGAAATCGGTCCCTATTACCTTGTCATGATGACTATTAGATCAGTCACTATTACCTTGCCATGATGACTATGAGATTAGTCCCTATTACCTTGCCATGATGACTTTGAGATCAGTCCCTATTACCTTGCCAGGATGACTATGAGATCAGTCCCTATTACCTTGCTATGATGACTATGAGATAAGTCCCTATTACCTTGTCATGATGACTATGTGATCAGTCCCTACTACCTTGTCATGATGACTTATGAGATCAGTCCCTATTACCTAGCCATGATGACTATGAGATCAGTCCCTATTACCTTGTCATGATGACTGAGATCGGTCCATATTACCTTGTCATGATGACTATTAGATCAGTCCCTATTACCTTGCCATGATGACTATGAGATTAGTCCCTATTACCTTGCCATGATGACTTTGAGATCAGTCCTTATTACCTTGCCAGGATGACTATGAGATCAGTCCCTATAACCTTGCCATGATGACTATGAGATCAGTCCCTATTACCTTGCCATGATGACTATGAGATCAGTCCCTATTAACTTGCCATGATGACTATGTGATCAGTCCCTATTACCTTGCCATGATGACTATGTGATCTGTTCCTATTACCTTGCCATGATGACTTTTGATATCAGTTTCTACTACCTTGTCAAGATATTATCGCATCCTTAGTTTCTAATATGAATATGATCAATCACACATTACGTCAGTCCCGAGTTTTAATTCCACAGGACTGCGTTGTTATCACCTATGTTAGAAACAGACACAAAGTAATTATTGAAACAATTTGAATTTTAGGTATCTTCTAAAATATATCTCACGCATGTCATGGTCTCCATCTATTACTAAATTAGGTATTGGGTTAATATTAATACTTTTACTAACAAAACGTAAAATCTTCCAGTACTGCCTAGAACATTCCGTATAAAAATTCAATATTTCTATAGTTTTAGCAAAATTTTCTTTAGGTTTTTAACATTATTTCAGAATTTTTCTTTTCATCTTTTTTTTTTGTTTTATACTTCTGTTCCTTTACCTAGTATACCTCTTGATCATAATACCAGGGTTTGTCATTTGATCTAATAATTTTTTTTTTCTTCTGAGGAATGTCGGGCAAAGCCATATCGTGAAGTTTCCAAGTAAAATATCCACAAAAGTCTTTTAAAAAACTGCACTCAAGAAAACTGATTAATTTCGTTATTAAATGTAAGAAAAATCAACACACGAGGATCTACGACTAATGAGTTTGTACATAGTCAGGATGTAGTGGTTTTTTGTGTTAATAACACCTTGCGTTAGAAAACCTACAACAAATTCAATTTTTGTTGAAATTAATGTATTGTCCGACAAACGGGGACTTAATTTTTTTAAACGTAATTTTAACTTCATTCTGTTTTGTCATCAATCATCATTCTTTTATTCAATTTGTTTCCTGTCAACAAAAGTCAGCTTTATACTATATAAAAAATATGAACAGCATAAATTACATTGCAAAGGAATGGAATATGTTGATAAACTTGAAAAATAGGAGGGAAAATATTTTGGCGCGATGTTCAAATTGAATTAAAAGTAATCCGCAAAGAAATTAATTATTTACTAAATCAGTCAGTTACATTCACAACCGAAAGCACTGAAAACTCAGTAATGTAGTTTAACCCAAACATTTGTTTTTAAATTATTTTTTTTTGTCTGGGAAAAAAAATTAGCGCGAAACAACCGGAACGTTTTCTAGAGTAAGTTTTCTTTACAGGTAAATGGTTAAAGTGATGCACTGGAAACCTGGAAACGCTTAAAATACCCCACAGAGGAATCCGTTCCACAGACCCCTCGCCTACTTGTTTACCCCCACCGCCACCCCCCACCCCCAACTATATTTTCTGGTTCCGCAACTGAATATTTTGCGGTTTATTTTAAATAAAACAAGCAACAACATTATTTTATTTTAATGAGCCGTGAGCATAAAGATGACACACAATATTCCAAATTAATAAAACAATCTTTGGATTATTGAAAACAAGTCTAAGAGGAATGCGTAAACTTTGACAACAATAGTAACGTTATAAAGAGTAAAACCGAAAATAAATCATGGAGTAACTTCTCATTCCTTACATTTCTTCTTATCATTAGTAGTTACTCAAGTAAATGTATGCATCTTTGGTAACAAATGCCACTTCATCTGCGAATCAAGTTTTAATTTCATAGTTTTCGTTTGGATCGCATTTTTTTCTTTTCTTAGTAGAAGCATAATGATACCGTCATTTAGTTGCTGAAAGTGTCCTGGTTATAGTACGCATGTATGCCAATTGCTGAAAGTGTCCTGGTAATAGTACACGTATATGGTCAATTTTTGTTAAGCGGTTATTTAGAAGTTTAGGGAGATTTTTCTGTTTTTAGCAACAGCAACCATATTTGATAGTGGATTGGCATTTTATTTTACATATTTGAAAGGTCTTCATGCCATCTTGGTTTCTGTCAAAGTTGATAAAATTATATCCAGTGGTTTTAAAGAAATCATTTACATGTTTTTCTATTTTTAGTAACAGTGGCCATATTTGATGGCAGCTCATCATTCTTTGTACAAATCTTAAAGGTCTTCATGCCAGGATGATTTCTGGGAAGTTTTATAAAATTTTGTTCAGCGATAATTGAGAAGAAGTCATTTAAAAGGTGTACTATTTTTGTAACGTCAGTCACATACAATGGCAGATCAGCATGTGCACAAATTTGAAAGGTCTTCATGCCAAGATCGTTTTTTTTTTTTGAGAAGACAAGATACAGGATACAAGATGCAAAGCAGATAGGGCTAAGTGCATATTGGCGCCCCTACAAGCGCAAATTTGGTGCCTTCACAGCCTTCGACGCAAATAGGGCATGGCCCCACAGACCCAACTGGCCATCATGCCACTCTCTGTAGTCTGGATAGCATAAAAGCACTAGCTTTAGACAAGCTATTTTACTGGCATGACATAACACCAATACTTCATATTTCAGCAGACAGGTACACAGATAGTACATATTTACAAGGAAACAATAGACACTGGAAACATTACAATACCAACAGTAACAGCAGATTAAAAGACAAAACAGCATATAAAATCCAAATATAATTTTTTTAAACATAGCAACATATATAACACGCCACAAAAAAGCATATATCTAAACATTTAGACAAGAAGTATAAGTTTTATTTTTAAAACCAGGCACAAAAGCCATATGTATTAATTAAGATACCCAAAGATACTAAAAGTTTAAATTATAGCTTAACAAAAATTATAATTAAAAAAAAAAAATAAACAAACAAAAAAAAATATAGAAGAAAGTAAGTAATTAGAATAAGCGATATGGGAGCAGGATTTAAACCAGAAAATCTCAGTGAAATTGGTAACCTTAAAGCTGAATTGCCATGGACTGCTAAACAGAAGTACGTAGAAGCATATTTACAGTGAGTCACTGACTATGTCTGAATCAGCCTGCTGCATTCTTTTAAATGACGTAATATCATATTTACAGTGAGTCACTGACCATTCTTGTAAATCAGAGATTGTTCTCAGTTCATTGGGCAGGCTGTTCCAGACTCTGGGGGTGTCAAATTTAAAAAAGAGCTTACGATACCTTGTGGTCTTTACCATTGCTATTGTTGCCCGAGTTTGGTGTCTAAGATTATAGTTAAAGTTTTTGAATGTGACCAGATTACTCAAGTAATTAGATGTTTTCCTGTGAAGTATCTTGTGTACTACATACAGATGCCATATATCTTAATCTACTAGTATGTAGAGTGTGAAGATTTGCTTTTCTTAGCAGAGAGTCTCATGAGCTATTAAAATCATCAAACACTGATTTTAGTGCTCTATATTGTATTTTATCCATTTGATCAGAATTTAGTTTGCTACAGAATGAGGGAACAGTAGTTGAAGTTTGACCTAATAAAACATGTGCAGGCCAATAGCTTAGTATTAGTGGACAATTGGTAGTTGAGACATTGCAAGATGTTTATTTGTTCTGCTGCTTTTTGAAAGATCTTAGATATGTAGTTGCTAACATTTAGTTGAGAGAGTCAATATCTACTCCAAGGAGTTTCACACAGTCCTCATGGGGTATTTCATGGTCTTCTATGGTGAAATTGGATAAATTCTGCACATTTTTGCCAAGAACAATGGCTTGAAATTTCTGGTGGTTTGCTTGCATATTATTGGCTGCAAACCATTCAGTCAGTATCTTGCTCTTATTTTGTAGAACAGATATTACATTATTTGGATCTTTATGGATGTATGGATGTTGTCATCAGCATAATTATACAGTGTTGTCATCAGCATAATTATACAGTGTTGTCATCAGCATAATTATACAGTGTTGTTTGTTTAGTGAAGTAGAAAAAGTTGTTTATAAAGATATTAAATATGAGATGTCCAGTATTGAGCCTTGTGGTACTCCTTTGGAGGTTTATCAAGGTTACTACCAGTACATGAGGATCCCAGGTTAATGAGTTGCTTTTTGTTATACAAGTAGTTATCAATTAGTTTGATTGAGTTCAGATCAATTTTATAAGCTTTCATAATTTCAATGATGAGGCTGTGCGGAAGACTGTCAAAGGCATTGGACAGGTCTATTAGTATTGCACCCACATTAGAGTCATTGTCCTAGGGTGCCCCTCCAGTTTTAGTCTTTTCAACCAATTTTGTTTTTAGCAACGGCATCCATATACGATACCTGATCAGCATCATTTATATTAACTTGAAAGGTCTTCATGTCTGGATGCTTTCTGTCAAGTTCGGTGAAATTGTATTTGGCGGTTCTTGAAAGATGTTTCTTAAATATTTCTTTATTTTAAGTAATGGCTGCCATATTTGATGGCAGGTTGATATTTTTGTGTAAATATTTGAAAGGTCTTTATACCAGTATGCTTTCTGTCAAGTTTGATCAAATATTATTTAGTAGCTTTAGAAAAGTCGTTTCAAGACATTTCTACTTTTAGTAAATGCAGCCATATTTGATGGTTGGTTGGGAGTAAAAATGAGAAAGGTCTTCATGCCAGGATGCTTTGTTAAATTAGATAAAATTCTGTTCAGAAGTTTGAAGTAGTAATTTAATTTTTTTTTATATTTTTAGTAACGGTGGCTATATTTGATGGTAGATGTGCATTATTTGTACAAAAAGTGCCAGGATGCTATGTGCCAAGTTTGTCTAAAACTGGTCAGGAGGTTTTTGAGAAGAAGCTGAAAATAACAATTGTTGACAGACGATGGACAGGTTTTTATATTGTTTTTTTATAACGGTAGTCATAATTGATGGTGTATTGGTATCATTTGTAAAAATGTAAAAGGTCTTGCTGCTATGATGCTTTCTGTCAAATTTGATCAAAATCTGCTTCCTAGTCTCCTTGTTCTAGTAATGTTTTAATTTATGATATAATACCCTCTAGTATGCGATTGTTACATAAGTCTCTAATGGACATTTAATAATTGTAATCATGTTCAGCATCATTGTTTCTTCTACAACTATTACATCTGACAACAACTGATTTCTAATCATTACATCCTTTGTGATTTCTGTAAGTACAAATTGTTATTATTTTGGAACATCCCTTGTGATTTCAGTAAGTACTCAATGGTGTTATTATTTTAGAACATTCTTTGTGATTTATGCAACTAACAAAATCAATACTTCAAAATATATTCCAGAAGCAATGTTGACCTGGTAAATTGACTGTAAATACCGTTTACAAATCATACGCAGATGATAATTGCGCAAATATTTTCATGGAAATTTAAGAAATTAAGCTGATATTTAAGCAGTATATATATTTTCTTTACTCGAGACAAATTAGCAGTGTTAATTACAACCCCATTTTGTCTTCAATAAAAGCTAATTTCATGACTCGCTACAAGACCAACAACTGTGCCGAAAATGTAAGATTTGTAAAGGTTTTTTTTTTTTTTTTAACACTTCATTCACTCATTAGATTTGAAAGTTTTCACTCCAAACATTACACAATTTAACTAAAATTCATGGATGGCTTGTAAATTACATTTTCTGTAGAAAGAATCAAACCATTAGTTTGGTGTACATGGTTAACATGTAGCATATGTTGTACACGTTTTGATGTACAGTTCCTAGATATTTCTTTCCAAGCAGTATAAATGATGTAAAGAGAAATTTTTGGTTACAGTCATTAGTAAGATTGTTTTAGTAATATTATGTGTGTCCGGGGTGGGGGTGGGGGGGTGGAGGCGGTACAACTTTGGAAATAAAGATATGCTTAATTGACCCCAATGACAAAATTTTGTATTTTATATTATTTTATTTGATTTGACTTCTTTTAGCTGCAATTTATTTTGTCATGTTCTAAGAGAGGCTTTGAAAGAATTTAAACCCAATATTGTAATTTTTACAGTCTGATATATGTTTGATGTCAAGTTCTGACCTACCAAATACTGTGTCACTGGTCTAAATATCATATGATAACAGTCTCAATAAATTGTTTGAACTAATTACTAGTAAGTTTTTTGTAGTATAGACCTTTCCATTACGGTTTTAATGGGCATAGCCATATGTGTATAATGTGACATTTAATGGGTGCAGCCATATGTGTATAATGTGACATTTAATGGGTGCAGCCATATGTGTATAATGTGACATTGTGCCATTACGGTACTGACAATTGTCCAGCACTCTGTACTGTGGAAACTATATTTGTACACATTTGCTGTAAATATCATTTATTTGCACAAGCATTTAGGTTAACAGTGCATCGCTGTGAAAACAATATTTAGTGAATTGATTACCTAACGTTTCATTGTTGTTATACTTTTGAACTTTTCCTGTGTAATTTTGTACAATTGGTTCGTTTTTATCCCAGGGTTGTAATTCAAGGTGTAATTCTTATTTTCCTCAGTTATTTATTTCATAGTTCTAAAAGTTGAATTATTTTAACAAATTGTCTTCAAAAGAAATTTCTTATTTAATTGTTTGGTCCTTATCAATCATGCCAACTAAAATAGGTAATAATTTTCGGACCTTCACTTTTGCTCATATATCGTTTCGTTCACTTATTCTCATACTTTTTTGTGAGAATTTGACATCTGTAGGTACATAAATGAATTATATATACCGATAAATAAACACACAGATGAATGAATTAAATAATTATTAATTTTAACAAAATCACATTAATTAATTGATCAGTAAATTTACTTATATTCACTATGTCGATGAATGTCAAATTTATAAATGCCCTGAAGACCAAAAAGCAACAAACAAATTTGCCTATCAAAGACTTTGTTTATATCTGTACGATCCTTTTTCTCATTTTGTAAAGGAATTCATATACTGAACTGGTAATTGTAAAGGTGATTATTTACTTATTTACTTATAAAAAATAGTCTCAAATAAAAATGTTACTTCTTCCCACAGACTGCTTATATTACAAAATCATAAAAATAAGCTGACATTTCAAAGATTTCTTTTTCTCAAAAATATTATATTATAGTAAGTACTTTTTCAATTTTCAAGTAAAAGTACAAAAGTAATCATAATTCTCATAAGGGTATACATACATACATACATACATACATACATACATATATATATATATATATATATATATATATATATATATATATATATATATATATATATATATATATATATATGTACACATATTGTAGTTTGTGATTACATATCAGAAAGGTAAACAATGCAATGAAACCATAAAATGTATCATATAGGTGATTTTCCAATTACTTGGGCATTTGTCTCTTTTTCTTTTACAGATAATTTGTCAAATTTCAGAATTCCTCTGGAAGTTAAAATTGGACATCTTTAAATGAAAGTTCTTGATCCATTTAAATTAATGGACAGTAATTGCTCAATTGTCCTGGACAAACGTTTTTCAGAAATTAAGCACCTTAACTTTGTGAACACAAGTATCCTGATTAATGTGTATTTTTTGCTTTTACTTACATTCTGATATAGCCGTTTTCTATAGTATTTGAGAGTATACATTTAAAGAGTTGATTTATAGCAATGAAGAAATATGGAAGTGTTTGCGGCATATCCTGTTATTCAGTCTTTCTCATGTCAGGCATATGTAGAATCAGTACCTGTAGTCATTACCTTAATGGTGGACATGTGTAGTGACACGTAACGGAAAGGGGGAGGTAAATATTGAAGAACTGTCCACTGGAAATGTGTATAGAACAAGTTTCCTGTCCTTGAAATTCACTTTAAATGCCCAATCCATGTTCTATGGATGAGAAATAGTGTTACCATGTCCTTCCACAACATGCATCCCTTTTCACATAATTTATGTATTTTTTTTTTCTCTCACTAATTTATGAGTATTATATATATATATATATATATATATATATATATATATATATATATATACACACACAAACATTTGTTTTCTCGATCTTTTGTACTATGAGTGTAATATGATGTGAAAAGGTGTAATTATTGTTCAAAATAATTTTCTTTCCCATTTTTTGTTGTAAAGCAATATGCATGCAATTTTTTAATGTAGCAGTATAGTTTGACCCATCTAGTGGCTGAATAATAATAATTAAACTCTGCACACATACATATATGAACAGACAGAATGGATAAGATAGGCAGATAGATAGATGCATACATACATATGTACATAAGTACATACCATGAATATAAAGACTGAGTAAAGTTTTTATTTGTTGACAATCATAAAGTCATCTATCTATATATCTATTTATCTTCATGGATGATTGACTGACCAACCAGACAGACACAGCGAAGTTGATCTGAAGAAGTGTGGATTTAGATGCACATGTACATTTAAATGAAAACGAGGTGCAGAAGAAAGAAAGAGAGAAATGGAAAATAAAGAAGGGAAAAAAATGATATATGTGATTGCTTTGCTTAAGTACAATATGGAATCAACATAAATCTCCAAAATATACACATTTTATTTAGCAGTTGAACATATGTATATAAAACTAAAATTTGATGCATAATAATTAAAACATCTGAAGACATGATCAGTATCAATACACACTGAAATTTTAACATAGCACAATGTGGAAATCATATTTTGTATGAGAATTACTACAAGCAAATGAAAAAAAGGTAACATCTTCATATATATGAGTGGAAGTAAGCTTATAAATCCAAAACAAATGGACTCCCTTTTAATTTGTCCAATGCTTACAATATTGATAATCTTCCCACCATTTCAAAGTGGGTTCTTTAAATGTAAGCTCTTCTTTTGAGAAGCTAAAACTAATTTGTGCATCCCCATTCCCCCTTTCTCAGACACTTAGCAATGTTGGAACTGTTTTCTTAGAAGAACAATGGTAAGGTAGAAACTGAGCAATGTCTTTAGTTACTAAAACACTTACTTGAATGCATTCAACATTAATTGTTTTGAAATCAAATAAGTGTTCATAGTAAATTTTCACCTCTTGAATAATCAATGATAAGCAGCAGCAACAATATGAAACCCTCTTTTTGTCGAGTCCACCTTTCATTTAGCTAGAAAGTTAAACACTTTACCATTGAGCTTAATCTAAAATCTTTTACAATAAACCTTAATCTAGGGTGTTGACATTTATACAGACAGATAAATATGTGTATGCCAAAGTGATCACAATGTCAAACTTCCACTAAGGCAGACTTGACAAAAACTAAATTGATCAGAATAAAATAAAATTTTACAAAACAAAGATTCAGAATGTAGTGTACATGCTAATTTGTTTGGATGAATCAAAACCCATGACTGGTTCATTATGAAAAACATGCACAAACAAAAAGGAAACAAAATGAGAGAAGTTTATATTATTCTGAATTTCATTAAAATATTTTATCATAAACAAATGAGAAATGCAATGTTAAAACAGCTATTTATTTTCTACCATGTCTTCATGTGCTAGAAGTTTTAGTTAAAGCAAATTCACATCCACACCGAATCATATGATGCAAGTAGCAGTGGAAGGATAGTTTGTTTGTCTTTTATTAGATTATTAAATACCAGAAAAAGTAAAAAGAAAATTCTCAACATTCATTTATTGGTCCTATTTTATTAAGTTTATGACATATTAAAAGTACATGTGGTGCACAACAAACTTGTAACCATCTTTTTGGATGTGCACGTAGATAGATGTATAGAATATACTTGTATTAGATTTTACTTACAATTTATAATAAGCCACTACAACCCTGAAACTTTGCTATTTGCTTCAATGAAGACAGTAACTAGTTTATCAAACTTATTCAAAACCAAACAGTTTCATACATACAATACTGTTAATCAACTTTTATTTGTGGATATTCAATTTCATGGTATCCTGATGTCAATCTATAATACAGCTATCACATTTTGCAGATCTGCCCCTTCTTGTACTTTCAATTTTTCAAAAACAAGTTGGCAGCTTCTGTATTGTCTCTAATCTTTCATACAGCTTCTGCATTGTCTCTAATATATCATACAACAATTTTTCTTACACCATCAATACATAACAATTGTAATTATTTTCTTTTGTCTAATATTTGAAACATTTTTTAAAATATATTTTATACTTAAATGAAAATTTTCCCAATTTCAGGTAGATTAAAAAAATAATTATTCTTTTTACCATATAAACATCTGCACATCTGAAAAAAAAATAATAAAAAGTGTATGAAAAATGACTGACAGTACAGTATTCAATTTAGCCAACAGATTCCTTCTCAAATTCCACAAAAATGAATGGCACAAAATTAAAGTAGATTTACAATATCTCCATATATTCTTACATTTGCTTTTCTTCTGAATCAGAACATAGCTGTTTCTGAAATAAATCTGTTTCTGAAATATTTAAGTTCTAAAAGTTTTGGACAGATTATGTCGATTACTAAAGAGCATATTTCTTATGATTTTAGTTAAATGAAAAGTCATATTTCTAAGAGATGAAATTATATTCAAGATAAAAGTAATGGGGAAAGATATGGAGAATTCTTGATGAGGTAAATGAGAACTATGTTGTCTTGTTTCTTGGTACCAGGCCAAGCTGATCAAGATTTCTTTGCTTGGGACTGTAGCTTTGTAGTCTCGGCACTATCTCTGAGTATTATCCAGTACATATCTTAGGTGTGTTGGTAAGGTAACTGAAATAATAATAATAATAATAATAATAATAATAATACAGTGGTCCTCCTCTAAAAAGGCCACTCTCAACCATTTTAAAGATAGGCCTCTCCCTGATCAGAAGTCACCTTACCCGACACTAAAAATAATATATTGTTACCGTTTTATCTCCCTCAAGATATGTCATCCATTTTATAAGGCCACCTCTTCAATGCAGAAGGGCTGGCCTCGTGTATTAATAATAATGTAACAACTGTTATGGTGCTACATCACAATTACCCATACCTTTCTTAAATTTGGGGAGCTGCATTGGCTCAGTGTGGGAAGCTGCAGTGGCTCAGTGATTAATTACCCATACCTTTCTTAATTTGGAAAGCCACAGTGGCTCAGTGTGGGGAGCTGCAGTGGCTCAGTGATTACTTACCCATATCTTTCTTAATTTGGGGAGCCGCAGTAGCTCAGTGTGGGGAGCTGCAGTGGCTCAGTGATTTAGGCATTGGACTCCTGACCAGAAGTGTGGGGATTCGATTTCCACCAATGGATCAGCCCAGATTGGTGGAGTGTACTTGGGCAAGGTACTTTATTCTACTTGCCTCACCTTGATATAACCTTCAAAGTGTTGATGCATCATAAGCCAAACCAAACAAACCAAACCAAACTTCTTTTTATTGTATATTTCCAAATGTGAAACAGAATTATTTGACACCCTCAACTCCTACCACTTCCAACTTCCGGGTGTCTTAGAGGTCATAATCTGAAATAAATTGCATACATGTACCGGTATATTAATTGCATACATGTACCGGTATATTAATTGCATACATGTACCGGTATATTAATTTCATACATGTACCGGTATATTGATTGCATACAAGTACCAGTATATTAATTGCATACATGTACAGGTATATTAATTGCATACATGTACCAGTATATTAATTGTCCTCCTTAATTAGCTGCATATATAAAAGTTTTGTCCATATAATGTTGGCAATGTTACTGTACTTGACCTTTCACCAGAGTAGAGATAACCATGCCCCACTAATTAGCATTATAGCACATCATATAAAATCAAAGTATTGACACTTACAACATTTGAATTAATGTTAATATTTTAGTGCATGTTGAAAATTTCTTGAAAAATGGTTGAAAAATGTTTAAGTTATGAAGATTTGAATTTGCATATGCTATAAAGTGACTCAGATAGGTGTCAGACATTAAGACTGAATGTAAATCATATGATGCTCACACCTCTGCCAGCGACAGTATGGGTCAGTGGTTCATATAGTTTGTATCAGCATATGTGTTAAGGTTTGAATGACATATGGCATTAATTGAAATTCTGTACCTTTTGATGTCTGAACGCTCTTTCTGAGACCCTTGGGATAGAAATAAAAAATTACACCTTCGTGTGAATCGTTAGCATATTTAACTAATGTAACAAGTTTGATGAATTACCACTCAGCGTGCTTTAGGAGGAAATAAAGTTACTAACAGATGGATGGACATATGGCAGAGTGTATCACAATATCCCAATGCTAAAGTGATGGGATACTACTAGAACTACTGCGACTACTACTACAAGAAGTAATTTGGAACAGAATTCCCAAAGGAAATTAGAGAAAGGACAAATATAAATGCATTTAATTATAATCTAATTCAATGGATGGAAAGTGGAACTTGTTCAATTTGACAAATACATTACAACTTAAAGTATAAATTCTCAAACCTTCCACTTTGTTCCCTGTTACGACTCTATGGTCTAAGAAAAATGTAACAGAAAGAAAGTGAAACCAACAAATCAAGTAAAAATCAACAAGCAATTTATTACTAGATAATTAAAATAAAAAAATCAAAAAGTCACTTACAGTAATGTGTTTTGAAATCCTAATAATCCAATAAGAATGACTGTTCTAATCACAAGTCCTAAATATAGAATGTTCCGAATTCACGGCTGTGTCCTTGAATGTTATGATGTGCTAATGGTCTCCAAAGTCCTGATCTACTAGTAATCTTGATGTGCTGATGTCAAAATGAAGTATTCCAAAATATCAGAATAAGTTCACTTAAATTCCAAAATCATCAATTAAAAATCCAAAATCCAAAAGTTTATGAGCACTGTTATAATTCAATGAATATTTAAAATAATTCCTCTCTTAGAATTTGGAATGAATTTTCACAACTGTAATAGCTCTTTACAAGACTGACGGTAATGTCAAAACTGAAAAAATGTCCACCACACATGGTATATATAAAGATTGGTCACATGACAGAATGTTCTAGAATGTGTGTCATCTTAATGGAATTTTACTTGTAAACAAAAATCCAACCTTGACCTTCAAATTGAGAAAACATATTGATCAAAACAACCTAATTCAAGGACACTAGTTAAACATGTTTTTCCTGATAACATTAAGATTTAAGCAAATATTAAAGAGAAGAAACATTTATAATTTCCTAAAATATTTATAATATTATATAAGCATCATACATAACACCTCCCCTCATAAAGAAAAAGAAAGATTTATATAATAAAGCTTTCTTATGAATATACATCTAATAGTACAATAACCCAAATTACATAAGAACATGTTTTATGATACTGGACTTAATTACATCAAGCAATATTACATTTCTAGGCACATGAGAGTGCATCTGCAATCACATTGTCTTTCCCCTGATGTGTTTGATGTCAATGTTATATTCCTGCAATATCAAACTCCATCTCAACAATCTCCGATTTTTATCTTTCATTTTGTTGATGAAAGTAAGGGGATTGTGATCACTGTACACAATAATTGGAGAAAGAGCTGAGGTGACATACACTTCAAAATGCTGTAAAGCCAATATCAAAGCCAAACATTCCTTCTCAATTGTGGAATAATTTTTCTGGTGCTTGTTTAGTTTTTTAGAAAAATAACACACAGGGTGATCCACACCACTTTTGTCTTCCTGAATCAATACTCCACCAACCCCTACATCACTTGCATCAACAGATAATTTAAATGATTGGCTAAAATTTGGTGCAGAAAGAACTGGTGCATTCTTAAGCATGGCCTTTAACTTGTCAAAAGATTCCTGACACTTGTCAGACCAATGAAATTTGGTTTTCTTACTCAATAAACTTGTCAAAGGTTCAGCAATTTTGGAAAAATTGGAACAAAATTTCTGATAATATCCAGCCATACCTAGAAATCGCATCAGTTGCTTTTTACAAATTGGAACTTGAAATTCAGAGATAGCTTTGACCTTAGCTTCTATAGGTTTAACTTGACCTTGTCCCACAATATGTCCTAAAAATGTGACACAAGCATGGCAAAACTCACTTTTGCTCAAATTAATTGTCAGATTCGCATCACTGAGTCGATCAAAGAATTTTCGAATGGTTTCCAAATGATCTTCCCAGGTGTTGTTGTAGATAATGACGTCATCAATATAAGCGTCACAATTATCAAGACCAAATGTTATCATGTTCATCAGACGTTGAAACGTTGCAGGCGAATTTTTCATTCCAAACGGCATGACTTTATATTGATAAAGTCCATCTGGAGTTACAAATGCTGAAATTTCTTTTGCCCTTTCCGTCAGTGGAATTTGCCAGAATCCTTTTAAAAGGTCAAACTTGGTGACATATTCCGCATTTCCAATTTTATCAATGCAATCGTCCATTCTTGGGATTGGAAATGAATCAGTTTTGGTGACACTGTTGACTTTTCTATAGTCAGTACACATACGGAATGTGTTATCTGGCTTGGGAACAAGAATACATGGTGAACTCCAGTTACTTTTACTTGGTTCTATGAAATCATTCTCCAGTAGATACTGAATTTCTTTCTTCAGATAGTTCTGTTTGAGAGGATTCATCCTATAAGGATGCTGTTTCACAGGCGCAGAATCTACAATGTCAACGTCATGATAAATTTTACTTGTTCGTGTTGGAACATCAGGAAACAAGTGCTCATATTCATGTAATAGCTGTTTTAGTTCATTTCTTTCCTGTTGTTGTAGATGTGAATGTTTCTGGTCTAGGTTGTTCAATATTTCTGAATTCCGAAGATTGGTTATACCAGAGTCACTATAGTCTGATTGTATTCCATCGTTGATATCTTCACTGTGTGGGACAGGTACAACTAAATTAACAGAATAATTAGCTGAGCTATCTCTGTCAAAATATTCCTTTAACATATTTAAATGACAAAGTTGTTTCTGTTTCCGTCTCCCAGGAGTGTTAATGATATAATTTAAGTCATTTACTTTCTTTGCAACGGTATAAGGACCATACAATTTAGCTTGAAGAGGATTTTGAGGTATGGGAAAGAGAGCCAGAACTTTGTCACCAGGTTTAAAACTCCTTTCCTGTGAATTTCTGTCATACCTTAATTTCATTTTTGACTGGGTAGTGTGAAGATTAGTTCTTGCTACTTCACAGGCCTTTGACAACTTGTATTTGAAATCAGAAACATAATCAAGAAGATTAATCTTTGAATCTTCATTTGAAAGAAGTTTCTCTTGCAATAATTTCAATGGTCCACGGACAGTATGACCAAAAACTAGTTCAAAGGGACTAAAACCCAACGACTCTTGAACTGATTCCCTAACAGCAAACAACAACAAATGAACACCCTCATCCCAATCCTTTTCTGTATCAAAGCAATATGATCGAATCATATTCTTCAAAGTTTGATGAAATCTTTCCAAAGCACCTTGACTTTCAGGGTGATAGGCAGAAGATTTAAACTGTTGGATGCCTAATTCATGCATAACTTGTTGGAAAATTCCAGACATAAAATTTGACCCTTGATCTGACTGGACAGATTTGGGAAGGCCAAAAAGTGTAAAAACCTTCACCAAAGCTTTCACAACAGTTTTAGTTTTTATATTTCTCAGAGGAATTGCCTCTGGAAATCTTGTAGATGCACACATGATGGTCAACAAGTATTGGTTGCCTGACTTGGTTTTAGGTAAAGGACCAACACAGTCTACAATTATTCTACTAAATGGTTCATCAAATGCAGGAATAGGTTGCAGATGAGCCTTAGGTATCTTCTGATTGGGTTTTCCTACCATTTGACAAGTGTGACAAGATCTGCAGTATTTAGAAACATCACTTTTGAGTTTCGGCCAATAAAAATGATTCAAGATCTTGTGATAAGTCTTACGGACTCCTAAATGACCAGCTAAAGGAGTTTCATGGGCTAAATTAAGAATTTCCTGTCTATATGACTTAGGAACAACAATTTGATAGCTCACTGACCACTCGTCACCAGCGGGTACATCAGGTGGTCTCCATTTCCTCATAAGGACCCCATTTTTCACAAAGTAACACACTGGAACTTGTGTGGCTTCAGTTTCACTAATAGCCCTCTGAAACAAACAAGATATCTCGGGATCTTGCTCCTGTTCAACGACAAGGGATTGTCGTTTGTCATCCTGATTAGAACAAAGAGAATGAGTTGCCAAAAGAGGATCACTGTGATCAATACCGTTTGATTGATCAATACCTGAGGAAAAAGTGACCTCATCAAAAGACTGACCAATACATGTGTCAGCTAAAGGAATAATATCCTGATCAACATCACTCTCAAGAGCTCTTTTTGCCATAGCTCTAGTAACTGCACAAGCAGGGTACAAATCAGGGATTTCAGTTTCGACAGGATCAACTTTCTGATCCAAACAAGGCTTGTCAGTTACAAGTGGATTAACCACAACCTTATCTCCAGCTAGGTCATTGCCTAGTAATAAATGAACACCCTCTATGGGTAAAGAAGTCACTGCCCCAACAGTCACAGGTCCAGAAACTAAGTCTGATGCCAAATTTACACAATGAAGAGGAACATTTACAAAGCCGCACTCTACTCCCTGAACAAGAACACTTTCACTTGAAGAAGACTCCTCAGACAAAGGCAAAGTACCTGATAATAAAAGACTCTGAGAAGCTCCAGTGTCCCTTAATATTTTAATTGGGATAGGTTTGGCAGAATCACCAATAAGTGATATAGAACCTTCTGACATGAATGGTTCATAAGCCTCCAAAATAGAATCAGACTGGGGTTTGTTTGACCCAACAAATGTATTGCTTTCAATACAAGACCGTGACCTTGACCTCGTAGAAATAAGAGCATTTGGAAAAGCTCTGTCTTTACTCTGTTGCTTATTTTTCAACTTGAAGCAATCAGAAATAACGTGCCCTTTCGTTTTACAATAAGTGCACATAGGAAGAGATAAGGATTTCTGATCAGTCTTATCAGATGTTTGATTCCTAACAGTTGTGCTGTTGTGAAATTTGGAAGTACTCGAATGAGATTGAAATGGTTTTTTTACCAGAAAACTGCTGAGAGGACGACTTATTGCCAAATGAAATTTTGTGAGTCAAGGAATAATCATCAGCCATACGAGCAGCATTTTCCAAAGTTTCCACATTCTGCTCGTCAAGATAGGTTTTAACATCACTATGGATGCACCTCTTGAACTCTTCAATTAATACGAGCTGTCTGAGGTTATCATAAGCTTGATCAACTTTCTTGGCTGAGCACCACCTATCAAATAGTTGTTCTTTATCCCTTGCAAATTCGACATGAGTTTGTCCAGTTTCTTTTCTACAATTCCTAAACCTTTGTCGATATGCCTCTGGTACCAACTCATAAGCTTTCAAGATGTACTCCTTAACCACATCATAATCAGTGCTTTGTTGTACTGACAGTGATGTGTAGACTTCACGAGCTTTGCCAATAAGTACACTTTGTAATAACAAAGTCCAATGCTCTCTGGGCCATTTCAAGTTTTCAGCTATTTTCTCGAAATGAAGAAAGTATTTATCTACTTCTTTTTCCTGAAAAGGGGGTACTAACCTAATATATCTAGTAACATCAAAACCTGAACTTGTTTTTGAAGGAGTGGAGTGTGCTGTTTGCCAGTTCTAATTCTCTTAATTTAAATTGCATTTCCCTTTCTTCTCTTTCTCTCTCTCTCTCTGCATCTCCCTCTCCTGTTTCTCTCTCTCTCCATCTGCATTTGTATCTGCCTCTCTTCCTTCTGCATTTGGATCTGCCTCTCTTCTTTCTGCATTTGGATCTGCCTCTCTTCTTTCTGCATTTGGATCTGCCTCTCTTCTTTCTCTCTCTCCATCTGTATCTGCCTCTCTTCCTTCTCTCTCTCCATCTGTATCTGCCTCTCTTCTTTCTGCATTTGTATCTGCCTCTCTTCCTTCTCTCTCTCTCTCTGAATCTGAAGCTTTGCCAATTCTAAATCAATCTGGTTCTTTAACTCTAATTCCCTTAATTTCCTGTCAGAACCAGATACAGGCTTTCTCTTCAAACTTAAAGCACTATTTTCAAAAATTCCCTTTCCTACTAAATACTGAATCAAAATAATCTTTATCTCCTGTTTTGTCAATGATACTTTTGCCTCAGATAGACTGTATTTTCTGGCAAGCTCGAGCAACTCATCCTTTCTCGTGCACTCTAATCCCTCCTGGGTAGGTTTTGAAATGAAATTCTGAACATTAGATGCCATTGTAAATGCTTGTTGGTTTCACACAAAAAAAATTTCTCTATTAAAAATCTTTGCCAAAGACAAAAAAAAAATTCTCTGAGACAAAATCAATATGAATTTCAAAGATAAATTTAATATCTCTAATATGCTTTAAAGAAATTAAGATCCCGGACGACCCCCAATTTCTGTTACGACTCTATGGTCTAAGAAAAATGTAACAGAAAGAAAGTGAAACCAACAAATCAAGTAAAAATCAACAAACAATTTATTACTAGATAATTAAAATAAAAAAATCAAAAAGTCACTTACAGTAATGTGTTTTGAAATCCTAATAATCCAATAAGAATGATTGTTCTAATCACAAGTCCTAAATATAGAATGTTCCGAATTCACGGCTGTGTCCTTGAATGTTATGATGTGCTAATGGTCTCCAAAGTCCTGATCTACTAGTAATCTTGATGTGCTGATGTCAAAATGAAGTATTCCAAAATATCAGAATAAGTTCACTTAAATTCCAAAATCATCAATTAAAAATCCAAAATCCAAAAGTTTATGAGCACTGTTATAATCCAATGAATATTTAAAATAATTCCTCTCTTAGAATTTGGAATGAATTTTCACAACTGTAATAGCTCTTTACAAGACTGATGGTAATGTCAAAACTGAAAAAATGTCCACCACACATGGTATATATAAAGATTGGTCACATGACAGAATGTTCTAGAATGTGTGTCATCTTAATGGAATTTTACTTGTAAACAAAAATCCAACCTTGACCTTCAAATTGAGAAAACATATTGATCAAAACAACCTAATTCAAGGACACTAGTTAAACATGTTTTTCCTGATAACATTAAGATTTAAGCAAATATTAAAGTGAAGAAACATTTATAATTTCCTAAAATATTTATAATATTATATAAACATCATACATAACATCCCTCACTATTTTTTTTCTGTATATTCACAATGTACCTAGTTAGAGCATGTTCTTATAAAACTTTCTGTTTATTATGTCTATATATACACATAGCATATTATCAATGCTTTTTTATAATTACTATTATTATCATTATAGTGTGTGCAACTATGTACATGTACTCTGTATGTAAATATGCATATAATAGAGGGCCACAAGGAGGAATAGTTCTTTGCAACTGTGTTACACTCTTTAAATAAAGTCGTTATTATTATTATTATTAATATTATTATCTTGGCCCCTTTTCAAACAAAAGATTTTGTTTGCAATCTTTTATCTTTACATTTGAACTTTCAATAATTTTTAAATTTAAAATTTTAACTTTTAATTGGCACTATATGGCCAGATTTGTGCTGACATAGTGTGAAACCACATGCCTTCCTACCCACCAACCTACCTATTGTGACAGGGACCCCCCCCCCATAAAACAATAAAAAAGAACATTCTTTTCAATGGTATCAAAGTAGTTGTACTATAATGAGTTTATAAAATCAGAGATTAATGTTGTTTTTGTATTATTTTTTAAAAATCCTTGCTCTAAAAAATGCTTGACAAGGTATTATCATTGTCCGCCCCAGAAACCATGATAGCTCAGTTGGTAGAGCATCAGACTCATAATCCAAAGGTTGGGGGTTTGAAACCCGCCCAGGCCATCCAGGGTTAGCTGCCTCGGGGTGCCCTTGGGAAGGGCACTTAGCTGCCCATTCCTTCAGCATGATATAGCCAATAATGTGTTAAAAGTGCTATTAAAACCAATGAAAATAAAAAATAAACATTGTCCACCCCTAGAGACCAGCTTTTACTTTTGTGAAAGTCACTGTCTTTGAGTAACCTTAGAGTAACAGCAAGCAATACAAACATACGGTAGTTCATGCATCAATAATTGATTTTACACTACAGGTGAGGCCTCATATAAAAAGTGTGCAGCATACAGTCCACTCATCTAATCCCTATACTCATTCACATGTACAATACACAGTTAGCCTGTTACGGGTAACATATCACATGATACAGTGTATGTATATATTAAAACATTTTGGTTCTCCGTGCAATAGGCATGATAATCCCTTCCTTGATTTTTGCTATACAACTTTGTTGGGCTGATGGCAGCACAAAATAGACAGGTGGTTTACCTGTTTTAAGACCATCTTTCATATTTTCTTCTTTCTTTCTTCTATTTTTTTATCTCTTGCTTGTAGATTTCCCCTGTCATGCAAACATGTAGGAGTCAAGAATTTCTCTTGGCTTTTGTGTTGTGGATGTAAGCTGTTTCTTCCCCTGACAAAGAACTTGTTGAGTTTGAAACATCGGGAAACTGTTTTGTATTTGTACCGTCAGTAAAGATTGTTTATAATGTTTCACATGGGACTGGAATTTTTATAACATTATAACCAAGAAATGCTTTATCCAAATTCATAGTTTATTTTTTCAAATGTATATGCCCGTATCATATTGATGTACATGCCTATGATGTTGGACATACATGTAGTAAACAAGTACTATCTGTTGGAAGTGTCAATATACATATACCAGACAGAAAGAATTGTCAATATTCATCTGTTTTTTATTAATCTGAGATTTTTTTCTTGATATGTTTCTTAGTGACATGTAAATGCTCATAAAATTATCAGATGTGTCACCCTGAGCTTGTAAGTACAAGCTAATGTATGCTATGTTATCTGGAACCACGCTGGCTCTGGGTAAACCAGCTGGTACTAAGTCATCACTGTCCTCATCACTTCCAGTAGCAGAAAAATCTGTCGCTTCCAGGCAATTACTAATTTCACAAACAATATCTTCAATTGTTGGTATCACAGATGTGACAATGTCACTATCAGAATTAACATAATCCGAGAACTCAACATCCTTGCTACCAGATTCAAGCAAGGGGAACATCATTATCATCATTGTTATTACTGGTAATGACATATGTTTGCTCAATAAACCCTGCCTTAACAAAACAGTTTGCAACACAGCCCATGGAAACATCATGCCATTGGCTATTAAAAGCATACTGATTGCAGACATTATGTTTATTTCACACCCATTATTTTTGTCAAGGCTTGCTAGCTATATTAGGATTAAAGTACGTCAGCACAATGATTTCAAAATGAAGATGACTTCGTGGAACATGAGAGAGATTTGCTTCAAGCTGTACTCAATTATTCAACATGCAGGTATAGAACGATAGCTAAAGGATATTTCTAAATTATTTGGTCAAAAAAGTACAAAGCAAAGCATTCTTGTCATGCTTTAATTACATTGAACCAGCAACCTGTTATTTTAAATTACCGATAATGAATGAGGTATGATTATTATGCTTTGTTACCTTGCGCCTTTATTATGCATTTGTTATTCAGCGATTATGAATGAGATGTGATCATCATGCCTTTGTTACCTATCTTTGTTATGCCTTGGTTATTTAAACGACCACCATTTTTTACCTGGCTGCAGCACGTCCGGTGATAAAAACGTTATAATTAAGATAAATTTATCTGATGGACCACACAAATCAAATGCTATAACCAATTAAATGTCGTAACAACGGAACTTTGGACCATATAGCCATACAGTAATTAGGAATTTGGCCAGGGAAAATTAAACTCTAACAACATAATAGAGAAAACATTGTATCCAAGAATGTAATTAACTATCTTTCTGTATAAATATATATATATATATATATATATATATATATATATATATATATATATATATATATATATATATATAGATATAGAGAGAGAGAGAGAGAGAGAGAGAGTCATTATTATGGAAAGTTTACCATTAAATAAACATGTGTTACTAGTTCCAACTATATTGGTCAGAAAGGGCTTTCTGAGCAGGCTAGGATGTATATAGGTCTAGCATGGATGTATCTATGTTATCATAAACACAAATACTTAACTCATGTTAGCATAGCATAAAATGCAGTTCAAAGTGACCTTCTTTGATTTTAAGGGTGTAGTAGTGACAGAGATGCAGCCAGTTATCAATTTTCATGACTGGAACATAAACAGCACCCAATAATGGACTTTAAACACAATTTTAACAGCTACTGAAGCATGAGACCTCATTTTGTAAAAAGGATGTATAACACATAAAGATTCATCCACTCACCAAGTTTCATAATTCTGGGTAGGATAGTTTGCATATAACATGCCAAACACTCATGTGCCCATGAGCTAAATGTAAAAACTTAACCAAAGCCAGTAACAGATGAAATATAGATCATGATGAGCTTCTTTTGTTGTAAGGGTGTGGCAGTAAGAGAGATGATGATTATCATCATCAATTTCAAGATTCTAGCATGAACAGTAACTTAGAAATGAACATCAAACACAAAATTTAACCCAAGTCAGTGAAGCATAAAATATGGTCGATAATTACCTACCACTGAAATATTCATCAAGATGCAACCCCAAGTTTCATGATTTTAGATAAGATGCTATGTACATGGCATGTCAAAAACCTAATATGTAGTTATGACCTAAATGCAAAAACTTAGCCTAACCCAGTAAAATGTGAAATATAGATCACAGTGACCTTTTTTGGTATGGGTGTAGTATTAAGATAGATGTATATAATCATATATAATCATCTAGATTAATAATTAAAACTTGAACAGAAAAAACCCCATCAAATTAAACCAGTTTTTTCAAATGTGAAATACATGTCACAGTGACCTAGTTTTAAGATGAGGGTGTAGTACTCAGGAAGATGCACCTCTCACCATGTTGCATTATTCCAGGTGTAACAGTATTAAACAGTAAATAAAGAAAACCAATGTGATCAAGAACTAAATGCAACGACTTAAAACAAGCCAGTAAAATGTAAAATGTAGGTCACAATAACCTTCCTTTCTTTAAAGGGTGTGGTACTAATAGAGACTCATAGAATCATCAAGTTTGATGATCCTGGCATGAACAGTACTTGAGATTTAACCAAAGTTAGTGAGGCATGAAATATGGGTCACAGTGACCTACTTCTGTGATGAGGGTGTAGTACTCATCAAAATGCATCCCCTCACCAAGTTTCATGAATCTTGGTATAACAGTATATATACAGGTGAAATGCAAAAACTTAACTTTAGAAAGTAAAATGTGAAATGTAGGTCAACATGACCTTTTGTTGTAAGGGTATGGTACTAACAGAGACGCATACAATGATCTAGTTTGACGATTTTACCATGAACAAAGCTTGAGAAATAAACTTAAAGCACAAAATTTAACTGAAGTGAGTGAGGCAAGAAATATAGCTCATGGTGACCCACTTTTGTGATGAGGACGTAGTGCTTATCAATATGCATCCCATCAACAAATTTCAAGAATCTAGGTATAACAGTATATATACAGGATGCAAAAAAAACTGTTTGGTCAGGAGCTAAATTTAAAAACTTAACCTCAGCCAGTAAAATGTAAAATGTTGGTCACAGTGACATTTATTTCTGGTAAGGGTGTGGTACAATGAAAGATGCATACAATCATTTTGTTTGATGATTCTAGCATGAACAGAGGTTGAGAAATAAACTTAAAACACAAAATTTAACCAGTCAGTGAAGCATTAAATATAGGTCACAGTGACCTGTTTTTGTGATGAGGATATGGTATTTATTAAGATGCATTCCCTCACCAAGTTTCATGATTCCAGGTATAACAGTATTGATACAGTGTTCAACAAACCGTGAGCTAAATGCAAAACCGTAATCAAGAATGTGAAACTAATGTACATGCATGTATAAAGTTTGCCACCACAGCCCCTATATTATAGGGTAGGTGATATGAAACCCATTCCAAACTGTTGCCTTGGACTGATGAAGAAATGATGGTTGACATTCAGTGAGGATACATCTATATATGCTTTTATCTGTGCAGACACTGATGCCAATGCTGTGGATGGTACAATAGCTTATGACAACTTCATAGAGGTGAGCTAATAAAAGAATTAAGAGATAAGTACATGTAAGAGATTATGCATGTACGTAGTAGTATTTTATGGCATCTTGGCACAATAATGGCTATATGGTGCCAACTAAAGGTAATGTTCGAAAAATGTAAAAATAAATTGCACACAAAATTTTGAATCTAGACCCTTCCAAACAAATGTAAACATGAAGTACAACAAGACAAAATATAAACTGTATTAAGAAGTTAAATTCTGTAAAATGTATCCAAAATAAAAGAACAAGGTAACACATGTTACCTTTATCTTAAACCATATGGTTCAAGAGATAGAGACAGAGATATTTACAAACCATTTTTCAATAGCTTTGTTCCGAATCATATTTTGACTCAACATTCTGGAAAACATCTGGTTCATATGCTTGGTTTGGATAGACAGTAGAGTATAAATCATGACCTGCAATTGATAGAATGATGTGTAAGATAAAGAAAAAGGTTAGTCATGTATTTATTCACTATCTAAGTACAGAGTTGCATACATCTGGTCAGTCATGTATTTATTCACTATCTAAGTACAGAGTTGCATACATCTGGTCAGTCATGTATTTATTCACTATATAAGTACAGAGTTGCATACATCTGGTCAGTCATGCATTTATTCACTATCTAAGTAAAGAGCTGCATACATCTGGTCAGTCATGTATTTATTCACTATCTAAGTACAGAGTTGCATACATCTGGTCAGTCATGTATTTATTCACTATCTAAGTAGAGAGTTGCATACATCTGGTCAGTCATGCATTTATTCACTAAGAACAGAGTTGCATACATCTGGTCAGTCATGCATTTATTCACTATCTAAGTACAGAGTTGCATACATCTGGTCAGTCATGCATTTATTCACTATCTAAGTACAGAGTTGCATACATCTGGTTTCTTAGGTTTTAAGGAAGATACTTTACCAAAGGAAACAAGACATTGATTAGCCAAATGAAAACCTTTCAAGGGATCATTTTCCTGGTCAACATGGATCCAAATATAACAGTGTTTGAGAGTTGATTTTTTGAGTGGTCAACCCTACATTATGATAAGCATTTTATTTTTGTGTGCTGTGATTAACAAAAAAAACACACATACACAATAAAAACCATCCAAGTTAAAGAACCACGAAACATATACAAGATTTTGCTACAGGCTGTTGCAGCATCCAGGGATCAGGCCTTGAGTAATTTGGAATGGAATACATCTTCAAATGCTGTGCTCTTAAGCAATATTGAAAAAGTTTTTGGACAACAGGGTATCCAATATTTCAGCAAAAGCTCACTCACTCAATATTGCATCTTTGTTTCATATCAGAATTTCACAATACATTCTGACTATATCTATTTTCAAGATATTTCTTAAAAGATAATATGGAACCAAAAACACATGCTGAAGCTCTATGATGGAATTTTTCAAGATGTAAACTAGAAATGTGTTCACAATATGCCCCCCAAACACTCTTGTGGTGTGTTATAAAAATGAAAGAAATCCATCATGCCAATATATGCTGAGTTTTGTTTGAATGGTTATCTATTGGTGCCACATACCTGGTTCAACAGCTGGCTGCATTTTCTCTCTCTCCTCATAGTTTTTCACATAGCAGAGCAGCACCAGCTTTCTGATTGGCATACAGATGAGCAAGGCGGTGGCATTTACAAGGTTAGCAATGGCAATTGCCGGATCCCTGTAAGGAGGTCTGGCACTTGTGGATACGATCATCCAGACCAGGAAACATCCAGCAGTGCATATTGAGGACAAAAGAATCCAACGGGACTCATAGTAGTTGCTGTCGCTGTCCCATGACAGGGCTGCAAAGATAGCTGTTAACAAGATAAGGACCATCACAAAAATCATCGACAAGACAAGTGATCTGTCGTAGAAGTTGGTTGGATCACACCACATCCAGTCATGCCTTGGGTTTTCAGACATTTTTGTGGCTGTTGGGTTCACAAGGATCAGCCATTCTACAGGGATGATCACTTCGATCAGGATGATTCCGATTGCCATCACAAAGAGCGAAAAACTACTGGTAAGTCCTTTGTACTGACGGACACTATACTCTGTTTCACTGAATCTGAAGTTGTCCACAGCTTTGATGAAGAGAGCGGCAAAAGCTATTGCATAGACGACACCCATACAGAATCTTCTAGCACCGCAGGTTTCCTCTGAGGCAGGATAGAAGAAAGCGAAGTTGATGGCATAGATGCAGAGGATACCAAAGATGAGTAAAAATCCAAGAGAAGTCGTTCCACCATGGATAGGATACGCAAATAGGAAATAGAAGAAGAGAAGAATTCCAATAAGAAGGCCTACACAGGTTAGAACAGCCACAACTATGGCCCAAATTGGCCAGGTATAAATCTTCTCCCCAGTGTTGTCATCATAGAAGAAATAGTTTCTTGGTTCCTCTTTCTTGCTGTAGTACTGACCCTGTTGTTCTTGAGCCTGGCCTCCAACGTCAACAACACACTTGCAGTCCCTCCCAGCTGGACAGGTGGACACAACTTTATGGAAACCTTGGTATGTACTTAGATTCAGAACACCTCGGATCTCTCTGCCAAGCTGCAAGAGAGAAGGAGTAAAAGCATTTTCAAATATTGATCAGTACATCATTAAACTCTGTGATGAAGGCTTCTGAAACCACTGTTAAACTACAAGCCAAGCTTCATTTTAAATTACCCTCAAATGATTAGACTCTTGTTCAAATGGCAGAAAGAGCCAGTATCATCTTGACTCCGCACTATACACAGGTGCTAAACCCAAGATTAGTGTCAAATTTAAAAGAATTAGCACATGATTGTAGACCAATGAGATGATAGTACTGTACTTTAGTATTTAAGGAGGAATGTTAAATGTGACAGAAAAATGCCTTTTCATGTCTAGTGCATATGGTACCCAATCATAAAAAGGTTTTAAGGTCAATGTTCAAGTCAGAAAAATAAAATAAAATAATAATATCTATAATTCATAAGACAAACAGCTAATCACTTCTGAATACAGAAATCGGTATTTTGGTACATCCGTGAACTTTAAAAAGTTAATTTTATGTGTCAACATACAACAACTTGCAATAGCCTTTACATTGTCATAAAGTTAGGGAAATATACTGGATCAAATACAAAACTTACCCAAGATTGAACGTGCTGGTAATTATAAGTTTTGTCAACATAAACCTGCCCATGTTTGTGAACATGGGCTTAAATATTATTAGTACTCTCAAACTTATGCCTACCTCTTTATAGAAGTAAGTTCCAGTGGTCGTGTTCTTCATCAGCACATTGACTTTGTAGCCACTGTCCCAGTAACGTTCCTTGGTGAAATTCAGATGGTACTCTTCATTGGGGATTAACTCCAGACTCTTCTCCATCTCCCATTTCACAGCCAGGATGCTCTGGAACAGAGCGTCTCTGGAGTTGGAAACACTCTGAAGACACTCTGAGAATGTCCACGTGGACTTACAATAAGTGCTACGAAAATTATCCAGACCTTCTGCAACAGCATATGTGGCAGCAATCATATAGAGAAGTGCTCTAGGTTGAATCAATTTTCTGTCAAACCTCAAGTCAGTTCTGCATGGAACCGTGAACTCACTCCTGACTACTAAAGCATTTGGCAAATAACATTTGAACCAAGCCTGGTAAAATTCCTCAAACCAATCATTAGGGATGAAGCTTTTATGATTAAAGTCTAAGGTTTCCAGCCATCTACCAAAATCTTCAATTTCTGCATTTCTGAACTCGACAGTGATGGAGCCAAGCATCTTGTCCTCAAAACCCTGCACTGGGAACATCAGACTGCCCCAGATGTCAAGTCCTATAAACCTAAATTTATCAGCAACTCCAAGCGCATTAGCAGCCAACGTAATTGTCTGTGGTTTGACACTAATCAATACCACTACATCTGCGCCATCTTGTGCCAGTAACTGCTGAACAATCTCCTTTCCTTTCTCTATTGTGGCTGTTTCTGGCATCGCGATCGCCAGTCCAATACAGGTAGATGAACCAAGATCTTCGATACTCTTTCGGAGGCTTTGTACTCCTGTTCTTCCAATAGGCTCTGTAGTGTAAACCACAGATATATAGTTCCAACCCATCTGCTTCAGAATCTGCGCAATGATCCTCAACTGATTCTCATCAGGGGGGACAACTCTGGCTAAATAAGGATACTTTTCTATGTCATTGAACAAAGATGACGTAGCAGTAAAACTAACCAAAGGCACTTTGAGAGGGGCAAGAACACGGTTGGCAGCCTCTGTATTGCGAGAACCCGGAGTAATAAATCCTACAACTGTAGAGTTATCAATTATCTGCCCACCGGTATCAAAATCAGTGTTACAAAGTTTTCCCTTTGATAACAAATTATAAATATCCTGATCTGCTCGTAGAGGGTTCCCACACTGGTTAATCACCAGACCTCGCACATCAAATGCTCTAGGAACTTTGTTCTGAAGTGTATAGAAGAAGGCAAGGGCATTCATGAAGCCAGTTTCGTGATAAATAGCACCACATCGGTAGGTGTAGATCCCACCAGCACTCGTGTGGGTATTTAGGAGGGCGACGATTGTGGCAGGGTTACTCACTAGACTCGGTTGGAGCATATACCTGGAGAAGAAAAATTTGTTCTAATCAACTACCTGTACATGTTGCAAATATAGCGAATGCCAATTATTGTGAAAAAGTATTCTGCTGTCAAAGTATCAAGATACTGGCTGTTGACCCAGATCCATTCACTCAGATCTAGACCAAACATAGTCCCTTTTTAAACAATAAACAATAGCTGATCTTTAAAAGGTTTTACTTTAATTCCTGTTTTTGATGTTAAATGGTTAAATTGAAAAGAGTAAGATATTTTTAATACTATCATTTCTAAATCTGCATGCAAGTTAAAAAGGTCCTTACTCATACTGAAAATCAGTTGCAGTACCTTTTCAAACAGACTATATTAATTGTAAGCCATGGGAACAACTGTCAGTCACCTGACTTGTTATATTATGAATACGTCAGGCATTGCTTGTTTGCAGTGAATTGCCATTCATGTATCATTATTAGATTATTGTATTCAAATAAGATGGTAATGCTCATACTGCTTGCAACCAAAAAAGTGAAAAAGTTTTAAAAAATGTGTCAATAATAAAGCCTCGAAAATATCTGAGCTGTTGTCAGAATTTTTCATTTCATCTGAATCAAGATGATGTCCCCTTAAAATTGTAATATACAGTAAAACCTGTTAATTAAGAACACCCATGCAAGGACTACAATATCTATCCTATAATAGCTGGTGTCCTTTGTATAGCGGTTGTAAAGTGATGATGAAATGAAGAAGCGGAGCTCATAAATGTTGTCCTGTATGAGGTGTCCTTTTCATGGAGGCATCTACTCAGCCTATTTTCGATGTACATGAGATACAGACTTGATAATAGGAACTCCAGGTTTTACAAACTTTCTAATGTCCCCTGACAAGTTCAGATAATTAAAGTATCACTGTATATGTACAGGAAAGAGAAAAAGAGAGAGAGAGAGAGAATGACATTGATTGGTGTTTACCGTAACAGTACATTCACACATAAAAAGTTATATTGTGCTATGCAATTGGAGTAAAGTGCATAGTGTCTTGCCCAGATACACACTGCAGCAACCTCACCTGGAGATCATAAAATTGTGAGCTTCAGTTTGAAGTTGAGTTTCCACTATCAGCCAATCAGAAACAACCTTAAAAAAGTAACATCATTCGTGATTGGATGAAACAAAGTCTTAAGTTCATTATCAAGAGTTTTGATTTCTAGGCCTGGTTTGGGCAGGATTCGAACCTAAATTCTTCTGGTCATGAGACTGGCATGCTAATCATTTAGCCATCATGCCTCTCTTTTTCTTGATGTACCTTGAGATGATGGCATGCTAATCATTTAGCCATTATGCCTCTCTCTTTCTTGATGTACCTTGAGATGATGTTTCGGACTGTTGGACATTCAGAACAAGCATCAGGCTTATTACAGCTGCCATCCCATGTTGGCTTGTAACTAGGATCTTTCAGTGTTAATATTTCTTGGTTGGAAAAGGATGCCACCTGTAGAGACAAAGAAAAATGACTTTGAAATATCTGTTACCGCAAATAGGTTTTGAAAACTCTATACAATTTTATAAATATATAAAATAAGACATTAAAGTTTACACAGTTGAATAAAATTAAAAGAAAAATCTTTCGAAGTTAATTTTTTGAAAAAAAAGTGACACACAATGAGAACAAAAAGATGAAAAATCTTAAAACTTTTCAAACAAACCAGACAGGTAAAATTGAAAAGACACAATTATGCAAACTTACACAGACAAGAACTGAACAAAAAGACACAATTATGCAAACTTACACAGACAAGAACTGAACAAAAAGACACAATTATGCAACTTACACAGACAAGAACTGAACAAAAAGACACAATTATGCACACTCACAGAGACAAGAACTGAACAAAAAGACACAATTATGCAAACTTACACAGACAAGAACTGAACAAAAAGACACAATTATGCAAACTCACACAGACAAGAACTGAACAAAAAGACACAATTATGCAAACTCACACAGACAAGAACTGAACAAAAAGACACAATTATGCACACTCACACAGACAAGAACTGAACAAAAAGACACAATTATATTTATACACCTGCATTATTACATATTGAATCTCTGGTAAAATAACAGTATTTTAGAACCAATCTTTTAAACAAACAAGGTGTACAGGTGACAGTGTAAGGATGTTCATGTGTGATATAATACCATCATAAAAGTGTACAGGCAACAGTGAAAGGATGTTCATGTATGATATAGTACCATCATAAAAGTGTACAGGTGACAGTGAAAGGATGTTCATGTATGATATAGTACCATCATAAAAGTGTACAGGTGACAGTGAAAGAATGTTCATGTGTGATATAATACCATCATAAAAGTGTACAGGCAACAGTGGAAGGATGTTCATGTATGATAGTACAACCATTAAAGTATACAAACATTGAATTAGCATGCACACATCAAAATCGTTGCAACAAACACAAGAATTATGTGAATAAAACATGTGCATTTAAAAACAAATTGTATACTCTATTTATAACGTAAAAGGAAATGTATGTACCGATACAAATTTGCACGTACACATACATATAACAAGAATCATCTAATGATGACATATCCCCCCCCCCATGTCCACTATTGTCTAGCACTCTCAATTTTTGAAGTACTTATAATAATAATAATAATAATAAACACTTTATTTTATGAGGGTATCTCAGTTATTATAATATACTATTCTCTCTGCGGCCCTCTGGATACATTAAGTATAAAAGCACAAAGTGTATATGATATGCATTAACAGAGCAAACTGGAGAGCATGTATTTCAATATTTGAAATGATAACTGCCCTTCAAGATAATGGTTATACAATTTTGGTTTTGAACACATTTAGATTTGTTTCTGATCTAATGGTTATGGGGAGTTCATTCCATAAAATAGCACCGGAGTAAGCAAATGATTTTTTTAAAGTATTTTATTTTTTTGGAAATGGTATTCTGCACTGATCATTTGTAATTGATCTTAGTTTAGGTCCTTGGTGTTGTTCTTCTGACTTAAAATGAAACATACCCTGCAAATATTTAGGGCAACGTTCATTCTTAACTTTGAACAATAATAATGACTTGTGCTAGGCTAATCTGTATTTAAATTTCAGCCATTTCAATTCATAGAATAGAATTTTGGAAGGTGCATCAAATAGTAAATCTTGGATAATTCTTGCTGCCCATTTTTTAAGTCTGTGGATTGTTTCAATATTGCTATCAGTTGTATTTCCCAAAATTGTGCAGCAGTAATCCAAAAGAGGAAGAATGAATGCATTGTAGTATAATTTCTGATAGTTGAGTGGTAGATAACATTTTATCCTCTGTAAAAGATAAATTCTTGAGATTACAACAGAGCAAACATGTTTCACTTGCATGCACCAGTCTAGATTCTTATCAACACGAACTCCCAAGTTTTTGCTAGTACCCTGGGGTCTAGTACTCTCAATGTAAATACTACTTATGACACACTTTGTTTCCATGGTAACATAAAAAGTACTGAACGTAGGAAATTCCAAGTATGAAAATGCACCTCAACGCAACTTACTTGACCTGTGCACCATGTTTGGTTGAAATACCTTGAACAGTTTGAGAATTATGATCTAGACACAAAAATAATTATGGACAGACAGACAGGCTGAGCAACAGCTATATTCTCTGATATTACATGTACATACGGTGGAGGGAGAGATAAAAAAGGGAAAGACTTACTTTGCTGCTATGTAGGCGTACACTGCAGATCCATAATTTTTTCCTATGATAGTTTGATTTTGATAAAAACAGGGAGAATGTTTATTTTGGTTGATAGTTTGATTTTGATAAAAACAGGGAGAATGTTTATTTTGGTTGAAATGGCCAACTTTCTGGTTTTTGGTGAAATTGTAGTACTTTAAATGGATTCCCCCCAACCCCCTCCCCTGATCTGCCATTTATTAGCTCCATCTGATCACAAGGAGCCAAACAATGCTTCATATCTATTTATGTATGCCTGTGCATCTGTATATAAGCTCTGTATTTATTTGTATTTATTTATCAATCTGTTGTGCAAGTCGGTCTGTCTATCTATACTTAGGGAAATTTGCCCCCCTTGCCACCCCCCTCTCCTTGCAATACTTTTCTTATCAGAGACTTTAATTAAGATTATATTAGTAATATTCCATACGAGTTTTGTGATTGCATTAGAATTTTCTTTCAGACTTGTTGATTGGAAATATGTTTGCTTTTCTTGCTGCTACTATAGTGATTCCACCAAGATGTTTTTAAATACCTTTACAATTGGCTTTGATCTAAAAACATCATCATTGATATTAGTTTTATTGTAACTAATTATTTCACTTGAAAATATTTTTTTTCTTTCTTGTTGGCGCCGCAATGACAATCTGCTTTCTTGAAAATCATAATTATTTTTCAAAACGATACAATGATATATAAACCACAGTAAGCATGGATTTCAATACGAGGAAGCATGGATTTGAAGACGAGGACGCATGACATTATCAGAAGTGTTTTCAAGATTTATTTGTAAGACTTTAAAATAACTTCACGCATTGTTAGAGGTTAAATTCAAAATTGTCTTTTTTTACTGAAATGAAAAAATGTAAAAAGCATGTAGTACAGATTGTAGTGCATGCAGTCAATGACAATTTATTTTGGTACCAAGATGAAAAAATAGTTAATGCATCATAATAAAAAAAAGTTGCTCATTTTACAGCATGATGTCTGATTGATACATAATACAACAAGAAGTCAAAAGTTAGTAACACGTGCTTTCACAATAACTACTCTCTCTTTCTGAAGAAACATAAGTTGTGAAGTTTGATGCACATTAAAGATATTATGTCAATATAATATAACTATATTTTATTTTCAAAGCCATCTCATAGACTTAAATTGTTTGTGTCTCAAACAAACAATATCTATGCATTTTCCTCGTTTTTTTAGTTATGTTCTATTAAGCAAAACTTATACAAAGTAATGGTTATTCACAGACATTTACAGAAGAATAATTGGTGCACCTCTAGACAAAATTATAGTAAAACTGTATAAATGAGCAGAGCACTTTGACAGAATTAAAACTGTTTTCTTGTTTTATATCACAATTTTTGTAAAAAAAAATTAAGTTGTAAATTTTATTTCTTTTTAAAATTTTAGAAACAATACAAGATTTCTACCATGCTATATACATATTTGATATTCCAGGTCTGTGGTAGAAAAGTATTTCCCAAATGTTTGTAATGTCAGAGCAATGGTACGATAAAGGATTTATGATGATTTGATTCAAGGTGGGGTCCATCAATAAACCAACACAAACATGCAACATGAATCATGTTATACATATGGCTTTCACGTTACAATTTTCATTACAAACTTCATTTATAGAAACATTTCTTCTGACATATTATGGCCCTGAACACTGCATTATGCAAATCCAACTACTGATAGCATAGACCCAGATCTGACTCGCCATTATGTCTGATCAAGGTTTATGTAGTTTGCTTGGAATTATGTAAAGAGCAAACAGTGTATGTCCTGGCTTGGAATTCTCAAAACATTTTTTAAGCAAGAAAGTCAAGGTTAAAGTGCCATGACTTTGACAGTTTATATTTGTAATAAGAAGGCCACAATCACAAAATTGCAGATTTTTAAAAACTTGGGTTCCCTTATTAGACTGCCAAATTTCGGTGACGTTAATGCACTCTAAGTATAACATTTGATTTTGTGGTTTCTCTACTAGAATACCAAATTTCGGTGACGTTAATGCACTCTAACTATCACATCTGATTTTGGAGTTTTGAGTCGGAACTGGAGCTTCTTGCTCAAAAAGTTTTGATAATACAGGATCTGATCTACAAGTGCATTGTGGGCAGGCAGGTTGGGTTCAATGCTCTTTACATTTGGGTACATGCTTTACACAACCAAGCATGGCTATGACATATGCTTGGTGAAATGTCTTCTTGTTCTCCATTCCCAATACATGTACAAACATATCTTAGTGACTAACCATCATCCCTTCCAAATAATATTTGTGGTAATAGTGATAAATGGACAACAAAATCACAATAGTAATAAAAAATATGCAAACTTTATTTCTCAATTAAAATAACTGTATATTCTTTGACCTATTTTTACAAATGCAGAGACATATCCAGAAAATGAAAAAAATATCCATTCATAATATTACTTACAGATTAGTACTATATATACACGGTGCATAATAAGTATCACTTTTACTCTTCCTTGTTATCATCATGCTTAATGAGAGACAGTAATACCTATTGTCTGTTCATTACCACATCACCTCTTAAACCTCTGTGAGGAAATTCATGAAGCTTCGTAGCTCTATTGCCCTTGGGGTAACCATCTGCAAGAGGGGGGGGGGGGTCATCATTAACTCCCATCCCTAGGGTCCCTGGGTGGAGGTCAAAGGTCAAATGGTAAATAACAAGCACCTCTCTTATTCATCCCCATTATTCCCACACTTTTGTGGAGGATATAGTGATACCCTCTGTCTGACCATCTGTCTGTCAGTGGCCAGATCTCTTAAATTTCTGGGAGGAAATTCTTTGTAGTTATAATGCCATTGGGGTAGGCATCTGCAAAAGGCTGTCTTCCTTAGCTCCAACCCTTGGGGTCCCTGGACTGGGGTCAAAGGTCAGATTACAAAAATCTGAATTACAATATTTTCAAATATTTTCTAACCAAACTTTATATATGCAGTTATGACAGGAAGACTTTTTGCATATACAAGCTGCAGGTGTATTTTGTATTACTATTAAGGTACAGGTGGCCACAGGTGTATTGTTCTTCTATTAAAGTACAGGGAGTTACATGTGTATTTGTATTTCCATTATTTTCATACACTTTGAAATTCAGTACTATCAATCACTATATTTTAGCATCATAAAAGTTTAGAAAATCTTTTATTTGAGTATATATTTTAGCATCATAAAATTTTAGAAAATCTTTTATTTGAGTATATATTTTAGCATCATCAAATTTGAGAAAATCTTTTATTTGAGCAGATATTTTAGTATCATCAAATTTTAGAAAATCTTTCATTTGAAATTATATTTTAGCATCATCAAATTTTAGAATTTTTTTTATTTGAGCATATATTTTAGCATCATCAAATTTGAGAAAATCTTCTATTTGAGTATATATTTTAGCAACATCAAATTTTAGAAAATCTTTTATTTGAGCAAATATTTTAGCAAATAACCAGTCAGGGAAAATATGCATTTTTGGTGGAAGGTTTATCCCTATCTAAACAAATGCAATGATGTGTACTTGCATGCTATGCCAATGAAATAAAGCATTATTGCTTTATTTCAATACATGGAATTCTCAAACTACATATAATATGAATAGCTACTGACAGTGATGGGTTTTTAAATTAGTGATGAAACATTGTTCAAGCTATGATCCACAAGTCCACCTGCTCACTTAGTATAAAGCCCTTGGTAATATACTACTTCTGATGCAGTCCTTACTAATATCAAATCCTATTTACAAACTTCCAAAACTGTCCATCCATGTAATCATCAGTGTTTATATCACATATATCTCTTCATTAAAAAACTTTAGTTAGCATTAATTTTGAGAAAAACAAAATGGCCTGTTTGCTAAATTTATAATAACACAATGTTTAATATATGTTTTTATCTTCAACGTATTACATTTTGGGTGGTAATTCAAACACCCTGCCACAGAATTGTGAATCAATTAAAACTGGGTATTGCCTGCAAGCAGGTATCACAAAACACATCACAATATTTGTCAACATTATGATATGCATCACATTTGCATCATATTAGTAGCACTGTCTCAAATTAAACTTGAACTGACTTACCATTTATTTTTCCAGCTATAAGTGGCAGTATTGTAAACACACAAGTACTTGAAACAGATATTCTACTTGCTTTTACACTTTTAAGTTCAGTTGCTTTATTCAAATTTACAAGAACTGAAATTTTCCATTGTAATTTTAAACACTGCAACACTACAGTATCAAGTATCAATATGTAGGGTGTGTACTGCAATATAATATCACTTGAAAAACTATCAAAAGTCACTGATGCATTGACAAATCATGCCATTCCATGGATCTTTGGTGATGGGTTATGAAAAAAAAAATACTGATTTAATTAATTTTCTACATATTACTAGTTTCTTTAGCCTCAAGGTATTGGATCTTTTTATACAACAGTATATCAATGATGGTAAATTCAATAATTAATAATTGGGGTAAATTCAATAATTAATAATTGGGGTACCAATATATTCATGGATTTTACCAAACCAAAACTTTAGAGACCCAACAAACAATTATCATTCTGTGGAAATAAAAAGGCCTCTTCCACGATCCATGAATTTAGCATCAAATGTAATTTTGTTGCAAAACCATGGAAACCAATACCCACAAAAATAAACAAATTCACAGTACCTGAAAAAAGACTAATCATCTGTAACACCTGAAATAAGACGAATCATCTGTAACACCTGAAATAAGACTAATCATCTGTAACATTTGAAAATAGACCAACCATTTGTAATGCATCAGACTGATCATTTGTAACAGGTGAAATCAGACCAATCATCTGTAACAGGTGAAATCATACTAATCATCTGTAACAGGTGAAATCATACTAATCATCTGTAACAGGTGAAATCAGACCAATCATTTGTAACAGGTGAAATCAGACTAATCATCTGTAACAGGTGAAATCATACTAATCATCTGCAACAGATGAAAACAGACTAATCATCTGTAACACCTGAAATCAGACCAATCATATGTAACACCTGAAATCACACTAATCATCTGTAACAGGTGAAAACAGACCAATCATCTATAGTAGGTGAAAACAAACCAACCATCTGTAACAGGTGTAACAGGTGAAAACAGACCAATCATCTATAGTAGGTGAAAACGGACTAAACATCTGTAACATATGAAAACAGACTAATCATATGTAACAGGTGAAATCATACTAATCATCTGCAACAGATGAAAACAGACTAATCATCTGTAACACCTGAAATCAGACCAATCTTATGTAACACCTGAAATCACACTAATCATCTGCAACAGGTGAAAACAGACCAATCAGCTGTAGTAGGTGAAAACAAACCAATTATCTGTAACAGGTGAAAACAGACCAATCATTTATAGTAGGTGAAAACAGACTAAACATCTGTAACAGGTGAAAACAGACCAATCATCTATAGCAGATGAAAAGAGACTAATCATCTATAACAGGTGAAAACAGACTAATCATCTGTAACAGGTGAAAACAGACTAATCATATGTAATGGGTGAAAACAGACCAATCATCTATAGCAGATGAAAAGAGACTAATCATCTGTAACAGGTGAAAACAGACTAATCATCTGTAACAGGTGAAAACAGACTAATCATCTGTAACAGGTGAAAACAGACTAATCATATGTAATGGGTGAAAACAGACCAATCATCTATAGCAGATGAAAAGAGACTAATCATCTGTAACAGGTGAAAACACACTAATCATCTGTAAAAGGTGAAAACAGACTAATCATCTGTAATGGGCAAAAACTTATTTTATTTGTATCAGTACAATCTAAATAATACAGCATCTGAATTGAAAATGTGTGTATTTGTTTCATCATTTCTTTGTAGGTAGCAGTTATCTCCCTTGTTATGATTTCCATGCTCCTTTTCCACTGATTGTCAATAAATACTACTGAATTTTCAGAGCACAAGTCATAATTTACATGGATGGAGAATCTGAAATAGAAGAAAATATGATCAGATATATCTTGGAAACAACTATTAATATTCAGGTAAATATTTTCATATAACACATTCTATTTTTAAACAAGAAATGTTCAAAAGGGCATGAAATTCTGACTAAGAAGATGGAAATGGGTATATTAGTGATAAGTTATAAAATATATTGGTCTATTCTAGGACATGTGATTGAGGGATTCACTCTAATTTCTGAAAAAATCGTGCTGAAATATTTACATATTACTTGAAAATCAAGCCTTATATTTTCCTATATTCAGAAAATTCCCCTGATTTTTGAATGGATGGGCGAATTTCCCCCTAAATGTTCTTTCCTAGATTAAACCTTGAAATATAAATATTCTCTGTGTGACTTCAAGTAAAATAAGCTTGGATTCTACTGGTTTTATTCATTGGGAAAGAAAAGAAAACAGTATCTAATTATAACTGACCATTAGTAAAATTAGTTTGTTTTGGGATAATACTGAATATACAGAATTTCTAGAATTTTTCTAGTTGATAGTAGTTCTTTCTTGAAGTATTATCAATAAGTATTGTATATGAAACCAATGCCAATAGTGTCTTGATTTGCTAAACTTTATGGAGAATGGAAACGTACTTGATAAATCCTCAAACTCCACATCTCTACCACAAACCTTTAAAGCAATCATTGTTTTTTGTAAATGCCAATGGAAAACAGACCAATCTCAAGTCAGGCTATGTGTAAATGCCAATGGAAAACAGACCCATCTCATGCCAGGCTATGTGTAAATGCCAATGGAAAACAGACCCATCTCAAGCCAAGCTATGTGTAAATGCCAATGGAAAAGAGACCCATGCATCTCAAGCCAGACTATGAGTAAATGCCAATGGAAAACAGACCCATCTCAAGCCAGGCAATGTGTAAATGCCAATGGAAAACAGACCCATCTCAAGCCAGGCTATGTGTAAATGCCAATGGAAAACAGACCCATCTCAAGCCAGGCTATGTGCAAATTAATTTGTTATATACCGGTACTCTATTTTGTCACATCAACTTAAAACATGAGGCAAATCAAGTCCCACAGATTTAACATATTAGTTAACTTAAGTCCCACTGACTTAATGTTGTAGGTAACTTAAGTCCCATATTTATACCACAGGAGGTAACTTAAGTCCAATAGACATTACATAGGTGGAAAACTTAAGTCCCATAGACTTAACATACTGTAGGAGGTAACGTAAGTCCCATAGACTTAACATAAAAGGTAACTTAAGGTCCAAAGGCTGAACATAGGCGAGTAAATAAACAATATTTTCCCATATACATCATCATGAAGGAGTATACGTAATCAATATGGATGCATGTCATAGCATTATGACATCATACAAATTTTTACATAATGGCATCATCCAACTTGCGTGATGTATTCATGTATGTCATATAACATATGGGGGGGGGGGCAGGAATACAAAACCCCAAGACGTACATGACCCCATTCCTGCCAAAATGTCTGCTAGGAGACCGAATGATTTGTCAAACATTTCATGTATAGGAAATTCATATGTACAAAGTATACAGGAAGTGATAGGTATCACAAGTTTTCCTCCAGAATGAAAGTGTGAATGGTGGATGGGTGATGAACAGACAAATGGACACAAATGTTTAAAATATTGAAACTGAAGAACTGTGAATAGCAAAAGGCACAGCTGGGTCACTAGCCTAAAATGAGTTCCAAGACTGATAGAGATATCTTCAACCATTTTGGTGTTATGCTCTGGCAATGAAAAAGTGTGAAGGTAGGATGGATAGATGGATGAAGAGAAAAATTATGAAAATGTAAAAATATATTGCAACTGAAGGAGTGTGAATAACAAAAGGCACATCTACACCACTAGTCCAATAAGTGTACCAAATTTCACAGAGTTATCTTACATGGTTGTGGAGATTTGTCGTGGAAACTGAAGTGTGGATAAAGGATGGATGGAGACACAAACTGATAAAAAGGTTAACAATACTTATACTGAAGAATTGTGAATAGCCAAAGGCCCATCTGGACTACTAAGAGTAATGTGAGTAGTCAAAGGCCCATCTGGACTACTAAGAGTAATATAAGTAGCCAAAGGCCCATCTGGACTACTAAGAGTAATGTGAGTAGCCAAAGGCCCATCTGGACTACTAAGTTTAACGTGAGTAGCCAAAGGCCCATCTGGACTACTAAGAGTAATGTGAGTGGCCAAAGGCCCATCTAGACTACTAAGAGTAACGTGAGTAGCCAAAGGCCCATCTGGACTACTAAGAGTAACGTGAGTAGCCAAATACCCATCTAAACTACTAAGAGTAATGTGAGTAGCCAAAGGCCCATCTGGACTACTAAGAGTAACGTGAGTAGCCAAAGGCCCATCTAAACTACTAAGAGTAATGTGAGTAGCCAAAGGCCCATCAGGACTACTAAGACTAATGTGAGTAGCCAAAGGCCCATCTGGACTACTAAGACTAACGTGAGTAGCCAAAGGCCCATCTGGACTAATAAGAGTAACGTGAGTAGCCAAAGGCCCATCTGGACTACTAAGAGTAATGTGAGGCAAAAGGCCCATCTGAACTACTAAGACTAACGTGAGTAGTCAAAGGCTCATCTGGATTACTAAGAGTAACGTGAGTAGTCAAAGGCTCATCTGGACTACTAAGACTAACGTGAATAGCAAAAGGCCCATCTGGACTACTAAGACTAACGTGAATAGTCAAAGGCTCATCTGGACTACTAAGAGTAACGTGAGTAGCCAAAGGCTCATCTGGACTACTAAGACTAACGTGAATAGCAAAAGGCCCATCTGGACTACTAAGACTAACGTGAGTAGTCAAAGGCTCATCTGGACTACTAAGAGTAACGTGAGTAGCCAAAGGCTCATCTGGACTACTAAGATTAACGTGAATAGCAAAAGGCCCATCTGGACTACTAAGACTAACGTGAGTAGTCAAAGGCTCATCTGGACTACTAAGAGTAACGTGAGTAGCCAAAGGCTCATCTGAACTACTAAGACTAACGTGAACAGCAAAAGGCCCATTTGGACTACTAAGACCAATACGTGTACCATGCTTCTTAAATGGTTTTGGAGTTTTGCCCTTGAAATGAAAGAGTGGACAAAGGATGGATGGATGGATGGAAAGAAAAATGGACAAAAAACATCAAGTATTGAAACTCAAGAATAATGACCTGCAAAAGACACATATGGACCACTAGTCCAATATGTGTATCAAGTTTCATAAAGATTCCTTGAACAGTTTGAGAGTTATGCTCCAGCTGTAAAGTATGGTTAATGGGTGGATGAATAGACAGAAGAATGGACAAAAACAAAAAATATTGAAACTGAAGAATAGTTAACAGCTAAAGGCACATCTGAACTACTAGTCCAATATGTGTATCAAGTTTCATAGAGATACTTTGAACAATAATAATAATAATAATAATAATAATAATAATAATAATAATAAACTACTTTATTTAAAGAAGGGGACACAATTAGTTGCATTAACTAATCTTCCTTGTGGCCCTCTATTATATGCATAATTACATACAGAGTACATGTACATAGTTGCACACACAATAAATTTAAAAAAACAGCATTGATTATAATCTACATTTATATATGGACATAATAAACAGAACATTTGGTAAGAACATGCTCCAACTTAGGATGGTTTGAGAGTTATGCTCTAGAAACAAAATGTTTACCGACAGACAGATGGACATAGCAATAGTGATATCCCTTCATATTTCATGCCAAAACAACACTGACATATCAGGCAGTACACATACAACAACTTGTTTCACAAGTTCATCAGCCATGTGCCAAAATAACAGAGATATCAGGCAGTACACATACAACAACTTGTCTCACAAGCTCATCAGCCATGTGCCAAAATAACAGAGATATCAGGCAGTACACATACAACAACTTGTCTCACAAGCTCATCAGCCACATGCCAAAAATCCATGTTAGCCCGAGTTAAATCACTCAGTGAGTGGTCATGCTCTGCTCTGCCCAAATATTCCAAGTTCAAAGTGATAAATGTTTTTTCATGCTATGAATTTTATACCAATTTGGAGAGAATAACTTTATCCTTCTGGAAAATCAGTTTATAATTCCCAGTATTATGGATTATTAATGTGCTTTTTCAAGAAAGAATTCATTTTATTTGTGTGCAGTTCAAGACCCCTGCTGTGCACCAGTGCTCCCTGGATGTAACACTCGTACTATATCCTCCACTGTAGTTGCAGTGGAATCTAAAAATCAGTCTCCTACCCATCATTCCTAAACAAACCAGGGAGGACTATGTATTAAAAATATGCTAATCTGGAACTTTACCAAATCTATGTCATCAATTGGATACTTTTTAAATCTAACTCATCTGTTGGATACTTTACTTCTGTTTAAACATGATCTTATTTTGGGGAACAGTTTCTCACTTCATGTATTAATATAGAAGATTATATCAATCTTTTGTACCTAATTCATGACAATTCACTTGAGGGCAGCAGTTTTTTTGAGTTTTCAAAAAGTGATGTAGACACCAACTCTGCTACTCACATTAAACAAACCACAAATGCAGATGGAGATTATTTTACTTTGAAATAGAATGCTAACTCTGTAACTGTTTCTGATGTAAAATGTATATCTGAATAGAATGTCAAACTAAGCATTATATATGGACAAGGAATTGATCATAAACATAATGGTATCATCTTTAAAATTACATATTCATCAAACAATCTACAGTCCTACAAAGTTACTGTGACCCAATTCCAAAAACACTCTATTTATTCAGGATACTACTGTAATTACATGTACATGTATAAAGAATGGACTGACATTGAATTTCAACTTGTTGCTCAAGAATTTATTCCAAAACCAGTGATAGTAACCATGGCAACAATCAAAGTATATTTCAGGTCTGTAACACCCCAAACCAATATTCAATAACATCAAGTGATGATATAAATTTTCAATTTTGGAGATCAAATACAACTTTCCCCACTGGGAATTCAGACCAATCTGGGGAAACTAATCAGAAATCACAGCCAGGCAGTCCATGAGTCCAGGCCCCCTTCACCAGCTGGAATTTGAACTGAGCAGTGACCAAGAGGACAGACCTAACAAGAGATAATGATAACCAATTGCTCCAGGAGAAAAACACTCAGCTGGAAGCTTCATCAGAAATGCTTCTATGTTGACAGTGGTAACTAATGGCAATGATAAGAACATAAGTCCTAATAAGGGAATATAAATCACTGCATCAGGAAATTACAAAATTAAAGGCCCAACAAACTAATATAAATCACTGCATCAGAAAATTACAAAATTAAAGGCCCAACAAACTAATATAAATCACTGCATCAGGAAATTACAAAATTAAAGGCCCAACAAACTAATATAAATCACTGCATCAGGAAATTACAAAATTAAAGGCCCAACAAACTAAGTTATCAAAGAACATGAATGTTTGAAAACAAAAAATCAGTCAGCAAAAGACGGACATGACAACATTGCTGAACAATGTTTAAATATTGAGGTGAAATCTGAATTTCTAGAAAAAACAAACAAAACCAAAAAATGTGACCTAAGCCAATCAGTTGCTCCCTAATCCTTGAAGAGGAAAATAATAAGCTGAAGGATAAAGTGAAGCATTTCAATAAAGACAAAGATGGTTTATTATCAGAAATAACTGAAATAAAATATGGTTCTGCTGCTATTGATCCTGAAATTATCTTGTCAATAATAGAAGACATTAGAAACTTGAAAACTGAAATTGTAAGTGTGGTGAAAGAAGAATCTGAAACGTGCAAACATAATATCATGAAGGTAGTGAAAACCAACGAAAAATTCATGCAGTTAATGACATACTAAAGTCAATCAGAGCAGAGACTCAAAAGACCAAAATTATGGACAAATTTGTCAAAAATGAAAAACTCTGAAAGCTATTAACTCTACCGCAGCAACTGAAAATTCATCTTCTCTGCCAAAGCATTCTCTGAAAGGAGATCATACAACTGATTCTGCTGAGATAAGCTCCAGTCACAAAAATGTTGTGAATGGTTAGCATTATTATTATTATAAGTGAAACTCTTGGCTCTTCCAATGCCAGGGATTCTTCTCAAAAAAGAAAATCTAGTGACCCAAAACATCAGGAAATTTTCATAAAACAAACACTGCTGATTGGTTACTCAGTCATTAAACATGTCAGTCAATGAGGTCTTAAACCTTAGGTCAAAATCAAGCCATAATGTGGGGTGGGAACTGGTCATATGCTTGATATAATCAAAGAAGCAGATCTTTCTCAATAGGACATCATTACCAGTGTTGGAGGAAATGATGAAAACAACAACATTGATATTAAACAAGCTGAAGACAATTTTTACCATATTCTGAACAACATCTACCTGGACAATCCAGCTTGTAAAGTGTTCATTTGCACAGTTTCTCCAAAAACTGACACTGATGTTTGAGGCTTGAATACCTTAATAGAGCAACTATGTAATGAATCAGACCACAAAATGATTGACATTGAAAATGCATTCATTACAAAGCCTGGCTTGGTGCTGTAACACCTCATGGCTAAGGACAGAACCCATTTAAACAAAATGGGACTTTCACACTTTCTGCATGCAATAAATGAACATGTTCCAATACTCAGCTGCAAATACGTTAACCAAAGATATGACTGTGACCAAGATAAGACTTTCTGCATGCAATAAATGAACATGTTCCAATACTCAACTGCAAATACATTAATCAAAGATATGACTGGGACCAAGATAACACTTTCAGCAACTAGACAAGCATGTGAGGTGTTATAATTGTGTTGAACCTGGGCATGACTTAGATTCATGCAGACATACTGGGATAATTTAATGCCATTACTGTTTGGAATATGGACACAAGGCCAAGCACTATGAAATATTTCACCCTAGCAACAGGTGCTTGACTTCTGGCTCTGAAGATGGTGCCCTGTTTATGAGACATAATTTCTCTACTGCTTAAAGACAAACCTTTGGAACTTTACTATGTGATGATGTCCATGTTGTTTCCTTTGGGACCTCAGTTAAACATTTTATCTCTCAAACTGACAACTATGATGGATCACTAGAGAAAGTGATCGATGAGCAAAAAGAAATTTATATTTTAGATGATTTCAACAGGGATCTTATGAATAATCGAATTAACAGAAATTGGCTGAATTTCATTTTTTAATCTAACCCAATTAGTGGACCAACCAACACAATAAAATGACTACTCAAAAACTCTACTAGATCATATCTATACAAATATGGAAGAAAATGTGACAAAAATACATATTCCCAGGAAGGTCTTAGTGATTACTTCCCTATTTTCCTAACCAGAAAATCCAGCTTAAAAACAGCTGTAAAGTCCAAAACTCATCAAACCATAACATACAGGTCATTTAAGCATTACGATGAAGACAAATTTCTGAAAGTTCTCAGTAATGTTCCTTGGAGTATAGTATTTATGTTTGATGATGTGGATGATGCTCTTGATGTATGGATCCAACTTTTTATGCAAGTGGTAGATAAACATGTACCTTTGAAAACACATAGAGTAAAAAAGGACTTCCAACCTGATTGGTTAACTCCTGACATTCTAGATGCTATGAAAACCAGTGATTATTTCAAATCTGTTGGTCATGAAGCACATTACAAAACATGGAGAAATAAAGTAACCAAAATGATCAATGGGGCAAAGAAGAATTACTATCAATCAGCTTCAGAAAATATTTGAAATAAGAATTATATGTGGAAAATGTTTAACAAACTAGGTGCTGGTAAACATTCCACAACGTCATCCAAAATCCAACAACTTAGCCAGGAAGGCCAGATTATTTATGAGAATGTTGAAATAACAAATTTAATTAAAAAAATTTGAGCATAGCTTTCAAAATTAAGGAACCCATTATAAACTCCAATTACATCAAACTAAGAAATTTCTGTGCAGAGAAAATTCCAGCCGACAAAATTTTCAGTCTCAACAATATCAAATGAGAAAGTTCTAAAATTCTTGTAAACTATTGAGACAATGAAAGCAATAGACCTAGATAATATTGGACATATGTCTTCTGAGGGCTGCTGCAAATATAATATCTGAGAGCATAGTTTACATATGTAATCTAAGCATATCCACTTCAGTGCAACAGTTACCCCTATTCACAAGTCAGGCAGCAAAGAAGATGTCAATAACTACTGACCCATATCTATCTTACCAACTCTGTCCAAACTTCTTGAAAAACATGTTCAGGACAATCCCATGATGTACCTATCAATCTATAACTTAATTCACCAAGACCAATCTTTTCAGAGAAAACCACTCCTGCGAGACAGCCTTGGTCTCCATGATAGACAGAGGGATTACTGCCTTTGATCAATGGAAATTAGTTGGATCCATACTAGTTAATCTTAGAAAAGCTTGTGACATTGTTGATCATAATATTCTTATCAATAAATTGAACATTTATCAATGTGATGATTCCATGATTGATTGGTTTACATCCTATCTAACAAAGAGAAAACAATGTGTGAAAATAAATGGCCATTTTTCTAAAGAACCAGTTACATGTATAGAACCACAGGGATCAATCCTGGGTCCACTCCTCTTTCTCATTTTCATAAATGATCTGCCTCTGAAAATAGGCAACTGTATTTAATTTACTGACCTCTGTGCAGATGACACCACTCTATCAGATTTCAAATAGCTCCAAAATCAGACCTAGAAGTTTCCCTTCAGATAGCCTTACTTAGAATAGATTCCTGGTGTAAGGAAAATGGAATGAAAGAAAACACAGACAAGACTAAAGTATCAATGACTACTACCCAACAAAAGAGAGCAAAATTGGAAAATAACAATTTGAATCTTAAGCTGAATGAAATTTGTCTACAAATGGTTACCCATGACAAAATCAAGTCATATGTCGTAAGTCAATTCATGACAGTGGTTATTAAGCAAGATAAGGCCATATCTATCAATCAAACAAAGGCTACTGTATTACAGAAGAAATGTACAACCATACGTAGATTATTGTAATTTTATCTGGGGAAACACTTTTGACAAAAATATTTGCAAATTATTCTGCTTGCAAGAAAGAGCTTGCAGACTCATCTTAGGTAATGCCGAAAATATCCCAAATGAAATGAATGACATTAGAATCTTAACAGTAAGTGAACAAATATTTTTGAGAAAGACCAAACTTATGCACAAAGTTCTAACAATATGACCCCATTATATCTCAAGAAACTATTTCATGCTACAAGATAAGACAAACACTCCCAATTTAAGATCAATTTCAGCTAATCATCTTTCCATTCAGAAACCAAATAAGGAACTCTTGACTAATAGTTGTACAAATTTGGGGTCACTAATTTGGAACAGAATCCCAACGAAAATTAGAGAAAGTGCAAATATAAATGCATTTAACTATAATCTAATTCAATGGAAAGTGGAACCTGTTTGATTTGACAAGTACATTACAATTTAAAGTATAAATTCTCAAACCTTCCACTTTGTTGCCTCACTATTTTTGTACTGTATGTACCTAGTTGGAGCATGTTCTTATAAAATGTTCTGTTTATTTATGTCCGTATATAAATTTACCTTATTATTAATGGGCTTTGTGTTGGTCTTTTTCCGTTTCGAACTTGTGAATTGTTTTTTGTTTTGTACATTCCTCTATAAAGAATTAAGAGTTGTATTTGCTTTTCTTTATTGTGTGTGCAACTATGTACTGTGTATTTAAATATGCAAATAATAGAGGGCCACAAGAAGGATTAGTTCCATGCAACTAATTGTGTCACTCTCTTTAAATAAAGTTATTATTATTATTATTATTATTATTATTATTATTATTATTATCAGGCAGTACACATACAATAGAACAACTTGTCTGATATATGGGGTGGACTCATTGTTTTGACATAGCTGACTTGCAAAAGCTCATGAGCTACATGCGAAAACAACATGTTACCTGGGAGATCAGGCAATACACATACAAAACAACAATTTGTCTGGGGTGTACTCACTGTTTCTGGCATAGCTGACTTGCAAGCTCATCAACAATATGCCAAAACAACTCGTTTACCTGAGAAATCAGGCTGTACACATACAGTAACTTATAATCAAACTTAGGATTATAAACTTCTCCAACTATGCAGTGGTGTTATTCAGTAAATGTCTGACACCCAGGCAGTTTGTACTAAATAACACATATAAATTCAATTCACTTTAACATCGCAACCTTTCGTCTATTCATTTTTTTAAAATAGTCACTATGAGCCAAAAGTTACTAAAAAATAAAATGGTAAAATTTCTAAATACAATCTTTGATTTTATAGAAAATGCTAGGTTAATGAGTAGACCTTGTTATCTTTGGCATTCAATCATATTCTCCAATATTTCTGATGATGTCAGGTCTTACCTAAAATTCATGTTCAGATTCATGCTTGGAGTCTATGTTCTGGAAAATGTCTGGTTCAAAAACCTGGTTGTTGTATTCAGTAGAATACAAGTCGTGACCTGAAACATTAACAAGAACATTTAAAAGATAATTGTCTATTAATTGAGTCCATCATCTAAAAACTAATTTGATTACTATATTTAGCCCTGTACAGAGCTCTCTCTTTGTAATAATGTTCATGGGAGCCATAAAAGTGACCTTCATTTCAAGTGTGGGTGTGCCATATTCTGAGGGATGGACCAACAAGGCTGTGTCTTTTGGTATATTAAAAAAGGCGGTATTTTGTGTTACATTGAAAAAGGCTGTGTTTTGTGGTACATTAAAAAAGGCTGTGTTCTGTGGTACATTAAAAAAGGCTGTGTTCTGTGGTACATTGAAAACCGCCATGTTCATTTCAAGTGACGGTGTGCCATATTCTGAGGGATGGACCAACAAGGCTGTGTTCTGTGGTACATTAAAAAAGGCTGTGTTTTGTGGTATATTAAAAAAGGCTGTGTTCTGTGGTACATTAAAACACAAAAAGGGTATTTAAGGATGTGAAATCTCATTACAACTGGTCCTCATTAGCCAAGAACTAAATTAAAGTGAAATAAAGTAAGAAGCAATAATAAAATAAAATGTGACCAATTTAATGGGATCCATGACCATGCCAGCATTATATGACACACAGTGGTATAGTGAGGGGCTTTATAGAAAAGGACCACTATACAATACACACATATACAATACACACATCCAACTGTAAACAGCATAGAAACAGATCCAGAGGCCTTCACTGTTCTTTTTAAATAATACAAGAATTAATAGCATAGACCCCGCTCAGTCGGTGATTTGTATGACTGCAAATCTGGGTGTATGCTAGTTTCATTCAACCAGACCTCTTCATCCACCAAAAGATGGTCAGGCAAAAAACTCAGTTTTCCTTGCGTTACCAGAATGAGGCTTTTATAAAATGTGGAAAAGTGATTTTATTGGCTGATAAGATGAAGTGACGTAATACATCATTGTCATGATAGGATGTCATCATTATTTGCATAAATATAGGCAGATTGACTGATTGAGACACAACTCTTGCATCAGAGTCCATTTATAAATTATGTTTAATGATATCCTTAAAAGCTTACAATAGAATTTTGGCTTGAATGATCACAGAAAGTATGTCTAGATAAGTTTTGAGATCACTTGGAATATTGTCTTTAAAGTTTTGCATCTACAAAATATGACCCAAGTACATGTACCGTCTATTGGTAACAATGATAAATAAAGCATTTTACCAGACTCTCATATGATCAAATGAAACCAAATTATAGTCTGGTTGAATGAGACCGTGTCTATGCTGTTCTGAGCTGGAATATTGTGTTACCTCCAGCAAAAAAACTGTATACATACAAGTCTCTGAATCACCTTTTACAAGCTCAATTAATTATTTACACAGGTTACACTGTAACATTTCCTGGTACATGGAATTAGTGTTCTATTAACATTATCTACCATGAAACTAACTGTCAAAACAAGCTGGACCTCAATGGACTTAACAACAAAGCACCTGTGGCAAGCTGGACCTCAATGGACTTAACAACAAAGCACCTGTGGCAAGCTGGACCTCAATGTACTTAACAACAAAGCACCTGTGGCAAGCTGGACCTCAATGGACAACAAAGCACCTGTGGCAAGCTAATACGGATACAAACATGTAGTATTTGGGGGGTGAAACAAATTTTAATTATGTAAAACACTACATGTCACTATTGTTTAGCGGGGCCCCGGGTGACCGAGTGGTCTAAGGCGCTCGCCTTTACCGATCACTGCCATCTCACCTCTGTCTGCATGGGTTTGAGTATCGGGTTCGGCCAATGTGGATATGTGAGAAAGCTTGCCAGTAGCTTCCCGTGTGCCGGTTATTCTTCCCGGGGTTTTCCCGGGTTCTTCCTCCACCAGATAAAACTGGCCGCCATGTATAGCCTGTCATGTGCTGAAAAATGGCGTTAAACCCACTACAACAACAACAACAACAACTATTGTTTAGCTTACCCTTTTTGCAATGGAAAAGCCCTCATCCATGCCAGATGCACCATCCTCCTGTTCTAGAAATTCTTAGAACATGTGCATCGACCCAGTCTGACTCCACATGATAGGCCCATGCACAATAGTGCATCCTTATTCTTTTCTAGGACCCAGACTAATGAAGGGCATCGGAGCTGGATGGGAGGAGGGCATCTACTAGTGACAGGTAACTATTACATAACTAAAATTAGTTTTATCCCCCCCCCCTTACATTTTAATATCAGTAATACGTTACTTGTCACTATTGTTTAGCTGAATTTACCAGTAAGGAGGGAGGCTGATGACCTCAATTGGAACAATATTACTCATCTTAAGGAGAAGTGTCCACTGCTGCTAAATAACAGTAGGTTGGGTCACTGTTTGTGCCGCAACTATTGAACCCAGAGAAAAAATACTTGGCTCTCAAAATACCATAGCTCTGGTTTGATAAGGACCGAAGATAGAAGGAGTAGAAGGTAGTATGTGATCGGCAAAATGCAGCCTTCATAATGTCCTGAATGATTAAGATAGGCCCACGAAGTAAAGGCTATTGGTACTTCTACTGTAGAAAGAGAGGGGAAGCTAGGATTAACACATTTCATAGTGCACCAATCACAAATGATTCTCCACCTGGCATCATAGACCTTGGAGGTAGAACATCTCCATGCCTGAACAATGCAGTAGGTGATCTTGTTTGAAAACTTCGCCTGGCGGATAAATCATTTTAGATGAGCTAAGCATGAAGGTAGAGAATCTGAGGAATGTTGTGAAGTAGAGACCCCTTGTGTTGCAACAGTAGATTCTTCCACTGAGGTAACACCCTGGGTTGGTTTATCAACAAGTTGAGGAGATTGTTAAACCAAGACCTTTGAGGCCACAGAGGAGTTATGAGGATAATATGAGCTGTGGATGTCCTGACCTTCTGAAGTACCTGTGGGATCAATCTGAAGGGTGGGAACATGTAAGTGAACAGCTGATCCCACCTCAGTCTGAAAGCGTCCACTGCCCAGGCTCTTTGGTCTGAGACTGGGGAGACATTAAACGGTAGCTTGTTGTTCAGTCTTGAGGCAAACAAGTCTACTAGAGGTTGCCCCCATAGATGGAACGAGGACTCTGCAACTGCTTGATGCAGAGAATATTCTGTTAGAACTACCCTGCCTGTCCTGGACAACTGTCTGCAAGGATATTTTTCTTTCCCAGAATGTGACAAACGAGGAGTGTAATTCCTCCTGACTCTGCCCAGTGTAGACGGTTCCAAATTTCCACGCAGAGAGAAGGAGCACAAGTGTCTCCTTGTCATATGAGGTATGCAACCACCAATGTGTTGTCTGAGGAGACCATCATGCAATGACCCCTGACTTGATCAAAGCACCCTTTGAGGGCAAAGATAACAGCTCTCATTTTGAAGTTGTTTATGTGAAGGAGACTTTCTCCCTGGGACCAAAGGCCATGGAGAAGTACTCCTTCTGGTTCTAAATGAGAACCCCACCCTGAATCTGACACATTGGTGTACAGATTAGAGTGGGGTACTGGGGCATGCAGTGGAACTCCAGTCAAAAATGTTTCTTTCTTGTACCACACTTGAGGTGGTACTGAATATTCGACCTTTGAGAAATTCGGTCTGACAGAGAATCCTTGTGTGGTTTCCAGATCGCCAACAGGAGAAACTGAAGAGGATGTCAATGGAGTCTCCCTAGGGGTATGATGTCTGCCAATGTAGTTCAAGGTCCCCAGAAGAGAAAGATTAAGGTGAGCTAACAACGAAGTCTTGGCCTGTAGAGTCCTCAACAGGTCCAGGATTCTGTCTATCCTTTCTCAGGGAACACGAACCCAACCCAGAAAAGTGAGGAAATTCATTCCAATGTACACAAAATCCTCAGAAGAAATGAGATATGATTTCTCTAGGTTCAGTACAAGTCCCAACTGAGTCCCTTTGGATCAATAGCGGGTCATATGAAGTAACAGGGACTGTTTGTTGCTGTTGTGCAGCAACCAGTTGTCAAAGTACTGTATAAGAGGAATCCCCAGATAATTGAAAGACTTCCTGTCTGACTTTAAAACGGAAGTATTTCTTGTGTGGAAGAAAGATTGGGATGTGGAAATAAGCATCCTGGTGATTGATGGAAACTGCCCAGTCTCTGGGACTGATAGCGCTTCAGACTGATGCTGTAGTTTCCATCTTGAAGGTTTCCTTTCGCAGAAATTTGTTTAGGGGGGAAAGATCTATAATCAACCTCAATTTCCCACCTTTTTTGGGTACCAGAAATATCCGAGAGTAGAAGTCTGGCAAATGGATGTTTTGAATCATCTCTACTGCACCCTTCTGAAGAAGGGTGTGCACCTATTCCTTTGAGTATATTTGACTGATGGAAGAAGATGGGTGTCCTGGAGAGAGAGGGAGTTCTGTGAATTGCAGATGTAAACCCTCCTTCACTATGGAAAGGACCCACCAATTTTCTGTGATGCTTGACCAGGCCTCTGAAAAGAAGGCTAATCAAGTACCTACCTGTATTAAAGGAAGAGTGATGCACTGCAGGAGAGTTGAGGCATCACTAGGAACACCCTCCCATCCCCTCCACGCCAGCTTGGGAAAGGGGGAGGAGTCAGTAGACTTCCTTGCCTTGCCCTTGCCTCTCCAGCTTTTCCATCTCGAGTTAGATTATTGCGGAGTGCATGGGCTTATAGGAGGGTTGACTACTTTGCTGTTGTGGTTGCATACCCTTCTTTTGGAAATTGGTCTGCCCCATGGCTTAATCAGGCTGTGTTTGTTTATTGGCCAGTTTTGCTGGGCCAGTAACTGAAGGAAGGGACCTATGTTGATGGTCCTTCAAATCCTGAGATGTAATGGCAGGAATGAGACCACCTCAGATTCCAGGGGTGCAACCATAGGAAAAGTTTTCCTATGCTCTAGCAGAAACTTCGAAGTGTCCAATGTGACATCTCTATGGAGGTGGAGTAACTCTGCTGACAACTCCATTGCCATAGATAATGCATGCCTTGATGTCTTTGCTACAGCTTCCAACAACTGTTGCAAAGCAATAGGAGCTAACAACTCTTCCTTCTGAGGACTGAAGGAAGCTGCTGAGAACAGATCAGCATGTGATGCTATCATCACTATGGACCTGGAATTTTACTCTAAAGCCTCTAATGATTTAACAGAGAGGCAAGCAAATGACCCCTACAAAATCCCCACTTGCAAAACTGCAGCATCGGGGGGGGGGGGGGGGAATGAACCCTATGGCTGTAGGCTGAGACTAAAAGGTCTCAGAGTAGCATGGGGGACTGAACACCCCTTATTTTACCTCACCGATTCTTGTCCTTTGCTCAACCTCTGCACAAGTTCTCTGACCATAGACGAGTGAGGAAGCAAGAGCAGATCTAGTCTAGGCATTGTCCCCTTAAAGTCTTGCTAAGGCAGGTAGAATCTTTGTGTCACCAGAGCCTGAAGGCTTAGGGTGCATATCAGTGGGAAGGAGGCAGTAGACTTCATTTACGGCCTTGTCAAAAGACTATGTCTCTTCCTCTTTGACCATCTGAGATGCTTGGTGGGAAGGGTTTGGAGATCCTAGGAGAGGAGGGTGAATCCTCTCCTCCTGCTCATCAGCAAATTCCTGAGAATCTACTATCATGGACAAGGCATTATTATCATCCTGTTCCAAACCTCAGTGGGATACAGGAGTATTAGACCCAGAATGATCCCTCACAGGGAGTGACTGAACTGTCCCTAATTAGTGCTTAATCTAAAGGACGAGAACTTTTCTTGTCCCTCCTAGGCCTCTTAGGGGAAGGGGGAATAACCCTCTCCTTCTGTAATGACCCCTCCTGAGTAACATGTGGTGGTCTTTGAAACTCAGTACCCTTACTTGCAGGGGGTCATACAGAAGACATCCATGGCAGTACAGGATGATCTCTCCCAAAAAGGTTGAAAGGGAACATGGGGAAGGAGGGGACATTGGTCCAATCTCCTTTCCCGGTAGTATGCATAAAATGCAGGCTTTGTTCCTGTAAATGGGTAATGAGATAATGCGGAGACGGGGGCAGTTCGATCCGATCCCTGACTAAATACCTAAATTTGGCAAGTGTTCTTGATGCCCGGTACCCAGTGACTATTATTGTGACCAGTGATATGTGAGCAGTATCATGACTGGTTACCGGTAACTGGAGATTGCTGACCGGTCAATGACCAGCTATCTAAAGTCAATAGTCTAGATCTGTGGGAAGAACCTTCCTCAGAATTAAAAGAGCTAGAATGTCGCATTACCCTCTTGGGGTTGCGCAAACTGCTCATTCCCTGACCTCAGGTAGCTGGAGAATGTTGACCCTCTCCTCAAGGGGGGAGGGCACAATCAGACTCCATAATAGGGCTCAGTTCTACCCCCTCAGGGGCAAGACTTTGCTTGTGCCTTGGATGTTGCATCTCTTCCTTCCAATAATTGGAGGGGGGGGGGGGGCACAATAAATTACAAAGTTTGTAGCCTTTAATGATAGATGCTGACCTCTTCTTAGAAGACACACTATCTTTACTGGGGATGGTGCTGCTATTCCCTCTTTTATTCAGGGAGAACACTCAATCCCCTGAGAAGTAGCCGTTTCCTTTTCAAGGGTGGTAACAGTAGTTATCTCCGGGAAGGTTCTGTCTCTGCCTCTTTTATTCGGGGAGACACGCTTGATCCCAGTTATAGTATGTACTCTCTGAGATTTTAAGGATTCAGAGAGGTTGGGGAGGAAGAAGAATGCACTTCCTTCCTCCTTTTATATGTACGCCTGCTTTCAGTTAGGTCCCAGGTATTGTTGGACCATACACAACAAATTGGACATCCGTCCATTTGTGTACACTTGTACATGAAAGACATGTGGTACGAGTGTCACATGGGGCCTTTTTATGTCCCCACTTTCCCATACTTTGTGACATCTGAAAAGAAATTTCTGAAACAAGAAATACTTTGGATGACAGAAACAATTAATGATGTATAGCAACAAAAAGGGTTGCATCAGCCTCATTGTTATCCTTACTACTTATTCGTAAATTTAAACCTCCAAGTTTATTGATATACTAAACGAGTTGTAAAGAAAGGAACATCATCTATGAATTATATTAATGTGACAAGCATTAAATAATGAATGGAGGAATGTGCAATCTCTACTAAGGCAATAGGAGATTTATTAGATGTTAACAATGTGAATTGCATTAAATAACATTAATGAACTAATATACGAACCACCGTAAAACATATAAACACTCAAAGTGAAAATATATGGATGGATTATTTTGATGACCCTTTAGAAATTTTACATATTCCTACAAATGAATCCGAGCCCATGAGGAGTAGCAAGGATAGGTGGCTCGTCATGAGTAAAACTTTGAAATATTATCACTGGACTATCAAAATGAACTTTTTGATAATTAAGGACTGAGGAGTAATGTTTCACTAATTAAGAAATACGAATATTAGGTCCTGATATAGCAAACCATCACTGAGGTATTTTTTCTTTAAGCAAGCATTTTTCTTCCAGAGGATGTGCTATTGTGCATGGGCCTATGACGTTGAGTCAGACTGGGTCGATGCATGTGTTCTAAGAATTTCTAGAAGAGGAGGATGGTGCATATGGCATGGATGAGGGGTTTTCCATTGCGGAAAAAATAAGCTATACAATAGTGACAGGTATTGTATTATTGATATTAAATTGAGAATTCTAAGGTAATGATGTCTGTTATTGGACCACAAAACAGTGTAGATTGTCTGCATTTGATGTCAGCCATATAAGGAACAAATATGTATGATTTTGCAATGGGGATACCTGAAAGTATCCATTATGGACAGGTGTCTGCTATATGAATGTTCTGCTAAGACAAGTTTCACTGTATATCAGCTAAGTAAAACTTAAAATGTGCAAAATTTGCATACAACTTAAGGTAGAGAACATAGCACAGCTGCACATTCCTGTGTTTTATCTCCTGGCTTTCAATGATTGGTTGTAAAATTTTGTATGAAAAGTTGCCCGCACTAATAACACCAAGAACAACAATTAAGCACCTTCTAGGGTACAAAAGGCATATGACTCTGTGCAACTGAAGATAATGTCAAGTTTGAGGTCACATGAAAGAAGCAACTATTTAGGTTTATGTTAAATAAGCAGGCGTTTCACACCTTTGAGTATAATATTTACAGAACTGTGTATAAAGATGATTTTTATTTTATGTGCTTATACAGGAATTAATCACAATTAGTGTTATGTCATGAAATTACCATTTTGGGCAAGTAAAAAATTATGGATTTTTCTTGCCATGGGGCTGTAATATAGGTGAAACCTGGGAGGGAAAAAAGTCACCCTTACCTTGGTCATCTGGTTGAAGAGCCCTTTCTTTCTCCTCATAGTTATGAACATAACACAGCAAAACCAGTTTTCTCAGTGGTATACAAATGAGCAGAGCTGTGGCATTCACAAAGTTGGCAATAACGATGGCTGGATCTCGATACAGTGGCCTTGCATTTGTGGAGACGATCATCCATACCAAGAGACAACCTGCAGTACAAACAGTTGACACAAAAATCCAGCGAGACTCATAATAGTTACTTTCACTATCCCAGGAGAGGGCAGAAAATATTGCCGTCAAGATCAGTAAAGCACCGACAAAGTACATGGACACAACTAGATGGAGGTCAGAATGTTCAACTGGGTCACACCACATCCAGTCATTGGTCGTGTTGTCAGCCACCTTGCTTGCTGTGGGATTAACTAGAATTAACCACTCTAGGGGTATCATGACCTCAATACAACTTATTCCGATTGCCATCAAAAACAAAGAGCAGCTACTTGTTATTCCACGATACTGTCGAACGGTGTATTCAGTACCACTAAATCGCCAATTGTCCAAAGCTTTGATAAACAAAGCAGAAAAGATAATAGAGTACACAACCCCCATTAAAAATCTTCGGGCGCCACAACTAGCCTGTGAAGCTGGAAAGTAAAATGCAAAGTTTGTTGCATAGATGCATAGTATTCCAAATATCACAAGGAAGCCAAGAGATGAAGTACCACCTTTGACTGGATAAGAAACCAGAAAGTAGAAGAACAAGATCATTCCAACTATCAGACCGAGACAGCTTAAAACTGCTAGGACAATAGCCCATACTGGCCACACATACACTTTATCCCTTGTAGCCTCATTATAAAGAAAAAAGTTTCTAGGTTCTTTGCTGATTTTGCTGATGGAATTATTAGCTGTCTGTGCCTGGAAACCTGCAGAAGATGGCAGGTTGCAATTACAATCTTCACCTGTCGGACACATTGACACAACTTCACGATACATCTGCACATTTAGGAGCTGGAATGGATCATCACCAATTTGACGTCCAATCTGAAATATACAAATGTAGTTCAAATGCTGCTTCGTCATTCATATCCTCAATTCACTGTAACTGGAACTATATACAAGGAAAAAAAAATCTGTCCAATCAGCAAAATAGTATAGCTAAACTGTTCTGAAGAAAAAAGTGTTCATCTGCTGTAATAGAGACTGAATACTGGTGATACACTAATTCAAGAAACTTGTGGAAGTCTTGTATTATAGACTTTAGTTGTTTTTTAAAATATACGTAAAGACAAAGGCCATAATTTAGTTAAATCATATCATGGATGATAAGTAACCTCAAAGAAAAGCATGCTCAAAATCAATGAGGGAACCAAAATATGAACCATGTCTAACTCGTTTTGTCTGTTTCGTATATCTCTCCAGATTTACATTGATTCAGATTTTGACACTCGCATTCGTATACTTGTACTCTTTCCCCCCCCCCCCCCAACCCCCCATTGTACCTCTGTACATGTCAATATAACTATTTTAGACACGAGACCCAAGGAAAGGTTGGGTATCAGTTTCGGAATTATTGTTTTCATTTACCATATGATGTTGTAAAGAAAAATGGCCTTGTAAGATGTTTTGATAATATGCAAGCAGATAGCAGTCTGTACAAGCAGAATAGGATCCTGGTATGAATCTTACAATATTATTGTAACTAGGGTGGCCAACTGGTTAGTTTCGTCATAAAACCCTGAATTTTGACATTTATTACTAATTGTGTTAATTATAACCTCTGTATGTCTTTTTGAAACATGACATGTATATAATTACAGATCTTTTACTTAGGTTACTTGGGATATCAGAGTGTCCCACATGGTCCACATTTAGCACCTTGAGTTGCCATTATAAGATGGTGATGTAGTGTTCACAATTTAGCATCTGGAGTTGTCATTATAAGATGGTGATGTAGAGTTCACAATTTAGCACCTTGAGTTGTCATTATTAGATGGTGATGTAGTGTTCACAATTTAGCACCTCAAGTTGCCATTATAAGATGGCAAAGTAGTGTTCACAATTTAGCACCTAAGTTGTCATTATAAGATGGCAATATAGTGTTTACAATTAAGCACATGGAGTTGCCATTATAAGATGGTGATGTAGTGTTCACAATTTAGCACTCTGAGTTGTCATTATTAGATGGTGATGTAGTGTTCACAATTTAGCACCTGAAGTTGCCATTATAAGATGGCAATATAGTGTTCACAATTTAGCACCTGGAGTTGCCATTAAAAGATGGTGATTTAGTGTTTAAATATTATTTTTAATTTTATTGTACAGTTAATTTATTTTTTTGGTATGGGGTTCTCTTTTGATTATGATGTTCAGAGAAACTTCAGAGATTTATATTAGCAATTTACACTGGTACAATTATGTTTTGTCAGGACAACATTAATTTTGGAGGGGAGAGTCTGACAAGTTGTAACAATTTCTTAGGGACTGCTAACTATTTCCTTCCTTGCATTTTAGTAAATATGACATAAAAGTCACAGAAAAGTATTTAAGTCATCAATGTTCCTCAAAGAGCTCATCAAATGAATACTTCTTTACATCATATTAATACATTCACATTGTAATACCAGTGGTCTGAAGTTGTTCCTTTTTGCAGGAGTTGTGTGAGATCCGGTCTTAGCACATTGTAATGTTATTCTTCTATACTGTGTGAGATCTGGTTTTAGCACATGGTAACATTATGCTTCTATATTGTGCAAGAAGTGAGAACATATAAAGTAAAAAATGTCCCAATTTAAAGCACTGATGGGACTGAGATAAATGTGACCTTAATTGTGGAGTGGTATTATTTTAAGGACATATACTCAAACATGTCGTAACAGTCACCTTTACTCAGCGGTCACCTGTTCACAACAGTCATTCTAATTTCCCCCTGTCAAATTTCCTATATAAATGTACTGGGTGTAATGGTCACCTGCATTCAGTGGTCAGGTGTTTCCTAACCAAACAATAGTTTCTCCCTGCCTTCAGCGGTCAGTAGAGCATATCTACATTGACCGTTCAGTTTATGCAAACTGAACTGTTGCTTCATGAGGAAGGCATTATTTAGATAAAGGAATATCATGTGAATCGATGTGCAAACATTTCTAATATCGTTTGTACTCATAACTCCAGTCACGTTGACGGTGTAACTCAAAGGTGTCAATATGTCAAATTCGAAAGCGAGGCAGTTTTTATCATTAGGGTAGAGAGTCAAAGCAATTCGTTTGCTGGATGGTGGGAAAAGTAGTTGTGTTATCACAGCAGAAATGGAAGTCACCTTTTGTGCCAGTGTGAGAGGTATAGTTAGATATCTTGATCTATTTGCCTGCGAATTAAAGCTATCTCAGAAGAAAAAACTTCATCTTTGAGAAGAGATACAAGTTACATCCCTTTTCATTAGGGTCAGGGGGTCATTCAATATTCAAAACGTGTCTGTAAAGGCATGTGAAGTTTTGGTTCATGGGTCACAATGAATAGCCATATACAGCTTCTTTTGATTTTCTGTTCATCACAGGCTTCTCACATAAGATAACTGTCTTTTGATCTTCGCAAGTTGAGCAATTGACTAATCCAGATATTGTTTTATAGCGTGAACAAACTGAAATCAGTGTAAGTTTGAAGTCGGTGATAATTTCATTTCTAGGATGGATTAAAGTGAGCAGGATACAGTAATCTTACGTGGAACATAAATTTGGGAGAGAACAACATATACCCATAATTATGATTTTGTGGTACAGTGCATATAAAACAATCCTGATAATGTAATAATAATAATAATAATAATAATAATAATAATAATAATAATAATAATAACAACAACAACAATAATATTCAGTGCACATTATTTGTTCAAAAATGAATTTTAAACAGTGAACCTGTGTACAGCAGTCACCTGTGTGTAATGGCAAGTTTTGCCTTTTCCCATGAGTTGCCGTTAGTGACAGGTTGGACTGTATTTGCTTTTACATGCTAAACTGGAATAACCAAAAGTGGTTGCAAAACAGGAGTGATCTTAATTTGGGGGTGGTCACAAGGAAAGGTTTTACTGTACATAAAAAATACTTACCTCTCTGTATGTGAAATTGCTGCCATTTCTTACAAACTGGTTGATCTTGTATCCAACATTCCAGTATCTTTCACTGTTGAATTTCAAATAGAAATTCTCATTTGGCATCAATGTCAAATTCTTATCTATTTGCCATTCTGATGCCAAAATCTTCTGAAATAATTTATCTCTTGCACTAGTCACTTTCTCCAGGCACTGAGTAAAAGACTGTGTTCCACAGAAGCCTTGTTGGAAGTCATAAAGTCCCTTCTTGATGGCATATGTTGCAGCCATCGTGCTCAATAATTGCTGGGGAGGTATTTTTGACATATCTATTCTTTCATTCTTTCTGCACAGTGTACCAAATTCACGTCTTACAACAACAGCATCGGGGAGATAACACTCATTCATAACTTGATAAAAGTCTTCAAACCAATCATCTGGGATGAAATATCTATTTGTGTATGAAAGACTCCCAACCCAGTCTGTGAATTCCTTGACTTGAGCATTTCTAAACTCGATGGTAATTGAACCAATAATCTTGCTCTCCAAACCAGTCACAGGCTCGAAGGAACCACCCCATGTGTCGGAACCAATCCAAAGAAATTTATTTAGCACACCGAGAGCATTGGCTGCTTTTAGGACTACATCTGGATTCACTGTAAATAGCACAACTACATCTGCTCCAGCTTTATCAATAAGTTGACGAACAACATCCTTTGCCTCTTCTAAAGTAGCTAATCTTGAAATCGGGACTGATAGAGCAATGCATGAAGCTTGTAAATCGTACACTTTTTGTCGAAGTGCTGACTCACCAGAAATGCCGTAAGGCTCTTTGCTGTAGACAACTGAAATATAGTCCCACTGCATTCGTTTCAGTATCTGTGCAATAATTAGTGATTGCTTATCATCAGGGGGGATAACTCTTGCAAAATAAGGATACTGTTCCTGGTCTTTGAGGGCCACAGAAGAGGCACTGTAACTTATAAACGATATCTGAAGTGGAGATAAAATTCTGTTTGCTTCTACAGAACTGACAGATCCTGGTGTAACAAATGCAGCAATGGTTGACTTATTCATGACCTTACCAGCGGGGTCAAAATCTGAGTTGCATAGGGTTCCTGATGACAGAAGACTGTATGCATCTTGATTGACTCGGACAGCCTGATCACAGATATCAATGACAAGCCCCCTGACATCAAATGCTCTAAATCCATCTAAATGCTTGTCCAGAATGTAGAAGAAAGCCAAAGCATTAAGGAAATCACTTGTAGCACGTATTGCTCCACAACGGTAAGTATTTAACCTAGCACTTCCATGAACATTCATGAAGGCAACAATGGTTGCAGGGTTACCAGTTCCACCAGCATGAGGCTGTAACATATATCTGAAAGACAATACAAGACACACATTTATTTATTTATTTATTATATGGATGCAAAATCTTTCATATAAAAATAATCATCCAATGAATCAATGAAGGACCAAGAAATAACCTTGCAGGGTCAGAATATTGTTGTTTTGATACTTTAACCATTAAAAATGTAATTTATTTGTCTATTAAAGACCAGCATCTAATACTGTTGTTTTGATACTCTAACCATTAAAAATGTAATTGATTTCTCTATTAAAGACCAGCATCTAATACTGTTGTTTTGATACTTTAACCACTAAAAATGTAATTGATTTCTCTATTAAAGATCAGCATCAAATAGTGTTGTTTTGATACTCTAACCATTAAAAATGTAATTGATTTCTCTATTAAAGACCAGCATCTAATACTGTTGTTTTGATACTTTAACCATTAAAAATGTAATTGATTTCTCTATTAAAGACCAGCATCTAATACTGTTGTTTTGATACTCTAACCATTAAAAATGTAATTGATTTCTCTATTAAAGAACAGCATCTAATACTGTTGTTTTGATACTCTTACCATTAAAAATGCAATTGATTTCTCCATTAAAGACCAGCATTCTTATTATACTGCATGTGAAAAGTGGTGCAAATCATAAACAGGTTGATCAAAACTTAAAAGTAAACAATGTGTTTACACATAAACACGAATCGTCTCACCAACAGAAGCACCTATGGAGTAGCTGACAGTATACAAACTGGTATCGAAGAAAAAGAGTCACTCAAGTCTGAAAAATTAGGTCACAGTGATCTACTTTTGGTATGACTTAGTTACTCTCCTTGAGATGCATCCACATACTATTTCTCGTAAGTGCAGGTGAAATATGGTCTAAGATACTGTACATGTAATGAATGGATTGCTGAAAATTCAGAAGTCACTCGAGCATGAAAATTAGGTCACAGTGGCCCAATTTTGTTATGAATGAGTTGATGTCCTTCAGATGCAATCACATACTAATTTTTTATGAGTACAGGTGAAATAGAGGCATAGATATTGAGGGTGTAACAAATAAACAGCTGTAGATATTGACTCCCAACTTCATTGTTGAGGGGATAAAAATGCAACCAGAGCTGAGCAAGGACAGGTTACAGCTTATATAACAGGATAATCTTGATCGCTCAAACCTCATGGGACCTAGCAAATCAGTTTTAGATCAATAGTTTGATCGAACAATTGGTTTGCTGCCTTATGACACAGCAACACAAATAGGTTATTTAGTGCTAAGGGAATTGGAGTAAAGTGCCTTGCCCAAGGACACACCATAGTAGCCAACCCAGGTTGATCCAAATTGGTAGGATTCAAACCTGTACCATTTCAGTCGCGAGTCCGGGAAACTAACGACTGAACCAACCATTGCCCCTGCCTCCATTAGTTGTCTCTTATGACATGCAGGAGAGAGCATCAGGCTTATTCTACATCCCCATTCTTATTCTACATCCCCATGCCCATTCTACATTCCCATGCCCATTCTACATCCCCATGCTTATTAAACATCCCCATGCCCATTCTACATCCCCATGCTTATTCTACATCCCCATGCTTATTCTACATCCCCATGCCCATTCTACATCCCCATACTTATTCTACATCCCCATGCTTATTCTACATCCCCATGCCCATTCTACATCCCCATGCTTATTCTACATCCCCATGCCCATTCTACATCCCCATGCCCATTCTACATCCCCATGCTTATTCTACATCCCCATGCTTATTCTACATCCCCATGCTTATTCTACATCCCCATGCCCATTCTACATCCCCATGCTTATTCTACATCCCCATGCTTATTCTACATCCCCATGCCCATTCTACATCCCCATGCTTATTCTACATCCCCATGCTTATTCTACATCCCCATGCCCATTCTACATCCCCATGCTTATTCTACATCCCCATGCCCATTCTACATCCCCATGCTTATTCTACATCCCCATGCTTATTCTACATCCCCATGCCCATTCTACATCCCCATGCCCATTCTACATCCCCATGCTTATTCTACATCCCCATGTCTATTCTACATCCCCATGCCCATTCTACATCCCCATGCTTATTCTACATCCCCATGCCCATTCTACATCCCCATCCCCATTCCCATTCTACATCCCCATGCCCATTCTACATCCCCATGCTTATTCTACATCCCCATGCTTATTCTACATCCCCATGCCCATTCTACATCCCCATGCTTATTCTACATCCCCATGCCCATTCTACATCCCCATGCTTATTCTACATCCCCAATCCCATTCTACATCCCCATGCCCATTCTACATCCCCATGCTTATTCTACATCCCCATGCTTATTCTACATCCCCATGCCCATTCTACATCCCCATGCTTATTCTACATCCCCATGCCCATTCTACATCCCCATGCCCATTCTACATCCCCATGCTTATTCTACATCCCCATGCTTATTCTACATCCCCATGCTTATTCTACATCCCCATGCCCATTCTACATCCCCATGCCCATTCTACATCCCCATGCCCATTCTACATCCCCATGCCCATTCTACATACCCAATCCCATTCTACATCCCCAATCCCATTAAACATCCCCATGCTTATTCTACATCCCCATGCCGATTCTACATCCCCATGCTTATTCTACATCCCCATGCTTATTCTACATCCCCAATCCCATTCTACATCCCCATGCTTATTCTACATCCCCATGCCCATTCTACATCCCCATGCCCATTCTACATCTCCATGCTTATTCTACATCCCCAATCCCATTCTACATCCCCATGCCGATTCTACATCCCCATGCTTATTCTACATCCCCGTGCCCATTCTACATCTCCAATCCCATTCTACATCCCCATGACCATTCTACATCCCCAATCCCATTCTGCATCCCCAATCCCATTCTACATCCCCATGCCTATTCTACATCTCTATGCCCATTTTACATCCCCAATCCCATTCTATATCCCCATGCCCATTCTACATCCCCCATGCCTATTCTACATCCCCAATCCCATTCTACATCCCCATCCCCATTCTACATCCCCATGCCCATTCTACATCCCCATGTCTATTCTACATCCCCATGCCCATTCTACATCCCCAATCCCACATGGGGTTTGACCGAACAAAATTCAATATAATAATAAACTATTTGTTTTAAAAAGAAGTTTGGGTGAACCATGGTGTTAAAGCCAATTGTGTTTGAGCCAACCAGATTCTACTGTATTTTAAAAACAAAAAGTACAAAAACATGTAAAAAACTTTATCTTTCTCAAGACTAACCCTTACACTGATTCTGATGCTAATAACAGATGCTGAAATGATGGATAAATCCAAATAAAAGTAGTTAAGTTATCATACAGGGTCTATTATAGAACACAAGACTGCGGCATTCATGCCAATTTCTCAAAACTCATGCTGAAAAGTCAACAAAATGCACAAAACTTGCACATCAAAAATATGCAAGCCCTACCTTTATTTTCTTGATAAATCCCTCCTATATTTAGAAAATTCCCTCCTTGTTTCTAATGGAGGGGTGAATTTCCATTATAAATTTTCAGTTCTAGAATAAATCCTGATCGCAATGTATGATCATCAGATCTTGCACAATGATGATACTAACAAGAAATACAGACTGAAAATATCATACAGATTAGAGATACCCAACAACCCCAGTCCATGTATATCCATTTCCAATTTAGAGATACCCAACAACCCCAGTCCATGTATATCCATTTCCAATTTAGAGATACCCAACAACCCCAGTCCATGTATATCCATTTCTAATTAGAGATACCCAATAACCCCAGTCCATGTATATCCATTTCCAATTTAGAGATACCCAATAACCCCAATCCATGTATATCCAATTCTAATTAGAGATACCCAACAACCCCAGTCCATGTATATCCATTTCCAATTTAGAGATACCCAACAACCCCAGTCCATGTATATCCATTTCCAATTTAGAGATACCCAACAACCCCAGTCCATGTATATCCAATTCTAATTAGAGATACCCAACAACCCCAGTCCATGTATATCCAATTCTAATTAGAGATACCCAATAACCCCAGTCCATGTATATCCATTTCCAATTTAGAGATACCCAATAACCCCAGTCCATGTATATCCAATTCTAATTAGAGACACCCAACAACCCCAGTCCATGTATATCTATTTCCAATTTAGAGATACCCAACAACCCCAATCCATGTATATCCATTTCCAATTTAGTGCAATACAGAGCATTAACAACAGCTAGCAGTGATGGGTGCATCAAAATAGGCCCTAATATCTACAGTATGCCTATCAGGGTCTAAAAGAGAATTTCTTTTGGTAAACAAAAGTTTGAAGACAATGGGTCTTCTGTGACCGTAACTGTTCTAAATGAAGATGTGAGATGCTTGAATCCAACACATTCATGATCTCATCAATATAAAAGTGCATGATAACTTTGGCTTTAATGCATTATTCCTTAGTAAAGTCAAGCTGCTGAAAGAAAGTTAGGAAACTGGGAAATCTGGGTCAATAACTCTTCTAAATGAGAATGTGGAACACTTGAAATTAAACTCATTCAAGGTCTAATGAGAAAGTGGAACACTTGAAATTAAACTCATTCAAAGTCTAATGAGAAAGTGGAACACTTGAAATTAAACTCATTCAAGGTCTAATGAGAAAGTGGAACACTTTATATTAAACTCATCCAAGGCCTAATGAGAAAGTGGAACATGAAAATTCAACTAATTCAAGACCTAATGAGAATGTGGAACACTTGAAATTAAACTCATTCAAGGTCTAATGAGAAAGTGAAACACTTTATATTAAACTCATCCAAGGCCTAATGAGAAAGTGGAACACTTGAAATTAAACTCATTCAAGGCCTAATGAGAATGTGGAACACTTGAAATTAAACTCATTCAAGGCCTAATGAGAAAGTGGAACACTTGAAATTAAACTCATTCAAGGCCTAATGAGAATGTGGAACACTTGAAATTAAACTCATTCAAGGCCTAATGAGAATGTGGAACACTTGAAATTAAACTCATTCAAGGCCTAATCAATATAAAGTTGCAGGCCAGATTTGGTCGAAATACAACAAAGCTTTGTAAAGTAATAAATGCTGCCTAAACTGAAGTCAGAAGTACGTGCAATCATGGAATATAACTCCGGTAAGGTCTCATGTATCTGAAGCCACATGCCAAACTGGCTGAAATCAAACAAATTTTGGTTAAGTTACCTTGTGGAAACCAATGTCAGGAGAATGAGCAATCAGGGGGCCATAAATCTTCTAAACAAGACTAACCCCATATAAGGCACAGGTAAATCTATGAAACAATGTTCATACCAAACTGCATCAGAATATGTTGCGTGGTTCTTGAGCTATGCCGGTTACAAGCAAATCCCATGAGTAAATATGAAGTTAACTGTCAAGGGCTGTAACTCCATCCAAAATGGAGTTCACATAACAAAACCCATAAAAGGGAGATCCATGTCTTAAGACAAGGTGCATGTACATATGAAATTGCATCAGAATACATGCTGAATGCTTCTTGAGCTATGCTGGTTCATTGTTGTACCTTGAGTGTAGGATTGCGGGCTTCCCACAATTATTTGTCCTCTGTCCCCCAAATCTTGACCCTGTGTGCCCCCCTGGGTGTGCTTTTTTGTCTGGAAAAATATCAAAAAGTATGCCTACAACTTTTCTTTAGTGGATATCCATCCACATCTACGTTGGCACTAGCAATGGCCAAAGTCACTAAAGGTGATAAAAACTGTAAGATGGCAATGAATATCCATTTTAAACCAATGTATCTGGTAATGAAAACATTCAAGGTTCGTGGTAGTTGGCTAAGTTGCAATGTAAAATCTTTGATGGCCACTAGAGTAATGTACTTCGAAGTTAAAGTCACACCTACGGCAAGTAAGATTTAATTTTTTTTAGGTTGAGTTAATGACAATAGAGACTAAATTTATGTAAGCACACAATTTGTCATTAAATTAGTGATTTATTAATTTGAAAAGAAAAGCAATGAAGAAAACATGGGTATTTGTTATAATAAATGCTGGTCACAAGTAATGAGTGAACACTAAAGTTAAATGAGAGCAAGATCCAGAATGGAAAATTCCATGGTGCAGCTCATTTCAGGTTAACCCGATACAGACATGTTAATGTTCTCACGAGTTACTTGAGCACATGATGAAATGTTTATTGCGATAATGTAAGTGTGCAAGGAAATTATTATATTACAGTGCAGATGATAAAGTTAAGGTGGCAAAAATCTGTTGGAGCAAATAAGATTATCATATTTTTAGCACTACTAGTGCATTATGTACTCCGATTTCCTTTGTCCCTTTAAAATGTTTTGTGTCTCCCAAATGCGGAGGGTGGGGGACACAGTGTCTCTGCCCTTGGGATCCTAGGTGCAACACTGCTAGTTACAAGGATCTGCTGTGGTGGAGATTTTATACTGCTGGAGAAAGGGCAATATAACTGTCTAAATTGCACCTGTAAATGAAACCTCTAAAAGGCAAATCTACATGTAAAAGGCAATTCACCTAATAAATGGCATCCAAATATATGTATGGATTACAGAACTATGCTAGTTACAAGCAACATCCCGTGTGAAGATATCAAATTGTCAAGGGCCATAATCCTATTCAAAACAGAGTTGCTGATTCAAAGCCAGGAGTGTGTATGACTTTCAAAAATGTTAGTGATAAATATTCACTTTGTTGCTGCTGCTGCCATTACAGCAGCCACCTGTGTTGCCAACAGAACAGTGATATATATGTGTCACTGTCTAATGAAGCTGGAGAAACAAGAAAACTGCTAGTGACAGTATGACCAGACTGCAAACAATAAAACAAAGGTCACAGTAGCCTAATTTTCCCTTATGGCTTAAGTTCTTCTCATGAAACATTTACATACCAAGTCATACGACTCTACATGAAAAAGTTTCTAAGATAATAACCTAATGACAACCCTAACCTCAGGGATGTATGCACACACATCAATGGACAGACATCACTGATCCACAAGCTGAAATAGCTTTCTGCAAGCCATCCAACAAAAAATGAGTAGATGATCTCCTCTTTATGTAAACTTAGCAAAATTTACAAAAGATGAAAATCTACATATACTGACCTAGAAAGGGTGTTTCGTACAGTTGGGCACTCTAAGCATGAATCAAGACGTGTGCAACTTCCATCCCAAGGTGGGGTGTAGCCCGGAGCCATTGCTAACACACCCATATTGTTGTACATTCCTACCTGAAACAGTGTTAATAAAAGCCAATTACTGCATATGAAATAATATAACACCATTTATGCTTCTCATACTGTCACAATGGTGTTCTTTTATGGACATGTTTTTCATGTCTAGTCAGTGTCTAAAGTGTTAATTTGTTTTATTTACATTAACTTACATTACTGATCCTTTTTTAAAAATTATTCATTTGGAATTTTATTTGTATTGTTGATTTTGAATAAATGAGCTTATTTTAATCATTTTTAAAGAAAAAATGCTACATGTGTGATAATTGGAAAAAATGTTTAGAAATGCTAGTCAATTGCTAATTCATTAAAAGTATAATTGTTTACATTAAAGTTATTAAGGAGTGGATTTTTACTAAATTATTATTCATGCAAATACATTGGGAATCTTTCATTTAAAAATAAACTCCTAACAGAAGGCAGATTGCTATAAAAGTTTTTAAAAAAGCAAGAAGGCAAAGGCCATCAAATCGACCTGATGATCAAAGCATTGCTGTAAAATGTGTGACCTTGACCCCAGGGTGAAAAGGTTATGCAAGCATGTCGCAAAATGAATTGTCTTAGTTTCATAATGAGTCATCCAATGTATGAGCAAAATTCATCACAGGGTTTGAGAAATATAAAGAAAATTAAAAACTGTAACCAAAGCCCTAACACAAGTTTTCTCAGTGACCTTGATCCCAAGTCCAAAGGAACAAGCATACATATCATCAAATGAATTGTCTTAGCTTCATAATGATTCATGCCAAGTATGAAGAAAATCCATCAAAGGCTTTACAAAAAAAAAGGAGATGAAAAAACTGTAACCAAAACCTTAACAAAAATTTTTATATGACTTTGACCTTGACCCTAAGGTCATAAGGGCTAGCGAGCATATTGAAGCTTCATAATGATTCATGCAAAGTATGATGAGAATCTATGAAGGGTTTTAGAAACATCTGCAAATGGAAAACTTGAACCAACACTTTAAACACACTTTAAACTGTTGATGCCGCCAACATTGCCATTGGAAAAGTGATTGCTACATCACGTATCTCACTACTGCGGGCTCGACATCAGTGAAACTTCAAATTGCATGCAGTTGCTGGTATTTACATCAATTTTTTAACCAAAGGGTAAATATGAACATATTCTCTTGAGACTAAAATGTGATTAACCTGAAGCTGAAGATTGTAACAGTGAGCAAAAATATAAAAAAATATATATGTATTTATAAATCCATGCTACAGGATTTAGTAATTCATAAATATTAATACCAATAACATGATGTATATGTAAACATGCAAACATGCAAAGACTGAGAAAGATTGTGACAAGAATACAAGACATAAACAACAATACAGCTAAACATGCAACATACTGTACAGTGTATATATACAGCTGTAGATGCAACATACTGTTCAGTGTATATATACAGCTAAACATGCAACATACTGTACAGTGTGTATATACAGCTAAACATGCAACATACTGTACAGTGTGTATGCACAGCTAAACATGCAACATACTGTACAGTGTGCATATACAGCTGTACACAAGTGTGCCACCTAAAACAAGTATAATGGTACACAGTACATTATTATAAAGCATCTATCTACTGCTGATTAATAAAATCATCTCAACCATCCTCAGAAGGAGCTCACAATATCCTCCTGCTTCCATTGCATCTTGATTCAAAACTGGAAAGTTGGCCATGATGATCCAATTTTGATGCATGACACAATTCTTAAGATACAAGCAAATTCAACTTTAGTGGTAACAGGTAAATAGACATTAGAATGAAAGCCCATACAAGACTTTTTAGTTCAAATAAACCCTAAAAGGTATGTCATAGCAACCCAGTTTTGTTGCATCATATCTTCATCTGGAGATGTAGCCATACTTCAAGTTTGGTGTCAGAAGGTATGCTAATATAAAAACTACAGCATAAACAGGTCAGATTGCTGGATAGATGCACACATGCACAGATGGAAAAAGTGAATCCTACAATCACTTCCTTTTCTAAATAGGGATTTAATTTATATTAAATACAATATTTTGAAAGTCATTTGTGTTAGTGGATGAGAATCTATTTTCATGTCAGTAACTGAGGCGTTAAGATGCAAAATACATATTATATGTTGTGGGATTAGGCTGGGTACAAAAAAAAGCATGAATACGCTCTTACATACATTTTATAGCATTTTATATCAGCCATATTAGTAGCCATTTATACATGCTGCCCATATTAGAAATGAGAAAATAAAAGAACATCATTATTACTCACTCAAATAAAAAACAGCTCGAACACTAGGCCACATCTTGTGCTTGTCTTGCGGAAAACACATGCTCAAAATGTTAACGCATAGCAACATTCACACGTGATGCCAGCTGTTCAACAATGCTAGTTCCTAGACTTATCTGTAATATCTACCCATGTAAAATGTTTCCTCAACTGTAAAAAGTTTAGACCTTGATTTGTCATTGCATAATAAACTAGCAGATCAGGGTCTGTGAATTCTGAGTGATATCATTATTCCAACATAAGTACAAAATTGCCTAGGCAATATGCACATTTCTAACTGTTAGTTTAATTTGTTTTATAACTCAGTTTTTTGTTTTCTTTACAAGAGATTCATTTTTGTCAAGCCTATCTTGCTTGAAATAGAAAGTACATGAACTTCTGGATGTATGTATTGGATGGACACACACATGGATGCCTGAGTCATCGCTTTGTTGAGCTCCACCAAGGTGGGCATGACCAAAAAGAAATCATTAGAGTACAATTATAAATGTGTGGCTGGGTTTTTATTGTATCCTTGATATACTAATAGTGATTTAAAGGTTGTTTTCTTTGGGTCAATGGCTGTGAACTTAGGGGAGAAACGTATTGAACAAACTGGTACTAAATAGTGAAAACATTTCCTAAATGAAAAGAAGAGATCTGGAGCAGAAAATGGAAAATAAGGTTCAAAAGAAAAACATAAAGAGACAAAAACATCATCAAAAAGTGGGGGAAATTCTCGCTGAAACAAACAAATGTTGATTATATTTATAAAACATAAGTGGGGAAAATTCTCACTCAACTAAAAGTATTGTTTTTATCATTGGAAACAAAGGTTTGTAACCTAAAAGAATAATAGATGATTGAGTCAGAATTATATCTTCAACCTACATTAATTTTTTTAATTTGCATTTTATGGGTTGGAATGTCATGCATATAGGAACAATTCAGAGTAAATTAAAGCTCTTCTGTTAGCTAATGAGATTCTCTCCCTGCTGTCTCAAAGAAACAACTTCTCACATTCAAAACTACGCTCACTCCAGGATACCATGGCAAAATGCAATGCAAAATATAACTGTATATACTTGTGTCCAAGATGGATCCATCTGCAAACAACATAGACCTTGATCTGCCATCGCAGCATGCGCCAAACAATCAGGATTTATTTTATTTGTTCTACTCATTAGTTCTAACAAGCTGCATAGACCCATATCTACCTGCGCATTATGTGCCGGCAGATCTGGGTCTATGTTGTTTGAAGTTGGATCTGATTTATTATGCAAGTATACACTGTAAAATGGAAATATATAACACACAAAGACTGAAAATGTATTACACAATTAAAACAGAAACAGCAACTACACAAAAGTATGAGTACATGTACAATGTTTATATCTGTAGCTTGTATAATATCATAAATAAATATGCCATAAACAAAAATGATTTCAGATTCTAAAAGTAACTCATTATTATTGCAAGGAACTCAACATTTAATAAGTATATTAAACTGAAGAAATAAATATTGAATGCATAGTCATTAAAGGCTATATGTATAATATTGTATCTTTTATAAAGAAGGGCAGACAATTATATTTCCTTTTCCCTCTCACAAATACAGAAATAAATTGAGAATTTTCAGATATTTTACATAAGTCCAATAATAATAATAATAATAATAATAATAATAATAATAAGATCATTATTATTATTATTATTATTATTATTATTATTATTATTATTATTATTATTATTGTTGTTTCAAGAATAAAGTGAGTAAATTTACACTTACCTGTGTGTACACATAGCCAAAAGTCACTGACGGCTCAATGGAGTACATGACGTATCCTTTATTTCCATCTGTTCCATTTACAAAATGAAAGTTTTGTCCTGAAGGGTCAACAAACTCAGCCTTTTTAATGTTATGCAATATTACATCTCTTCGGTCTTGATGATTCTTAAAAGGCTCGCAGACAGTTGTGTAGTCATTTCCACACACCTCCCTCAGCGCCTTGTCTATTCCATATGCTGCTGCATATACAGCATTAATAACATGAAGAATAACAGTATCCTGCTTGTATCTTTGGGATACCACAATGTTTCCAGGAATAGATGGGCATCTCTGTGGATAACGACGGTCAACAGATGACAAGTAGCAGTTCTCCATTTCTTGATAGTATTCAGGGAACCATGGGTTTTCTGGATAGTTATCTGGTGTCTTGGTTGACAAATATGTATCAAAATCATTTAGGTCCAAAAATTCAAGGTCAATGGTCACAGATTTGTTAGCTATTGATTCAACTCCAGCAATTGCTTCAGGATTATTTGCCCATGTATCCGACCCAATAAACCTGAATTTATTAGCTGCCTCAGGTTTTCTCCTAATGGCTAGAAGAAGTTCGTTAATATAGGAAGTATCGGCGAATATGATAACAGTGTTTGCCACTGGTTTATTTAAGAGAGCTGTCACAACGTCATTTGCACTCTCCTGACTGACTGTGCCATTGTCTGGAAAAACAACAGTCTGAGCCACACAAATCTTCTTGTTCTTTTCCTTGGCCACTTTAGAGAAAATGGCTGCTCCCTGCTCACCATAGTTGGATGAGGTGTGGACAATTTGAACATAACGGATATCAAACTTGTTAAGGAACTCTATCATGGCAATTGATTGCTTTTCATCACCAGGAACTGTTCTCAAGAAATACGGGAAACGGTCATCATCAGCAAGAGTCATACTTGTGGAGCCGTAGCTTATCTGTGGAATCTTCAGTGTCTTCAGGAGCCTTGCAACATGGATCGATTGGCCACTTGAGTAACTGCCAACATATACATTAATGTCATCTGGATTAATGGTTGTACCACCACGCTGAAGAACTGACAAACCATTGTGAATATTTGATATGAGGAACCCACTTCGGATAGCACTCTCACAAGAATCCAGGCCAATACCACCTAACTTTACATTTTTCATGACATTAGCAAATTGACCAGATTTATCATTGACCTTGTTGATGGCATAGTGAAAAGCCTCAAGTAGCTGGAAGCCATGCCAGGTTTTGATGGACCCACAAGAGAATGGGGCCAGTGCTGCATTATGGACATCAAATAGACCTGCAATTTGGAAACAATTTAAATATTATATAATATCAGTAAATAACAAAAACTGAATATAATAAGAATAAATTGATGCTGGTTTAATGTGTGTGACTTTGTGACATCAGAGCTGCAAATGCCGTTTTGAATACAGGATTTACTGTGTTTCAAAAACTCCTTTTCTTGTAGTTACTTAGTATACATGTGCTCTCAAAAGGCAGCATAGTTTGCCTGTATACCAATGCCAGTAACATTTGATGCAGACCAAATTGTTCCAAATTGTTCATTATAAAGCTTGATGAGTGAATATTTGGCAGGAATCTCATAGATTAAATATAAATACTGACATAAATCATAATTCAGTTGACACAAAAGCTGATCAAAAAACACAAAATACTTTGTTTAAACTATTTGACATTGCTCAGTGAACGGAAAAAGACAAGAGTTTATATCATACTCAGAATATGAATATTCATCGACCTAAAAAGGATATGGGGTGGAAAAGACCTTAACTCAAGCAAAGGCAAAGGCAACTTCACTTTCTCTGTATATATGGGCAAAATCACTGGCACTAGGGCAACTATTTCACCTGTATTGCCCCCTAGTGTAAGGAGCCTGCATGTCAAGCTTCTACCAAGGAACAATGTGGATCATGTGCTTTTTAACATGCAGAAATTAAATTTAAATGCATAGTTCGTTCCTTTGTGCCATAAACAAAACCTTGCACACGAACTTCAACCAAACTTCTCCACATAAATTGTCAAAAAGTGGGTACAATTTATTAAAAATCTATCAAATAAGGTCAGGCATATGCTAATATGCAAACAGTAATGAAATTTAAATGTATAGTTCCTTGATATTAGTCATAATCAAAGCCTACAAACTTTAACCCAGGGTCCATGCGGTACTCATACAACTGGGTGAAGTGACTTCTCTCTCCTGCCAGAATAGGGTGAAGTTAAGGAAAGAAAGGCAGAAGTGACTGCTGAGTGGTCCAAATTTAGAATGTTTAAAACTGTTACTTAAAACAGTCATTTTACTAAATCTTTGAGCCAAGTAGTTTAAGCTGTTAGAAACAAAAGAAATATCACTCAACTTTAGGAAAATATTCAAGTTTTCCTTTGTCTGATGCACTAAATTTGCTGTACATGTATAACTTTGTTTTTGAAAATGATGATAACCTTGAAAATAGGTTACTATCAAAAACAGGTGACTGATATTGAGGTACAAGTTCCTGCTTTCTAATTTTGCAAAATGAAATATGAATTGAATATTTTTATTTTACTAGCAATCAGCCTATAAACCTACACATAATAATAATTTACTCTTAATTAGGCTACAAATGCATGAAATTTAACTTCGTTCTTCAAGTTTCCTTTGTAAATTTTCAGCTAGAATCTCGTAGATTGAAACGTAATTGCAGAGATAAATAATCATCAAACTGACACAAAAGTTGATCAGGAGCAAGAAAATAATATATTGAAACCGTTTTACATTAAACTGAAAGACAAAACACAAGCATTGATATTGTGCTCAGAATACAAAAGCACTCAATGACAAGAAATGGGGCAGTGGTGGGTGAAATGTTAAATCAAGAAATGGTGAAGTCAACTTAACTTTCCTTGCATATTTGGATGAAATTATAGGCATGGGGGGACTATTTATTTGGATGAAATTATAGGCATGGGGGGACTATTTCATCCTCTAGCACAGACCCTGTTTAACCTGCTGTCTACACCCACTTATGCCACTGCCAATGCCAGGGTCATCACGTAAATTCTCCTGTACATCATACTGGCAAGCTAATCATTGATATTCATTGATTGTAATTTCATGAAAACTGTTTGCAGGTATGAATAAAACATGTGATATGAACCATTTCCATATTTATTTAACAAATATTTTTGTATGGTCTTTGTTTATGATGGATTGTGGAGCAGTATGTTAAGATAATATAATTTAGAATTATTAATTATTATTCTCTAGGTCAAGCATGGAAATAAATGTTTTCTGCATTACACACAATGCCTTACTCATATTCACCTGTAACAACTTTCCAACATATCAGTGAATATTACATGATTTTTGATTGGTCAAATGTAAAACTTTCTAACACACCATTAAGTGTTACATGCTTTTGATTGGTCAAATGTAAACATTTCTAACATATCAGTGAATGTTACATGCTTTCTGATTGGTCAAAAAGTAAAAATTGATGTCAGTAAAACTCACAATATAATGTCAAGAATGATAAACCTTTATGATATTACGATTTTTCCTGTGACATAACGCTATGAAAAATAATATTTTTTGTTACTTTTTTTACACAGTTTTGTAAGTATGCTAGAATAGGGATAACAGTCTTATAATTTGTGGAATTTAATAGTGGTTTTACTGTCACAAATATCCATTTAACCAAAGTCAATCTGCATGACTCAAACCATCATTAATGTCCCAAAAACCTAAAATACAAGGTTCTTATCCTCTAAATTTAAATCATGTCAGTAAAAGTAAATGTAAACTGAAGATTAGTTATTGTGAATATTAGTTGGCATACTTCAGACCTACATTCTGGTACCCAAGATTAGTTATTGTGCATATTAGTGGGGCCACTTCAGTCCTACATTCTGGTACCCAAGATAAGTTATTATGCATATTAGTGGGGCCACTTCAGTCCTATATTCTGGTACCCAAGATTAGTTATTATGCATATTAGTGGGGCCACTTCAGACCTACATTCTGGTACCCAAGATTAGTTATTATGCATATTAGTGGGGCCACTTCAATCCTACATTCTGGTATGCAAAAACACTAAAGCATTTTCCAATATTGAAAACTATCTGTCTACAGAGATATATTGTCAGATGCTGACTGCATTATTTACTTGTGTACAAATAGTGTTGACACTGTGTACTAACCTCCTAAAATAATGTCTCCAGGGATGTAAGTGAACTCCATAGTGTTCTGGATACACTGTATACAAGGCGTTGGACAAGTCGACTCTGTCCCTTCAAATCGTTTCAGAAGATCAGGGGCTGTAATCTGGACAGAGGCTCCAGCAAACTCTCCAACCTAGAGTTATACAATTACTAGTTATTGAATAAATCTGAACTTTCTGTAAAATTATAATATAGAAACTCAAGGTTAAAAGTATAAAGTCTAGAAATGTGTTCTTGAAACATGGATGTTCCACCTCAAGTTCTAAGAAACTAACCTAAATATAAAATTGTATCAAGGAATGACAGATGGATGCATGGATATATGGACTGGAATGACAGATGGGTGTATGGATATATGGACTGAAATGACAGATGGGTGCATGGATATATGGACTGGAATGACAGGTGGGTGCATGGATATATGGACTGGAATGACAGATGGGTGCATGGATATACAGACTGGAATGACAGATGGGTACATGGATATACAGACTGAAATGACATGGGTGCATGGATATACGGACTGGAATGACAGATGGACGCATGGATATACGGATGGGAACGACAGATGGGTGCATGGATATACGGACTGGAATGACAGATGGGTGCATGGATATATGGACTGGAATGACAGATGGGTGCATGGATATATGGACTGGAATGACAGATGGGTGCATGGATATACAGACTGGAATGACAGATGGGTGCATGGATATACTGACTGGAATGACAGATGGGTGCATGGATATACGGACGGGAACGACAGATGGGTGCATGGATATATGGACTTGAATGACAGATGGGTGCATGGATATATGGACTGGAATGACAGATGGGTGCATGGATATATGGACTTGAATGACAGATGGGTGCATGGATATACAGACTGGAATGACAGATGGGTGCATGGATATACTGACTGGAATGACAGATGGGTGCATGGATATACGGACGGGAACGACAGATGGGTGCATGGATATATGGACTTGAATGACAGATGGGTGCATGGATATATGGACTGGAATGACAGATGGGTGCATGGATATATGGACTTGAATGACAGATGGGTGCATGGATATACAGACTGGAATGACAGATGGGTGCATGGATATACGGACTGGAATGACAGATGGGTGCATGGATATACGGACTGGAATGACAGATGGGTGCATGGATATATGGACTGATGGATAAGGGTAACACTATATTCAATGCCATTGTTGTGATAAGGAATAGAAATCTAGATGTGTGATCATGGGACACAAATACCTCACTACAGTGTCTGAGAACTGACTTAAGGTGGCACTAAACAGTATTTGACTATGGCCATGATTGAGGATGTATGCTCTTGCCTTTGAATCCATATGTCATAAAAATAAGATCCATAATCATTAACATGTATACATTTAAAAATTTGTCAGACAATGGAGAAACTGAATCCGTAAAACTATTAGCAAAACAAAGTTGATCCTATGATTAGCCGCTTTATAGTCACACCAACTCTCCTCACAATGCGTGAATACCCCTAAAACTCACAAGTTTCAACCCCATAAAGAATCTATACTAAACAAAATCAGAGATATTCCTATATAAGGCAGTGACAAATGCATCCTACATATTACTTCAATAAAAAGAGAAGTGGACTATTAATGGACTGATTTCTCACAAAATCATTCATTATGAAAATTAAGGTAAATGCATAAAATGAGAACAGGGAGAAATTAGCTGCTGATGCCCATTGTATGCCAAAACTTGATCTCTAACTGAGCTAGCACAATGTATTTCTGTGTTAGAATCATCCCCTGTGCATACAACATCAAATCATGCATTCCTGACACCAATGTATATAACAACGAAGAAATATGGAGATAAAGTGTGGATGTCTCTTCAATAAAAACTTTACCTCATGTCCAATCACACGAAACTGTTTACTGCTACCAATAGACAGAGGATATATGGATGCACTGGCAAGGAAAACACTATACACCCCTACTACACCAAAAGACAGAGGATATATGGATGCACTGGCAAGGAAAACACTATACACCCCTACTACATTCATGGTGAGGCAAAAAATAAAAATATTACATTCATGGTGAGGCACAAAAAAACCCCCAAGTCAAACACACATAGAAAATGCATCAAACTTTGAAAACTAAGTGTCTAGGTCCTACAATCTTTAAACAATTTGGCATAAAATGAAAGAGAGTCTAGCACACACAGAAAATGCAAGAGCAAACTTTGAAACTTAAGTGTTTAGGTTGTACAATCTTTAAACAATTTGGCATAAAATGAAAGCATATTTTAAGGCCTGTATATTTCTTTTTTCAAGCTGTATCTTTTATTTTTATACCTTTAAAGAATTTTAACATATTTACCTTGTATTTTTATCTTGTAGATTATATGTGTATGTTGTTTGAAAGGATTTAACTTCCTAAAGTGATTTTGCAATTTTTAATTTTACATTTTAAGAACTTAACAGACAATCTGCACTATATAGTCAGCAGTGTGCTGATGTGCAAATGTTATAATAAAAGCTCAATCTTAAAGTCTATAATTTTGTACATTTTGTAACTTTAAGTACAGAATTAGGATTGGATCATAAATGTTTTATGATCTGTGTAAATTTGCTTCTTCAACAGCCATGCATAATTTCAATGGCACAGGTGTACCTGGGTTTAACAGCCATGCATAATTTCAATGGCACATGTGTATCTGGGTTAAACAGCCATACATAATTTCAATGGCACAGGTGTACCTGGGTTAAACAATCTGATCTGGGGTCAGAGATGAATTCTCATTTTTTGCTCCAAACGTTTGCAGAAAATGGACTGGACTGGGACTGGAGACTAGTCCCTGCAAACACGAAACTCTCAAACTGAAAAGCTCAAGACGTGATGGTGAAATAGGTCCACAGGACCTTTTAATGCTTAGTATAATACTGGTGAGCAGAGCATGTTAAAGTTTGAACTTTATTTAGTTTTGGTCAATTTGATAAACACATGATGCACTGTTAATTCAATTTGATAAATACTATATACATGATGCACTGTTAATTCAATTTGATTTCTGGGTTCAGAGTCTTTTCTAGAACTGAAAATTTAGATCTGAAATTCCATCTTCCATTTGAAAAAAAAAAAAAACAAGAGGGGAATTTTCTATATATATATGGAATTTAACACAGTAATAATGGTAGGGCCTGAAAATGTGATGCATGATTGTTTGATCTACAAACACCAACATTTACAGGAAATGGGCTTGACAGGGTTTATGGGTTTCACACAGCTGTTAAGTTCTTCTCTTTGATGATTACAACTGGAGAAGATTGTCAAAATCATAATCTGGTCAACATAAGCTAAATATAGCTTTTGTGGATTCACACACAAAGAGAAATGAACCTTGAACAAAACAGGGTACCAGGCGAAGACCAAAAAATCACATGACAGTACATGCATCACTTCCTTTATAAACAAGGCATTTTGTCTACTATATAAAGGTTTCGTCTGCATCATTAAATTGCAATATAATTAGCAACACAGGAATAAGTCATTACAAAAGTTTAACATGTCATCACTTAAATCGAAAATTCTTACTTTAGAAGAAAAAGTAAAAGTTATTTGACTCAATGACACTGGGGAGAGTTCAAGAATTCTTGACAAAAAATTTGATGTTGGGAAGACTCAAATTAAGAACATCATAACAGATAAGGAGAATATTCTGCAGCTGTGGGAAAATGGAGTAAATGGAAAGAGAATGATTTTGAAAGCCAAGCGATGTTTGTAACAAGATTTAAATGACAAGGGTTTTGAATAGTTTTGCACTGTGCGTGCCAAGAACATCCCACTCACAGGTCGTCTAATTCAAGAAAAGGCAACAATTTTATCAGTTGAAATGGGCCATGATAACTTTACCGCAAGTAATGGAGGGTTACATTGATTTCAGGTCAGACACAATATCAAGAAATCCGTATTTAGCGGAGAGTCTGCTGCAGTCAATAAAAAAATTGTAGAGGACTGGACAAAAGGGTTGAATGACATATACAAGGAATACAACAGATGTGATATATTTAATTGTGACGAGACTGGTTTTTTTTTTTAGAATGCTACCCTCTAGGTTGCTGGTGAAAAAAGGAGACACGTGTAAGGTGGGAAAAAAGCAAAAGAAAAATGTAGTTTTGCTCTGTGCAAGCATTTCTGGTGAAAACCTAAGACCATTAGTGATTGGCAAAAATCACAAAACCCAAAAAGTTTTAAGGGGTACAATCAATTAAATTTAAGAGTGACTTATGAGGCCAACAGAAAGGCATGGATGACAGTACATATATTAGAGTGACTTATGAGGGCAACAGAAAGGCATGGATGACACTACATATATTGGAGTGACTTATGAGGCCAACAGAAAGGCATGGATGACAGTACATATATTAGAGTGACTTATGAGGGCAACAGAAAGGCATGGATGACAGTACATATATTAGAGTGACTTATGAGGCCAACAGAAAGGCATGGATGACAGTACATATATTAGAGTGACTTATGAGGGCAACAGAAAGGCATGGATGACAGTACATATATTAGAGTGACTTATGAGGGCAACAGAAAGGCATGGATGACAGCACATATATTAGAGTGACTTATGAGGGCAACATAAAGGCATGGATGCCAGTACATATATTAGAGTGACTTATGAGGGCAACAGAAAGGCATGGATGACAGTACATATATTAAAGTGACTTATGAGGGCAACAGAAAGGCATGGATGACAGTACATATATTAGAGTGACTTATGAGGGCAACAGAAAGACATGGATGACAGCACATATATTAGAGTGACTTATGAGGGCAACAGAAAGGCATGGATGACAGTACATATATTAAAGTGACTTATGAGGGCAACAGAAAGGCATGGATGACAGTACATATATTAAAGTGACTTATGAGGGCAACAGAAAGGCATGGATGACAGTACATATATTTGAGTCTTGGTTAAAGAAGTTGAATCATCAAATGAAAGTGTAAAACAAAAAGATCCTGCTTTTTCTGGATAAATGTTATACACACCCAAAATTAGAATACTCTAATGTGAAGCTGGCATTTTTTCCACCCAATACAACCTGAAAACTTCAGTCTATGGAAGCAGAGATCATCCAAACATTTAAAGTTTCATACAGGAAAAAGCTACATAGACATGTACTATTTTTGATGGAAGATGTATCGACAGCATCAGAGATAGCAAGACAGGTGACTCTGCTAGATGCAGTTCTATGGTTAACTTTAGCATGGGATGTAGTAACACCTGAACTATCCAAAATTGCTTTAAAAAATGTGGATTTTTCCAGGAAGACCCTATTGTAACACAGCAAGAGGTAGAAGACTTGTTTGAAGAGGATCTTTTGCCGTTTTTACCATGTGGAATGACCATTCTAGATTATGTGGAGTTTGACAATGACTTAAGCACAGAAAACACAAATGATGGGGAGTCATCATTGGTGGATGATGTTAAGCATTCAAACCAAACTGATTTGGATCAGGAAAATGACTTTGACAGTAATGGGATGTAGCTTTCTTACTTCCTGCAATGACCAGAAATTGGTCAAACATTGTATAACTTTAAAAACTGCATCAGCACATTCTACAGAACTAATGGAGTATGACCTTATGACAAATAATGTTGAACTTGTGGATTTCATTCTGAAAACACAGGACATTCTACAGAACTAATGGAGTATGGCCTTATGACAAATAATGTTGAACTTGTGGATTTCATTCTGAAAACACAGGACATTCTACAGAACTAATGGAGTATGACCTTATGACAAATAATGTTGAACTTGTGGATTTCATTCTGAAAACACAGGACATTCTACAGAACTAATGGAGTATGACCTTATGACAAATAATGTTGAACTTGTGGATTTCATTCTGAAAACACAGGACATTCTACAGAACTAATGGAGTATGGCCTTATGACAAATAATGTTGAACTTGTGGATTTCATTCTGAAAACACAGGACATTCTACAGAACTAATGGAGTATGGCCTTATGACAAATAATGTTGAACTTGTGGATTTCATTCTGAAAACACAGGACATTTCTACAGAACTAATGGAGTATGACCTTATGACAAATAATGTTGAACTTGTGGATTTCATTCTTAAAACACAGGACATTCTTAAAAAAGATAAAAGAAAGCTGCGAACAACATGACAGAAACGAAACTGGATAAATATTTCACACTTAAGAATTAAGAACTATGTACTAAATGTTTTGAAATTACATGTAGCTTTCTTACTTCATACACATACATATACTTCTCACAAATATAGTCCCCCTCTGGAAAGGCCACCCCTCTTATAAGACCACTTTCCCAATGCAGAAGGGGTGGCCTTATAAGAGGGGGACCACTGTATATGTCGACCTTGCCCTATATCACAGTACACTATTATGGTTTCCCTGAACAGTATTATAGCGTGGGATGACTAATAACAACTCATATAGAGAACACTGTGACTTGGATTTGGAACAGACAGTGGTCTTTTGATGTGGGGGTAAACTGTAGAATCTAGATGACAACAAACGAAATGGGGTGGATGACCACTTATATTTGAGAACAGGGGATTGTACGTGATCACTTCAGAAATCTGAAATAAGCATCATTACCTAGAGGAGTAATTTGCATGAAACTCTTATAAAATACTGCACTGTAATTCTCTGTGAGAGAAGAAAGAAGCATAACATATTTTACTAATAATGCTCTAACCTTTTTATACTGGTTTCCATCGTACAAGTGGATCTCATGTCCCGTGCTTCCCTCACGATTTTTGAATGTAAACATGTCCCCATTCGGATCCATGAAGCTTACTCTCTGCAGCTTATTCAGCAGAATAATGTTTGTATCATTGTCCTTCAAGAAGCATGTGCATACACCATTGTAGGTGTCACCACATTTCTCCCTTAAGGTGGCTTCAACGGCTGTGGCCCAGGCATATACAGCATTAATTATTGGGATCACATAATCCTCTTGCACAAACAGTGGACTGGAGCTAATGGGTGCCAATGGAATTGTGCAGTCTACTTCATACCTGAAAAGGTAATGTAACATTGTTTACTTAGGTTTTTGAAGTTTTACAGAAGAGCAACACTTTGAAGGCCATATCATGCCAAGGCAAGTAGAGTCAAGTGACTTGCCCAAGGACACATGATAACAGATCCTAGCCGATCTTGTGGTGGGAATCAAACCAGCACACTTCTGGTCACAAGTCCAACACCTTAATCACTGAGCCACCACGACTAAAATATTAATCCTATCAAACAGAATTGCTGACTTTATTTTTTTAAAAACCAGGACAATAAAAAATTATAATCCTGCAGCCATGGAAAAGAAATTATTTAGAGCAAGTAAATTATATTGTGTCCATTACCCAAACTTTTATTGTAGAAAAATATGGTGGAAATTCAAATTTTCAAGGAATTCATTAGTCTTAATACAAGGCAACAAACAAGAGGTCTTTTGCAACCTTGAAAAGAATCTTAAATTTAATGAGAGATGGAAACCATTACAAATATCAGACCTTTTTTTATTACTTGTAAAAAATGTGGCCGTGATCCTCATCCCCTGTACCCCTACCCACATGTACCAGTAACACCCTTTGTGACTTGGCCCTGACTGATACTTGGCAAGGAAAGGGATGCATGTACCAGTAGCTTGGCCCTGACCATTTGTAGGTTGACCATGACTGATACTTTAGTGAGGAAAGGGATGCATGTACCAGTAACACTTACCCTTTGCAGCATGGCCATGACTGATACTTTGGCAAGGAGAGGGATGCATGTATCAATAACAAGTACCCTTTATGGCTTGGCCACAACTGATACTTTGGCAAGGAAATGGATGCATGTACCAGTAACATGTACTCGTTGTGGGTTGGCCATGACTGATACTTTGGCAAGGAAATGGATGCATGTACCAGTAACAATTACCCTTTGTGGCTTGGCCATGACTGATACTGTGGCAAGGAAAGGGATGCATGTATCAGTAGCACTTGCTCTATGTGGCTTGCCCATAACTGATACTTTGGGAAGGGAATGGATGCATGTGCCAGTAACACATACCCTTTGTGGGTTGGCCATGACTGATAATTTGGCAAGGAAACAGATGCTTGTACCAGTAGCACTTACTCTTTGTGGCTTGGCCATAACTGATACCTTGGCAAGGAATGGGATGCATGTACAAGTTTTGTACTTACTTTTTATGGTTTGGCTATGACTGATACTTTGGCAAGGAAAGGGATACATGTATCACTAACAATTACTCTTTATGTGCATGCTTTTACATCCAAGAAAACCAAATACATTTATTGAAATTGTAAATAAAATAATAAAAAATGGGTACTCAAGCCCCCTGCCCCATAGAAAAAAATTACAAAGCAGCTAACTAAAAATCATGACCTTTCAACTCAGGTGACCTTGGCCTCAAGGATGTCCACCCTATGGTCACGTAACTGTCTAAGTACAAAAACTGATCCTATCATGCTCAACTTTTGGAAACCAATTTTTGGCATTTAATAAGTTTCTTTAATTATTCTTATCCAATCATAACTTACTTACGAGTTGTTCTCATTTCATAGTAAATTAAAGTTTTACAAAACATGTATAAAATTCTGCTTGTTTCAGCATGTAATTGCTGAAATTGCTTCTAACAGTAGATCATTGTACCCCAAATGATCTTTGACCTCTGAAGCTCTTCAAAAGGTAAAGAGCACGCTTGGTCACAATGGCGGTCAAAGTGTTGATTGTTATACATAAGCACAATAGATAATATTCACATTGTACTTAACTGAATTGCACCCGCCTGAAAACAGCATTCCTCCAGATCTGCCATCACATTACATTGTTTATTTCATATTATATGTAGAAATAACAGTGTAGACCCAGATCTGTTTGTACGTTATGGAATCCTTTATATAGAGGTAAAAATGATCATAAATATAAAAGAAGGGACCAGGAAATTTGTCTTTAAACAACATGTGGTCATTATATGGAGGTGTCTACTTCGGCAGGTTTCATTGTACCTAAAGATGAATGAATCAATTTACATAATAACTGTACATGCCATAATGTGTCAAATATTAAGTCCAAAATACTTAATGCAGTTACATGCAAGAAGAACAACAACCACTTGAGCAACTTGCGTGGCTCACCATGTCAAATACCCCCACTTTTCATTACATCCTCCACCCCATCCCGCTTGACTGTGACCCAGTGGGCATAGCCCAAAGCCTGCTACATATATTATGTTCCCCTCCATGTTTAATTGTGAACCAGGGGGCATAGACGAAAGTCTGCTATGCATATTATGTGTCCCCCCTGCTTGACTCTGACCCTGGGGCATAGCCCAAAGTCTGCTAGGTATTATGTGTCCTCATAAAAATGCATGTGCAAAGTTTGGTAAAAAAATTATTCAAAAATGTTATTGTAAGGTTAGTGCAATTTTTGTATATCTGACCTAAGATCCCCTCTAAGGGACACAAGCGGAAAGGCCCAAAAGTCGTACTCCTATTGAAGATGGTCATTGCTTGGCCAGCCTATCTACCAAGTTTTGGTAAATTTTCCACCAAGCAGTTCAGGATGATTAGCGGTTATGACCAGATACAGATGGAGGGTGTTACGCTATCCCATGCTGGCCAGATAGATGGATGTACAGATGGAGGGTGTTACAATATCCCATGCTGGCCAGATAGATGGATGTACAGATGGTGTTACACTATCCCATGCTGGCCAGATAGATGGATGTACAGATGGAGGGTGTTACACTATCCCATGCTGGCCAAATAGATGGATGTACAGATGGAGGGTATTACAATATCCCCTGCTAAAGCATGCAAATAATGAAGCTGTGAAAAAAGTTATACTTATATCTCACCTATGATTTCCAGTTGAGACTACAAGCAATCCTTGCAACAAAAATTATAATTTACACCCAGCTTGTGACTTCTTATGCAAATGCATTGCGTAGGACGATCCAGTATTTTACACTTATTAGATATTGTCAAGCACTTATTGGGTACTGTTAAGCACACAACAAGATGGCTCTTATATAACATGACATTATAGTACTAGTCTATCATAATGCAACAGTATGTAAAATCATGTCATGGCATCCTATCTATTTATGTGTAATTCAGTCATAAAAATAATCAGAGCAAGATTTCTCCTCAAACATACATGTATTCACTTTAATTTTGTGAAAAGCAATTTAAATCCTATTTATTATCTAACAAATGGGGATATATACTAAATAAATCATAATGTTTTGTACTTTTGGAGACTGGGGTCTGTCCCGTAGTACATGTGGCTTGTACTTTGGTCTTATCCACAATATCCAATAGTACAAACATTATCATCAGTAAGTATAATCTGGAAACAGTCTCTTTGCTGATAAAACAATTCAGTCAGAATTTGATGTCATTAAATAGGTGTTACATCAGTAGAAAATGTCTGTATTTTAAGAAACAATAAACAATACTTGAAATTGTGCTTATGTAATTCACAATTAACATGCTTGAGATAAATATTGCTAAGTTTGTACTTGATCATAAGTAAAATACATTTACAAACTGAAATTTTCAAGCAAAATGTTAAGGATATTCCAACATTGTATCATGTTTGCAAAGAGGTGTCAAAATAAAATGCCACTGTAATGCACAATTTTTCAGTAAGTGAGAGGTCACTGATGGTTTTGCTGATTGGCAGACGAAAGAGATGTATTTTCTTGCCACAGTTATGTTTGTGTAAACAACTGTTTCTGGATGGAATTTGTGCTTGTAAAGGTGGAAAATACTATAAATAGTTATAAATTGATGAACTATCTAAATTTACATGGTAATTTGTTTGAAATTCATGTGGAAATGGTTCAAGTTTCACAACTGAGTTTAAAGAACTTTCGATTACAGCAGCTGTACATGCTGGTTAACCAGTTTCCATTTGAGTCCATTTTTAGATTTAAATAACTCTTAAGGATAATTGGATAGAGAATGATTTCATAACAGTTTATTTGGTCAGAAAAAAAAGAAGGTAGTTCTCACACTGCAATAAATACAAGTAAAACATTATGTAAAAGGCCATATCAGATAATCAAGATGTAACATGTACCCCAGTGCCTAGTTCTGTGTCCATTATTATGGCTGCATCAGATTTGTAAAAGAAAATAGTATTCTTTACAACTGGCTTGGGGATCCTTTCATAAAAGTAATTATTAAAAAATAATTAAAATATGGCTGTCCTGTTTAATCAATTTATGAAGCAACATCCTCTTGATTCCACATTAGATGGCCGAGATATACATGTACCAAAGTTCACAGCACCTTAGTATAGTGTCATTTGTTACCTCTAGTGTTTGGAAGTGAGAAAACATCCTTGTATTACAAATTGATTGCAATAAAACTTACTCAGGTATGAAACACACAATAAGACTTTATCTTTGTGTTATAATAATGGTGTCTTTTGCAAAACTTCACATTAAAGTGGAACTTGTGCAATTTATCTATATGGTAATTTTGATATTTTGTGATTATGGCTAAAGTAATGGGTTCACTTTAGCCACTTTATCATGGACTATCCCCTGGTATTCTGGCTAAATGACCATTCAACCTAACATTTTTATTCCTCTAGTGGCTGGTTTACACAAAGTTCCTTTAGCTATTACACTAATACATTCATACAAATTGGGTACACATTGCACATAAATCTGAGGGCTCACACCAACATAAGTCTGTACAATACAATAGACTGATAAGGTGCAAGTGTGTTTGACATCACAGTTCTTCTAAAAAGACATGTAAACAGTAATGACTCATCTGTAAGAATAACAGACAATAGTTAAAAATGCTCCAGTTTACATTAAATGTATCAGAGTGATGATATATTGAGATGGTGGGTGCTTCCAGTGACCATATAGGAAAGAAAAATCCTTGCCATAGATGTAACAAAGGACACAAAAATTTAAATTACCCAAATTAAGAATAAGAACCCAATAAAACTACAAAACAAGGATGTAAAGCTTTTTTGTCAACTTCAATGTTTCAAGTTGATGATCATTCATTGGGAGTGTAATCTAATGCATTTTAAAATCTTTTGTGAACAAACAAAACTGTGTTCTGTTACATCTCCAACCAATTAATGATTACAGTTTTCATTACACTATTAATGTTCAATATAGTAAGATTGGTTCTTTGGTGTTTCTGTTATCATACAATCACAACATCAGTTGGATATCTTCAATGATATTCCTAAAATTATTGGTCAAAGATCCCATTATTGTCTTAAAATACATCTTTTGCTGAACCAAAAACTTAATTTTTACACAATACCCCGGCTCGTATGTAATAAATTGGCCCTAATCAGGTATTTCAAAATTAAGTATCATGGACAACCTATTTTAATTATGAAATATTTGGAAAACTGAGATGCAACCAAAATTTTAGGACATAAAATTCTGTATCACATTCAACTATAGAAACCTACACAATCTGTTATTAACCATTGTTCAATCATTTGTAATCAACTCACCTGTGATTTCCAGGTAAGTTACATGTAAAGAAGTCCTCATAGTACTTTACCAGGTATGGGTTGTCAATATGGGTCAAAAGTGGCGTTTGGTCAATAAACTGTCGGAAATCATCGAGGTACTTAGATTTCACCTTGACACTCAGCATGTTCTGCCCAGCATTTCCTAGCTGTTTCATCAACATAGTCCAGGGCTCTGGTGAGATCACAACAATTTTGTATCCCATAGGGTTACTCTTCCTGGCCTCCAGGAAGGCTTGTATGTCTCGTGTCGTGAGATAAGCAATAACAACATGTGACGGCTGGGAAATTAAAGTAGTCATGAGATCAGTTAGATTAACATTTTGTGTTATTTCATACGACTGAAGGATACAGATTCCTTCCTGACTTGCAACACTGGTGAAGGCATCCCTTCCACTACGACCAAAACCATTAGCAGAATACAAGACTGAGACATATGGGAAATCTAATGACTTGAGTAATTTGGCCATTGCAGATGATACAGTATTATCTCCTTTAACTGTGCGATAAAACGTGGGGAATTGGTTGTCATTCACTAGAGAGGTACTTGTTGCTGATGGACTGATCAATGGTAGGTTCATGGATTTGACCAGATCCTTCAATTCCTGAGCACCCAGTGTATTGTGCGTCATCCAACCCCGGATTGTATCCAATGATGGCATTGGCTCTATCTGACTAGGTGACTTCAAAATCCCTGCATAAAGACCATTAGGAAGTCCATAAGCTCTTGCCTGGCTGTTACAATTATCCATGAAAAGGGCACCCAATTTGACTCCATTGAGTTTGACTGGACCAAGTTTCCGATTGATCACATCCAGTGCATATGATGTGGCATAGAAATTCTGAACACCATCTCCTAGTCTGACATTTCCACACAGGAACGGATCACTGCTGGGGTCACTGGCAGCCAAGCTGACTCCTAATTTGATGTCAGTCCGCTGATCTATGATGAAGGGAAGTTGCTGTAAGGTGTATGCACATTCTCCGCATCGTGACGCACATCTTGATGTGAATGTGGGTGTAGGTAGGGTCACTGCAGCCATGTTCAAGTTAAGAAGGCTTGTTGCTGTATCGAATATACCTGCCTGTAATGAAATTATGTGCAAATTTATCAAAGTTGTTGTGTTGATATTGACAAAATGTCTGAAAGAAATATCTTTCATTGTAATAATGACTTAATTAAGTATATCATAGATTTCAGTCATTCAGGGGTGGACAAATCACTAATATGTGTGCTAGTCCATGGACAACCAATTTTGTTTTAAAAATGTAAAAATTCTCAATGTAAATTTATTCTCAGCTTTAAAAAAATATTTGCATGGCATTCTCTTTCTCTTTATGATACTTTTCTGTGGCATCAGTGAAAATTTCACAAAAATCATTTTAAAATAACATATTATGGCATTCTTTCTCTCTTTATACAGTGAAACTCCTCAAAACTAAAAATCCTTGGGACCAAATTTATTTTTGGGTTTTGAGAGGTTTTCAGTTTATTGAGGTTTTCACTGACTTGAAAAAATGATGTTTCTAAGCGCTTATGTGATGAGAGAGATAGAATATAATTATGAGAAAGCATCAGTGTCTGTGTGTATGAGTGCACAAAATTAAGAAAGTTGTTAGTTTTGAAAAAAAATACATGCATCTAATGAAAAATTAGCTGAACAACATATGTTCCTTCTGAAAATCACATCCTGTCACATGAATATAGTTGTTCCACACAGAAATACAGTCTTCATCACAAGAAACATTTGAGGAATGAGGTACTTTTATAACTTACCATTAAAATTATGAATGATATTCCATAATGTTTAAATACTCAGTATAATTCATAATGTTCACAGTTCACGAGCCAATTGAGTGAATCTGACTTTTAGAATACTGTCTGTCTCTGTCAGCAAAGCATCAAAAACAAGGTCACTTGCCTGGTTAATAAAGACCTGATATTTAAAAAACAACGTTCTTTATGTACTCGCTTGTAATGTTTTACACAGGTTCACTACTAACCTTTGTATGAATCCTGAATGTACTCATCTTTAATGCCTTGTACATATTTTATAGTAGCAGTAGATCAATTATCTAGTTTTTAATAGCATTGTTGTCTAAAGTCACTACAACTTGTAAAAACTGTACAACATCAGGGCTGAGCAAATCCCATAGCCCGACGTCCCGAACTATTCATTTTCGAAGTCGGGCAAGTAAAATTCTCCAAGTCGCTAGTCCGGGACAAGTGCTTTTTTCCTATTTTAAAAAAGTCGGTCAAGTCTTTATTTTCGTGCTTTAATCACTATATATACCTTTATTTGGTCATTCATGCCCTCTGGGCGTACTGAATACTTGATTCTACCCCTCTCTATGTATACATTTACATCCTGTATAACACCTACAGGTGGTCAGTGACAACTATCGCATATGTGCACGCTCTGTTACCGCTTGACTGCATATTGGGCTAAGCGACTAAATTATCGGCAAATTAAAACACCTCAAACAAAACAAGGCCGGTATGATTAATTAGCAGTGTTTTAAGCGACTTTGTTGCACTGTGTTTACTCAAACCAGATCTTCACAAGCAGCTCACTCTGATTTTAATCCAGCAAGTCAGTGTAATTAAATTAATGAAAGGTATTTTACCGACATCAGTGTTGGTTTCCTTTATGAACTGATTAAATCACAGTAATGATTCTTTCTTTTTTAATTGATTATACAGAGGATTAACATTCACGTGCAATATTGCGCTTGAAGCGAAACGATGCTAATTAATGAGCTGTCCCTGTTCATATTTAAAAGAGAAAATGTTTGTTATGATCACTTTAGAAGTAGTTGTCAAGCAAGCTGATATTATGTGGATAAAATTAGTTTGCTAAATTATTTTCGCAAGGAAGGTAATAAGGACGATTCGAAGAAGGACAATTCTTGTGAAAGTGGAGGGATAAAACGTAAGACTGCTACTGAGTGTGAGAATTCCTTAATCCAAGAGAGTTTAAAAATTCTAATGAAAATTTCACCAAATGGACCAGAGCTTGAGGACTTTAACCCAGACACAGCTATCAACTGCTGGCTTTGTGCTGGTGCAGGTGGCAGACATGTACATGGACATTTTTTCAAATCCAGCAGCTAAAGCATATATACATGAACCGGAAGAAGCCAAATGTATATCAACCAATGTTTTTGAAAAATTAAATTCTTTTAAGAAATAATTATGTTGTATATTATTTCATTTGTTTTTTCTATGGATTAAGTACATCTCGGCAAGTGATTACCATTTTAGGACAAGTGAAAAGTAAGGTGGGACAAGTGAAGAGTAAGGTGGGACAAGTGAAAAGGTGGGACAAGTGAATTTTCTGAAACCACTTACAAGTGGATGAAAAAAAATGTGCTCAGCTCTGAACATATACATGCAATTGTAGAAGGTCTCATGGAAGATTGGTCAGTTGCCCAAATGAACTTCTTCTTTAACTAAAGTCATTATTATTATTATTATTATTAAATAAACAAAAAATGTTATACTGATCATGTATACAAATGAATAGCATCAATCGCAATTAGATATTAAGCAGATAAACATAATCTTTCTTACATGGCTTACCTACAAGCATTTAGTTATTAATAATTTGCCTTAAAAGCTGGCTCTTTTTTATGGTGCAAAGACTTCGGATTAACACACTGTTAGCCTCTGTATTGGTGTGGATGTACTTGCTAACTGTAATTAATCTGTTCCAGCATGTGTTTAGAATTTAGCAGCTAAAATACATTTCCAAGTTTGAACTAAGTTTCAGCTGTATGTGGTTTTTTTAAGCATAAAATTGAAATATGGGATCAAAATTTGTTTTGGTATTCAGACTCGAGGGGTTTCGGTTTACTGGGGAAAAAAACGATGCTATTAAAGAAGGAAAATTACAATAAATTCAGCATATTTCTGACCCCACAAATGTACAAATAACTGATAGCCAGTATTGTAAATTGTTTTCTATTAAGTTTTCTCACAAAACTTGCTAAAATTTTGTGCATGCTAAAATTCTGTAAATTACAGTAACTGATTTTCAGCATAAATATAATGTGCTGTGACAGTACCCACATTTAGATTTTATCTATCTGAAAATGTTTTAAATTAAAATGACTAAACTAGTGAAAAAGCTTTGAAGTCTCTAAAAGCTTTGTATTACCACGATAATGTCAGAAACATAAAGAGTGTAATGTAACTTAAAATTTGCACCCTGATTGAGATACATCAAGCACAAAATGGAAAACTTAAGATTTCTTGTTACATCAAAAAAGTAATAACTGCAGTCTTGTAGCAAAGGAGTAGGGCTAGAAATGCAAGAAAAAATGTGTGTGTGTGTGTGTGTGTGACTATGCGAGAGAGAGAGAGAGAGAGAGAGAGAGAGAGAGAGAGAGAGAGAGAGAGAGAACAAATAAATGTCTTAACAAGTAAAATGTTGTCAGTAGATAACACAGTAGCTCATAACTACAGAAAGCTATAAAAAAATAAAATCCCTACTCTGGAACAAGTTAAATTATTATGCTGAGAAAATAAAAATAAAACTGATTTGCTAGAAGTAATAGAAAAATACAGAGGAACTTGAAATGTGTTCATTGCATGGATGCCCACCACAGCGCCTGAAATGACCTAAGCACAAAACTTTACCAAGGTGTGACCTGCATATGGATGGACAGGCAAGGGCAATACTATAAATCCTACAACTGTTGGATATTTTATAAATAAATAATCAATAATGAACCAGTTGTAAATATTCTTGTTTCTATCAATGATAGAGATTATTAAATGATGCTACAGTATTACCTGCTCATATCCTCGCCCCTGAACATAATTATACACAATGTAGTCTGCCATTCCTTCCCCATTCATTATCTCAAACAGCTTGTTGTCCTCAGTGTTGATAGAAATGTTCCTTATATTGGCCAACAGTATATCTTTTGCAGTCACATTGCTTCGGAATGCTGAGCAAACCTGGGTGTAACCATTACCACAGAAAAACTTGATAGTGTTGTCAAGCGCTTTCACTACAGCTTTGACGGCATTAATGACAAAATAGGCATACTGATCAACATGGAAATTTTGTCCTGCAGTGATGGGCATGGAGGTACACTGTGAAATATACTGTCCACGATTAGCTGCATCGATATAACAATTATGTGCATACTGGTACCATTCTACAAAGAAAGGCATGTCATTTTGTATCTTTGGATCCTGCGGATTCAGAGCTCCCAGCCAGTTGCTGAAGCCTTGAGATGTGGAGGTTTCAACCTGGAATGTCATACTCCCTGAGGCTATATCTTCAAGTCCTGCTGTTATCCTACTATCTGTTCCCCAAGTCTCACTACCTATCAGAATGAACTGACCTGGAACATTTCTGGCTTTCAGTGCCTGGAGAAGTCCACGGAAATCAGTAGCATATGCAAAAACAACAACGGCTCGTGCATCTGGTTTGTTGTTTAATTTGCTTACAATATCTGTATAGTTACCATCAGTTCCAATCTCATAACTTTCTGTAACACAAATGCCATAATAAGCCGCTGATTCCCGTAGATAATTTATGCCAAGTCTTCCATAACTGTTTGGTGCCTGAATGGTCTGGATGTAGGTCCAACCAAGCCGCCTTAACAGTTGCACCATGGCCGTTACCTGTTTGCTGTCTGGTGGAATTGCACGATTGAAATATGGGAACATTTCTTTTGAGCTTAAAACCATACTAGAAGCTGAAGTATCGACATAAGGTGTATAAAATCCACCAAACATTTCTGCCAATTTCATAGCAGCATCACTGTTCTGATAACCGACTACTGCTTTAAACTGATTTGGATCAATGACACGACCCATATTGTCCCTTACAATTTGCCGTTCCCCAAGGAGATTATCAAAGAACAATCTTCCTGACATTCCACTGCCACAAACATCTGCAAGAAGGCTTCCCAGACCAACATTAGGAATGCTACTCTTTGCCACCTGTATTGCATAGCGGAAGGCGACTGCATTGTATATATTACTCAAGTGTAAACTGCCACATGATAGTGGTTCTTCGCCTGCATTGTGAATTGAAAAAACTCCTCCAATCAAAATGTCACCAGGTTCGTACTCAAAATTGATCATGTCAGGGGGAATTAAACACTGCTGACATCCTTCTGGTGGGCAACGGGAACTGGTGTTTCCACCCATTGTGTAAAATTTCAAGCTGCTGTTGTTTATGATGAGTTGACCACTCTGATAGCTTCCCACCTGGAAAAGAGAAATCACAATATTATTTTCTAAGCATGCAAAAAAGATTTGTAAAAATAAAGCAACATAAATTTGGTTGAAATCTAATAATAATAATAATAATAATAATAATAATAATTTTTAAAAATGAAGACTCATAGTGTAAAAGTGAATGTAGGTGGATCTGACAATCAGGGGCCAAAACTCTGCAAAAGGATGATGATGCAGAATATTAGCATTAGAATTCATTCCAGTTTTTAAAAATATTGTTATTGCTGCATACACAAGAGAATGGTGTCTTGGATGATGACCATGGATTCACTATATACAAATAACAGTCATAATTGTTATACAGGACAGACATACTTAGTTTACCAAACTAGAAATGTGTCCATAAGCAAGGGATGACCCTGCTAATATAAGCAATTAAAGTGCAAAATTCTAGGTCAGTCAGGGGCCGTAAGTCCAAGATATTCTGACCTAGGTATTCCTAATGTAAAGTTTTGTACCAAATTTGGTTTCAGTTCATTAAGTCCTTCAAATGTTATTAAGCTGAAATTTAAGGGCAAAAATCCATTGCCTATTAAGTAAATACAATTTTGCCAGAAAATGGTGAAAATTGAACTTGACATAGGCCTTCTTAATGTAAAGCCTCATACCAGATCTGGTTTCAGTCCATTTAAGTCCTTCAAAAGTTAATGAGCAAAAGCTGATTGGCAAAGATCCAAGTCAAACAGGGGCTATAACTCCATAACATTTTGCCAGAATATGGTCAAAACTGAACTTGACCTAGGTCTTTCTAACAAAAAACATCATACTAAATTTGATATTCTCTCCACTACAGAAGGCTTAAATTCTTTTCTTCACAAGGCTCTCCTGACAAGAGCGAGACATGAAGGAGTAGCCTGTCTGGGCATGGATGAAACACCCGTGACAGTGACTGTTTGAGCAGTTTGGGTCTCAGAGGAATTTTCCTGGGAATGTCTATTGCTAGATCGAGCAGATCATTCACCCAGGACTTGTTCCACCAGAAAGGGGCTAACATAATCACTTTGCATTTTTGCCCCTCACTTTTTGAATTATTTTTGGTTCCAAGACTGGGGAGGGGGTGGGGTGGGTAGGTGTAGACCCAAAATCCCTCCCAAATGACTAAGAGTGCATCCGAGACTGGTGAGATAAATTTGGACAGTTTATGAATCCACCTTGTCACAAACAGATCTATCACTGGGTGGCCCCAACGTGCACAAATCTGCTGATAGACTGATGGGTGGATGGACCATTCTGTGTGAAGGGTCTGGCCCCATCTTGACAATGAATCAACCAGGACATTCAACCAAACTGGAATATGTTTCAACTGGGCCATTATATTTATCTGTGTGCATCAGCAGAAAAATCCCAAACCAGAATGCATAGATCTGGTGATTTCATCCCCCCATAATTGCTCTACTATAGCCTTCATTTCTAGAATGTTGATGAGGAGAGGCTCCCATTTGCCACTGACCATGGTGAAGCTGGGCAATAAGACAACCTCAACAACAGTACAAGCTGGAGTCCATGCAGATTGTAATTTCTGGTTGGGGTTTTTCTAGAGGAATACCTGCCATGATCCATTTTTTTGTTGCACCACTCACAGGAAAGAAAATACTTTGTTTCAGATCATGATTTACTGATTGAGTCGACTGGAAAAGGGGATCCATTGGGCTAGCAGGGCCATTTGCAAAGGTTGCATGAAAAGTCTGCCATGGAGAATCAAAACCACTGCCACATTGAGCAGACTAAGGACTTGCAAAAACTCTCTGGCCTAGATCCACTCCCTATCAGACAAAAACTCTGCAAGCTCAATAAACCATGATGTATGCAATTGAAGGAGGCAAATATGGTTGAGGTTTGTAAAAACTTCCATGCCCAGGTGGACAAAATGCTGAGATGGACTGAGGTCTGACTTGTCCCAATTTATCAGAAACCATAATTGAATCAAAAGGGAAAGAAGATTGTTTCTGTCCTCGACCAAAGATAAACTTACCAGATGTTTTTGAAGGATGTCATTGAAATGTGCCACTGTCACTGCTGATGAGGTTGACTGGATGAGAGAGACGACAAGTAATGATCTTAGTGAAAGTCCATGGGCTGATATTGAGGCCAAACAGGAGAGTGCAAAATTGGCAAATGGTTCCTTGGAATCCAAACCAAAGGAACTTGCATGAGGATGTGAGCATAGGGATGTGAATGTAAATCTAAAATAATTGCAAATTTGTCCCTTTTTATAGAAAGTCTGACTGATCTTGCCATCTCTATTTTGTACCTCATCGTGGCTGTGTATTTACTGAGCCAGTTGAGTTCTATGACTGGTCTGAGATTCCCTCTGGCCTTGGGTACTAGAGATTCCCACTGGCCTTGGGTACTAGAGATTCCCTCTGGCCTTGGGTACTAGAAACAGCCTGAAGTTAAGCCCCAGAGTTCGGGTTGCGAACTATCTCCACTGCCCACTTGTCAAGCAGCAACCAAATCTCTTCTGTAAAATTCCTGCCTTCTCCAGATCGGATGGAAAGTCTCTCATGAACGGGGAAGTCAAAAGGGAAGGGAGTTGGATAAATTAAATCTGAAGTCCTGCCAAAACAACTTGAATCTTCCATTTGTTCTTGGAAAACAGATCGATCTAAGTGGTTCAAAAATGAGGGCAATCTGTGGGCAGTAAGGGTGGCAAGTCAACATCTGCTGTTGGGAGGCTCTGGGAAGGAGACACCTTGTTTCCTTTCCACTTTATTAAACTGCCTCCAGAAGTGAGGGGCCTGCTGCTGCCTGAAGTTGGACAAAATTTTTGCCTTTGAACATTTTTTAAACACTTAACCTTTTTGCTAACGATCTTCTCTTTGCTGAGGCTGAGACTGTTTTGGCCTGAAAGTAGGTGCAGGCTGCAAGGCAAGTTGAAGAGGCAGTTCTTGTGATGCCTGCTTACATACTTTCACAATTTTTCCACCAAAACACAAAGGCATGCGAAAAGGTGCCAACCAAAGCGCCAAAGGCATGATGCATCTTGCAGGCAGACGAGTGCAGGCAGGCGGCTCATCTCATGAGATCCATGTTGGCTGTAGCCATCAGTGCATCAGATATTATGTAATGTGGAGCCCTGTTGATCACCTTGACAATTCAGGCCATGGATTCCCACACATAACTGCTACTGGCTTTTTCAGCCAACTGAGAAATTTATAGCAAAAAAAAGGCCAAATATAGCATCAAGGAGGTAGCGATTATGTTTCACACCAACTTGGAGGTGGTGTGCAAGACATTTTTGTCCATCTTATAAAACAGAGGGTAGGTCATATTGTTTGTGTTTTGTGGGTTTTACGCCATTTTTCAGCACATGATAGGCTATACATGGTGGCCATTATATTTGGTGGAGGATGAACCTGGGAAAACACCAGGAAAAACCACCAACCCACGGGAAGCTACTGGCAAGCTTTCTCACATACCCTCATTGGCTGAGTCAAGAGTCGAACCCACATGGACAGAGGTGAGATGTCAGTGATCTGTAAAGGTGAGTGCCTTAAAACACTTGGCCATACAGGTTCCCAGGTCATACTGACCGGCACAATGTTTTTGTCCAAGGATGCCAGCTTAGTGCTGAACATCAGTGAATGTATGCAATACCAGCATATAGAGAATGACCTGGTATATAGCTTTCCAACAAGATAACTGTGGAATTGCCTGGATTCCATATTTTATCAGTCAGGCGGTCAGAGATTTCTTTAACATTCACTGACTGTAGAAGACAAAAGGATGGCTGTTCATCTTTGTCATCCAAATCAACTGAAGCCCTGACCTAATAGGCCTGGCTTACAGCTGCTGGGGCTGGTCACGCAGAGATCAGCAGAACTCTGCAGAAATCCTCCATGGCCACTTTAAAACTGTAATTGCCTATGCTCCAATGTAGGATTATCATACAGTAAGTCATCAAGGTTATCTCTGCACTCTCTGTGGGAGTTATTCTCATTGAACATTCTGTCACCATCTGAGTAAAACATCCCTGGGGGAGGGGGGGGGGCAGGGACAAGGCTGTGCTATTGTCCCTGTGTTCGGTTTAGTATCTCCCCAAAGGATAAGCCATACTGATCTGAGTCAATGGTTACATTGGTCACTGGGCAAGTGCCACTGGTTGGTCAGCTCAGCTATTGCTGGATGGATGGCCTGGCTATTGGCTGGACAGTTGGCTCAGCTCTTGGCTGGAAATATGGGTTGAACCTGTTCTTAGCACTGAAAACAGGAGCTATGATAACTGAAATCAAATCATCGCAACGGAACTGCAAAGAGTTCAGATCGACTGACAAGATGTGTATCTCAGTGATTCTGCCTGCTATAGCTAGAATGACTAGGAAGCAGGTTTTGTATGAAAGTGGACTCAAGGAGGTTCCAGACATAGATTTGAAAAAGGTGTTTTATTTAGCCATGTCAGAACTCCCAGTAGATTCCATGGCTTTCAAAGTGGTGGGCATTTGTGCCTGAGCAATTCTGTCCACCACTTGTTCTGAGGTCTTGCTTAATATGAGCCAGACATTCAGGTTCAACAATTCTGGGTTTGGATTAAACACCTCCATACGTGGTTGCCTGAGCAGGTGAGGAAAGACTAAGATTTTCCTGGGAATTTCCACTTCTAAGTTTCACTGATCATTTATCCATGATATTTTCCTCTTGAGGGAAGCAATTAGAATCAGAAAGCACTAATTACCTTGCTTTTTGCTAAACTTTTGGGATCAGAAGGTTTGTAGGGAAGGCGCATGCATCTAGACTGGCCCAGTTCACGGAAAGAGTGTCAACTGCTCAGGCTTTTGAATCCGGGACCGGAGAGACAAACTTGGTGGGTAGCTTTGCATTCCACCTTGTTGCAAATTTATCCAGGAGTAGTGAACCCCAGCAAACATAGAATCGTCTGAACACCTGGGGTTGAACAGACCATTTGGTTTAAATTAGCTGATTCCTTTGCAACAGTGAGTCTGCTAGATCACCAAGTCCGCCTGGGATGAGGCAGACTTTTTGGATGCGGATTTATCAATGACATCACCTGAGAAACTCCCAAACCAGAAGGCAGAGGTCAGGGGATTTGGTTCCCCCTAACCTTTTGATGTAATTTACCACAGTGGAGTTGTTGGATAGGATGAGAACACCATTTCCAGATATCATCTCCTGCCATGACTGAAGTGCATTCACTATGGCACAGAACACTGACTTTCCAAAACAAGGGCAGAAGGTGGGCACCCCAGCCTGCAGTGCTGGCATCCATGCAGATCATAATTCCCAGAGAATGAATCTGCAAAAGAATACCCACCATAAGCCAGGTGAGTTTCTCCCATTTGCAGAGATGGGACTGCATTTATCCTGAAACTGGGATTGCTTCATCCAGTGGACAAAGCTTCATTCCCCTCTGGGACAAGAAAATCATCTGCAGTGGTCTCATAAACTGGTGGCACAAGATGATGAGACCTGCTGTCACACTGAGGACACCCAATAGGTGAAGAAATTCCTGTGCTGAGATGTAATTCTTTGAGAGAACAGTAGACACCATTGTGATGATTTTCCAGGCATGTTCTTGAGGGAGACAGACCCTGTTCACATGAGGGAGAGGGACCCTGTTTACATGAGAGAGACAGATCCTGTTCACATAAGACAGACTTTTCTTCACATGTTTTTGAATTCTATACTCAAGTGGGTAAATGTTGGAATGGGATGATACTGGATTTGTCCATGTTGACAAGGAATCCAAGATGGAGCAGAAGTGAAACATGGAAGTTCATGTCTTGATTTAGGATATAACTCACCTAGTGCATTTGTGATGTGTCCAAAAAGAGTGTGCTTCCTAGCATGAGCAGAAGTAGTACCTGAAGTTCAAATGAGATCTGGCTCCAATTCCTCCATCCAAAGTCTGACTTCCACCTAGGTGGGCTGATGACTTTTAGCACATTTGTTGTTAAAAACAAGCTTGTGAGGCCTGGATATTACAAGTAGTGGATGTACTCCCTAATGTATTATGATCCAGTAATGTATTTCAAGAGAAAGAGACATATGGATATGTGTTTAGTTTAAACATATTTTATAAAAGCAATATATTTGCAAAAAAAATAGGGAACAAGTTTAAAAGAACTTTCAAGTTCCTCTCCATTATATAAAACAATATTGAATAGCAAGTAGTAAATAACAAATTACATAAATATAATAGTAAGCAGTATATGTAAGAAAGGGAAAATAAACGTTATAATAGAAAACAGCTCAAGAGATGGTAGCTGCAGAGGAAACTGCATGATAGAAAACAGCTCAAGGGATGGTGGTGGCAGAGGAATGGTGGATTTTGTCTTAGATTATTTTGTATAAATGTAATGCCATATATATTTGTTCTCGCAGACAGATGTACCCCAGTGTAAAGCTAACTCAACTATAACAGTGTCAGTGTTATAGTACTAGACCACTGTACTATGCAATGAAATAGACATGCCTTCATCACAATCAGATAAAGACAGAAACATTTTGACAATCTGATTCGTCTGTTTGTTTGGCATTTTATGACATATACTACATGAAAGGCTACATAGTGCCGAGGCAATGGAAGCAAAGTGTCTTGCCCACAAACACACCATAGCAGCTGACCCAGGTTGATCTGGGCAAGATTCGAACCACAGCAGTTTTACTGTGAAAACCAGCTAGATGCCCATCCTTATGCCAAATGGTTAAACAAACTTAGCACTTCAGGAACCATTACTTGCAAATTTCACACATAATCCATGATTACTTTTATTAGCAGTCTATTATACAACTAGAAATAGTTTGCTTGATGCAAACTTTGGCAGGAGCATAACAGAATTGGAGCCCACGTTTTATTTTGTTTACAAACTATGATATCTGTGCTCAAACAGAACATGCAATACCAATGTTTACATATATAATAGCTGTAATCAAACAAAACATGTAATATCAATGTTTACATATAGCTTATATCACAAAATCGTAAGTGTCAAACTAGCTGAAACTGGCCTACTCATGTAAGACATTTTGAATACTACTGACTGGCAGATAACTGGAGCTAAGTAAGTTTTCAAATTGTTACACACCTGGACAAACTGAAAAGGCCCCCGCAAGTCGTTGTAGTTCCAAATAAAGAAATCAGAGGTCACAAGGTCTCCATTTCCATCAAACCTCACCCGCACATTCTCAAGACTTCGAACCATGGTGGTATCAAACTGAAAAAAAAACAAATGACATGAATTTATTGTTGAAAGGATAGTTTCTTTATACATGTTAAAATACTGCTATATTAGAACAAATATTCTGTGGAAGACAGTGCCTTGCCAGTGAATGGCATTATGATACTGTTGCTTTCTGCTTAAGCAGGTGAGAAAGGGAAACTGTACTATATCAGGGAACAAACTTAAGCAGGTGAGAAAGGGAAACTGTACTATATTAGGGTACAAACTTACACAGGTGAGAAAGGGAAACTGTACTATATCAGGGTACAAACTTAAACAGTTGAGAAAGAGAAACTGTACTATATCAGGGTACAAACTTGCACAGGTGAGAAAGGGAAACTATTATATCAGGGTACAAACTTACACAGGTGAAAAAAGGAAACTGTACTATATCAGTGTACAAACTTGCACAGGTGAGAAAGGGAAACTGTACTGTATTAGGGTACAAACTTACACAGGTGAGAAAGGGAAACTGTACAATATCAGGGTACAAACTTAAACAGGTGAGAAAGGGAAACTGTATTATATCAGGGTACAAACTTAAACAGGTGAGAAAGGGAAACTGTATTATATCAGGGTACATTCTTAAACAGGTGAGAAAGGGAAACTGTACTATATCAGGGTACAAACTTAAGCAGGTGAGAAAGGGAAACCCAACAGGTAAACAGTACTCTCCCCTGACTTGTGCTTAAAATGCCCTGTCAGATAAGCAGTACTATCCTCTGACTTGTGCTTAAAATGCCCTGACAGATAAGCAGTACTCTCCCCGGACTTGTGCTTAAAATGCCCTGATAGGTAAACAGTACTCTCCCCAGACTTGTGCTTAAAATGCCCTTACAGGTAAGCATTACTCTCCCCTGACTTGTGCTTAAAATGCCCTGATAGGTAAGCAGTACTCTCCCCAGACTTGTGCTTAAAATGCCCTGACAGGTAAACAGTATTCTCCCTGGACTTGTGCTTAAAATGCCCTGACAGGTAAGCAGTACTCTCCCTGGACTTGTGCTTAAAATGCCGACAGGTAAACAGTACTCACCACGGACTTGTGCTTAAAACACCCTGACAGGTAAACAGTACTCTCCCCGGACTTGTGCTTAAAATGCCTAACAGGTAAACAGTACTCTCCCCAGACTTGTGCTTAAAATGCCCTTACAGGTAAGCAGTAACTCTCCCCTGACTTGTTCTTAAAACGCCTTGCCAGGTAAGCAGTACTCTCCCCGGACTTGTGGTCAGGGGACAACACTATTAATAGGCCTATGGAAAATACTTGTAATTAACAGAATTGTGGACAAACAAAATACTTTACATCTGGCAAGTGAACATCAATAAAATTATCACAAAATGCTCAAAGTAGATACAGAACAGATTGGGGTGGGGGGGGGGAGGGGGGTAGACAATTTTTGTATTTTACTTGTGAAAAGATTTACCTAAGGCTCAATCTGTTACACAAATGTTATCATTTCACACATTATAAGTGCACTGAACTGACAACATTTTTTAGAAAAGTCATGGGGTGAATGACTTTATGCTGATTATGTTAACACACAAACAATTCTATATTCAGTACATGAAAAATAATGCATCCCAAATGAACAGGTACTGTAAAAACCACTAATGAGGATATTTCCACTTATCGCATGTTCACCTACATTAATGTCATAAGGTGATGTCATAAAAATCATCTGTCACTCTAAAACACTTACCCAAGTTTTAGTGATGAATATAATCTAAACATGTGATATTAAATTGATGAAAATCATTGAGCAATAATACATCATGCCAGTCACTGTAAGCAGATTATGGTATATAAATGTAACAATAATACAACATGCCAGTCATTGTAAGCAGCTCATAGTATATAAATGTAACATTATTATTCAACTCTCTCATCAGTTTCTTATCAAATAAACACTTGTGTAATTTCCTCTATTTATCATTAAACTTTCTCATAAAAAAAACACTTGTGTCAAATCCTCTATTTATCATTAAACTTTCTTTAAAATATGAACTTATTTATAATGTCAGGTTGTAAACATTTTATGTCACATTGTAATATAACAAACCAATATTAATGAGTAATAAAGTCCCTGCACACTGTAATATAACTAACAGCACATAACAAACCAATATCAATTAGTAACAAAGTCCCTGCACATCATAATATAACTAACTGCATCTAACAAACCAATATCAGTGTGTATACAATGTCCTTGCACTCTTATGTGATAGAATCATAACTTTGTACAAATTACACATGAAATAGATTAAACTTAGTGACTGATAAAGTATGCAAACAAGAGTCACCTAGAGATGACATCTTTCCCAGGTCTCCCGCTTATGTCAAGACTCCTACTGATAGTACCCCATTTTTATACGGCGTAAGCCAGTACTCTATGGTACCCACCCCCGCCCGCATGACGACTTGGGGATGCAGAATAGGCCCAATGCACCCCTCCAACATGTCATAAAAGATGATTAATGGAGGCAACTTTATTGCCCTTGAATGCATTCCCTAATGATTTTCCAGCTGAGAAGGTATTGGACTTTTTAAAAGACTGCAGTTTATAAAAAATCAGACTTTTTGTTTTAAGGATTTTACCTTCATTGCCTTCATCTTTGTTTTGTATGCCTTTTGTGGGATGCCTAAACTTTGTCTGCACTATATAGCCAGGATTGTACTAATGTACTGTTAAATCCTATACATGCATATAATCCTTATGGTCGGACACTCTCAGTATTAAATCCTATACATGCATATAATCCTTATGGTCTGACACTCTCAGTATTAAATCCTATACATGCATATAATCCTTATGGTCTGACACTTGCAGTATTAAACTCTATACATGCATATAATCCTATGATCTGACACTCTCAGTATTAAACCCTATACATGCATATAATCCTTATGGTCTGACACTTGCAGTATTAAACTCTATACATGCATATAATCCTATGATCTGACACTCTCAGTATTAAATCCTATACATGCATATAATCCTTATGATCTGACACTTGCAGTATTAAACTCTATACATGCATATAATCCTTATGGTCTGACACTCTCAGTATTAAACTCTATACATGCATATAATCCTTATGGTCTGACACTCTCAGTATTAAACTCTATACATGCATATAATCCTTATGATCTGACACTTGCAGTATTAAACCCTATACATCCATATAATCCTTATGGTCTGACACTTGCAGTATTAAACTCTATACATGCATATAATCCTATGATCTGACACTCTCAGTATTAAACCCTATACATGCATATAATCCTTATGGTCTGACACTCTCAGTATTAAACCCTATACATGCATATAATCCTTATGATCTGACACTTGCAGTATTAAACCCTATACATGCATATAATCCTTATGGTCTGACACTCTCAGTATTAAACCCTATACATGCATATAATCCTTATGGTCTGACACTCTCAGTATTAAACCCTATACATGCATATAATCCTTATGGTCTGACACTTGCAGTATTAAACCATATACATGCATATAATCCTTATGGTCTGACACTCTCAGTATTAAACCCTATACATGCATATAATCCTTATGGTCTGACACTCTCAGTATTAAACCCTATACATGCATATAATCCTTATGGTCTGACACTCTCAGTATTAAACCCTATACATGCATATAATCCTTATGGTCTGACACTCTCAGTATTAAACCCTATACATGCATATAATCCTTATGATCTGACACTTGCAGTATTAAACCCTATACATGCATATAATCCTTATGGTCTGACACTCTCAGTATTAAACTCTATACATGCATATAATCCTTATGGTCTGACACTTGCAGTATTAAACCCTATAGATGCATATAATCCTTATGGTCTGACACTCTCAGTATTAAACTCTATACATGCATATAATCCTTATGATCTGACACTTGCAGTATTAAACCCTATACATGCATATAATCCTTATGGTCTGACACTCTCAGTATTAAACTCTATACATGCATATAATCCTTATGGTCTGACACTCTCAGTATTAAACCCTATACATGCATATAATCATTTTGGTCTGACACTCTCAGTATTAAACCCTATACATGCATATAATTTTATGGTCTGACACTCTCAGTATTAAACCCTATACATGCATATAATCCTTATGGTCTGACACTCTCAGTATATACATTACTTATGCAACATTGTTTTGACAGTTACATAAAATATATTTAACTTTGAAAACTGTAGATATGTGCATTGAACAGTTTGAAGTTATTCTCTGGAAACAAAAATATTTGTAAAGGACAGATGAACAGAATCATAACAATATCCCCCTGTATTACACACATCTGATGAACACTCCATTATAGTCCTACAATACAGTCAATCAAAACTTCTGATGAACACTCCATTACAGTCCTACAATACAGTCAATCATAACATCGGATGAACACTCCATTATAGTCCTACAATACAGTCAATCATAACATCAGATGAACACTCCATTATAAGGAGGACATGACATGGTATGGGTGGACAATTTGTAATTTAACTATAAAATTACAGTAATAACTTTTCTATCATACTGAAGAAAAGTGAAATTACTTGAGTAAAAACAAGAGTACTGTGAATGGTACATTATACACCCACCCCATGTTTAAAAGTCCTCAATGAAGATAACTGATATTTTTGTACAGAAACCATATTTCTTTTTTTACTCTGAGTGATCTTTACATTTGCCCTTTTGACCCCCAAATCAATAGGCTTCTTCCTTACCCTAAGTGCAAGCCATGTACAAAGTCTGGGCCAAGTCCATAATGTAAAACAACAGTTATTTGCAGAAACCATTTTTCTTCTTTCAGTTAGAGACCTTGACCTCTGTCCTTTTGACCCTAAAACAGCCTTCTTCCTAATCTCAAGTTCAAGCCATCCACAAAGTTTGAGGTATGTCATGTAGAACTAGTGTTGTTGTGTAGAAACCATTTTGTTTTACTATTTTAGTCAATGACCCTAACCTTTGACCTTTTGACTCCACAATCAACAGAATTCTTCCTTACACCTGGTGCAAGCTATTCACAAAGTTTGGCAACTGTATATGATGCAGAACTCAAGCTATTATGTGGAAACCATTTATCTTCTTTCAGTCAGAGTGAGCTCACCCATTGACAATTTAAGCCCCAAATCAATAGGGTTCTTTCTTACCCCAAGTGCAAGCCATCCACACAGTTTGGCACCTGTAGATGGTGGAGAACTCGCGTTTTGTGTGGAAGCCATTTTTCTTCTGTCAATCGCAAAGGCCTTGACTTTTGATCTTTAAACTGATAGGGTTCTTCCTAACACAAAGTGAAAGCTATCCACAAAGTCTGGTAACTGTGGATGGTGTTTGGTTTGATTTTGTGGGGTTTAATGCCATTTTTCAGCGCATGATAGGCTATACATGGCAGCCAGTATATAAAGTGGAGGAAGAACCTGCGAAGACCTCAGGAAGAACCACTGATCCATGGGAAGCTACTGGCAAGCTTTCTCACATACTCAAGCAGGTCAAGCCGAGAATCAATGTGGATGGTGAAGAACATGCATTATTGTGCGAAAACCGTTTTCCTTCTTTCAGTCACACTGACCTTGATCATTTGAGCCCACAATAAATAGGGTTTTTCTATACTCCAAGTGCAAGCCATCCACAAAGTTTGTTAACTGTAGATGGTGGACAACTAAAAGTATTGTGTGGAAACCAAATTGTTAATAGACGGACAGGCAGATGGATTGATAACATCATGACATAATATGCTCTGCATATGGTGGACATGTAAAAAGTAGCAGAATCTGAGTCCTGTTTTTATCACAGTTCTGAACAACTAGTCATCCAGACACTTGAAGGATTATGATGATAATACAAGGGTAGGACATCACATCATAGGCACATGATGGCAAGGGTAATATGAAGTGACATCACATGTACATCAGTGTAATACAACATTACATCATGTGGACATGAGTATAATACAACATGACATCATGTGTACATCAGTGTGATACAACATGACATCATGTGGACATGAGGACAATATTATGTAACATCTTATGTACATGAGGTTAATATGAGGTGACATCAGGTGTACATGAGTGTAATACAATGTGATACCATGTGTACATAAGGGTATTATGATGTGACATCAGGTGTATTATGATGTGACATCAGGTGTACATGAGTGTAATACAATGTGATACCATGTGTACATAAGGGTAATATGATGTGACATCTGGTGTACAGGAGTGTAATACAATGTGACACCATGTGTACAAAAGGGTAATATGATGTGACATCAGGTGTACATTAGTGTAATACAATGTGATACCATGTGTACATAAGGTTAAATATAATGTGACATCGCGTGTACATGAGGGTAATATGATGTGACATCGCATGTACATGAGGGTAATATGATGTGATATCGCATGTACATGAGTGTAATATGATGTGACATCATGTGAATATGAGGGAAATATGACCTGACCTTGAGGATGCATGTAATAACCCCCAAACAAAAATATCTGGAACCCTCCATAAACAAATCTGGAATTTTTATGAACAACCTGGAAGTTTTATTTGGCTATTGGCCTTCTTAATTTAATTCTGCAGAGTATCATATATTTGAATGTTGGTTTTTTTTAGCTGATCTGCTTTCATTAGCAAATACAATTAAGTCTTCTCCTTATTTCAAATTCAATATGCACTGACCCTCTTACAGCTGGAATGACAAAGTACATATATATTGCTCCTTTCTGACACAATCTAAACTTTGTACTTCGGTTAAAGATTAAATGGTTCAGCAATCAATGAAATAAATCAGAGTGCAGCTTCAGTCTTTGAGACATTATTTGCACAAAATAAAGTTGTTATTAGGCAAAAGCTTTTGTATATTAAGTTGGAGAAATATCTGCATTTGCTCCAAATAATTACAATTATTTAAGGGTTTTAACATTTTTCACACAATTTTATGTGAAAGACAATATAATAAAGATAATATAATTCAATGTAGTTTTTTGAAGAATAATTGCAATGCATGGTTGTTTCAATCAGAGTTTTACAAAGTTTCTTAATGCTCCAATATACACCTAAGGAAAGTTACATAAACAGATGTATAACATAGCAACAGGAAGTTAAATGGCTCCTGTTATACATCAATTGAACAATGACCTTATGTCATGAATACAGTGCAGGAATGAGGTAATAGATGATCTGAGATGTCATTTTGCCAGAGATAGTGAAACATTACAAAATCTCCATTGAGTTAAGCAGTGTAGTAACTCAAGTCATCATTACAAGGGAGGCAGACATTGTCATATATGGATTATCTACGGATGAATGCAACTCCAGAAATCAAAGGAAATAGTTGCAGGTGGGGGTGAGAGGATGGACTTTTGATAGTACAAAAGAATTAATAGCTTCAGAGTTTGTATTGTGACTCTAGACATGCTCAATAATAGAATACTATAGCTTTGTTGGTGCACTACCAGGGGAGACTCTTGTATAAAAAATAAAAAATGTTGAGGCTAAAAATCAGCAATTTACGATACAAACCATAACGCTGAGAATTCTGATTAAAACCCACAAATTTCCCAGTAAATTAGGTATTATCACATGTATGCTTGAGGGAAATATAAGGACATCTGAGGAAATACAGCAATGTTCATGTCATGAGTCTGAATATAAACCAATGACCGATGGAATTCTAAGTAAGGTATAATAAACTACTGTATTACCATCATATAAATTAAACTTTGTTTGAAATATAACATTGACTGAATTCTAAATAGTATGAATTCTCAACTTTATTCTATCTTACTACCTTGATCTTCTTGAGTGCAGATAAGCTTACCGTAAAATCTACTTTGCTCAGATAATTTTCATGGAATTGTTTTGGTCTCATCTCTTGTAGAGCAGAACAGATTCCTCCGCCAATGCCACATATCATTGCCTGGGCTTGTTTGAGTGCCTTTGCATAGGCATATACAGCCATGATGGTGGAATCAACAAATGGATAATCCTGGTTTAACATAGCCTTCTTCTCGTCATTGGTCTTTAGTGTACAGTAGGCAGACTGATTGTATGGTGCATAGTTTATACCAGTTAGACGACACCTACAGTTGAAAACATACATATGATCTTAAAATCTCATCATTATTGATCATGAATTGTATTCAGCACCATGAGTACCTTATCATGCCAGGGTTATATATATATATCTATGTGTTCATGATTTTTGTACAAAAATGACAATTTCTGATTACCATATAAAAGAAGACAAAATACAGATCAATAGATATGTACATTGTTTTTGCCTGCAGAGACTTGTAATTCATAATTTGTGTGTCATATCCCACAGAATTACTAAATTTGTTGTACAGATGCAAGACTTCAAGCTAATGTAACTTTCCCCCAATGTGTTGTACAGATGTAAGACTTTAAGCTAATGTAACACTTTTTCCCCCAATTATCTAATTTTGTATAATTCTCTCTATACGTCAGTTTTTAGTACATAAGATGGTCTGCAGTTATGGAACCCAAGTACTGCGTTATTACGATACATTTGACTGGCATTTTGTTTATTCCCCAGACACACATAAAATTCAAAAACTGAATTTTCTATCATTATTGCTATATCGTGGTTGGCAGTTATGGACCCCAACTACCATGCTATAATGAGGAAAGCTGTACTGTAACACATTTCAACAGGGAGGCAAGAGTGATAAAAATGTGAAACTGCCACTTATAAATTTCCTTCCTAAAATTTCAAAAACTCTGTGGACATCATAATCTCAAAGAAGTTCTGATCAAAACAAAAATATTTCTTACCCAAATGTTGTCATGTACCATTCCTGAAGCCATGGATTCTCAGGGGGAGGATTATTTTCATTTAAATTGTTCACAAAGTAGTCATAAAAATCAGTCACATTTGTAAACTTTGGCTGCACAACTATGGCCCCACGAGCATAAATTTGGGTGGGTCTGCTGTTTGTACGGTAAGAGCTAAGAACCCACTGGAGGTTCTCCGACCCTGTCACATTACTGAGAGCATTAAAAATATTATTCATGCTTTCATCTTCCCCAAAATAAACTGCAGCTGCCACACCATAGCTCCCGATTCCTCTCAATTGAGTGACATAGTCAGAAGCAGTGCCTTGCTGAGGAACAGAGAATTCATTTACGATACAGATGCCCATTTTCTTAGCCATGCGAATAAATTCAGTGTTGTAGTCCATCCCATAGTCCGTCATGGTGCTAACAAGTACCACTCTCTCCCAACCGAAATCTTTCAGCAGGATTAAGATTACCTACAAAAAAAGGAGTATATTGTGACAATAAAAACAAGAGTACTGTGAACAGCACATTATACACATGCCCAGTGTTTAATAGTCCTCTATCTAGGCAATAGTAGGGCATGGTCAACTCTAGAGATTATTGACCAGTGGGTCTCAATGATCAGGACCTTTGGTCAAGATATGTGGTCTTGAACTAAATTTACTGTGCAAATGTCAATATTTTCTTATTAGACTCACCATGTCTGTAACATCTGACCTTTTGACCCAAAATCAACTGGCCTCTTCCATGCCAAAGTCACAGTTATCTTGACCTTTGACCTTTCAGCCTCAAAATCAATTGACTTGTTTCTTACCCAACTGTTAAGTCATCCAGAATGGTGAAGATATATGGTTGAGAGCTGAAATTTTGCATTTTTCTTCTTTCAGTCAGTGACCTTGACCTTTTGACAGTTCCACAGAATGCACTCTTTTGTTTATGCACCATGCTATGATGTATTCCTGCTGTATCAGTTGCAAAATGTTACAAACAAAACTTTAACACAGCACCTTTGCACTGAAAGTGATAATTTTACCACTGTTGCTGTAAAAAAAAAAAAGAAACTATATCTTGCCATGCGCTGACACAAGCAAGAAAATAAGATCATACACAAAAAAACTCCCTTAAAGACTAAATCTGACTTTAATAATCTGATTTACAACATCAGCTAAATCTGACCTCAATAATCTGATTTACAACAATGGCTAAATCTGACCTCAGTAATCTGATTACAACAACAGCTAAATCTGACCTCAGTAATCTGATTACAACAATGCTAAATCTGACCTCAATAATCTCATCTACAAAAACAGCTAAATCTGACCTCAGTAATCTGATTACAACAACAACTAAATCTGACCTCAGTAATCTGATTTACAACAATGGCTACATCTGACCTTAGTAATCTGATTTCCAACAATGGCTAAATCTGACCTTAATAATCTGATTTACAACAATGGCTAAATCTGACCTCAATAATCTGATTTACAACAATGGCTAAATCTGACCTCAATAATCTGATTTACAACAATGGCTAAATCTGACCTCAATAGTTTGATTTACAACAATGGCTAAATCTGACCTCAGTAATCTGATTACAACAACAGCTAAATCTGACCTCAGTAATCTGATTACAACAATGCTAAATCTGACCTCAATAATCTCATCTACAAAAACAGCTAAATCTGACCTCAGTAATCTGATTACAACAACAGCTAAATCTGACCTCAGTAATCTGATTTACAACAATGGCTACATCTGACCTTAGTAATCTGATTTACAACAATGGCTAAATCTGACCTTAATAATCTGATTTACAACAATGGCTAAATCTGACCTCAATAATCTGATTTACAACAATGGCTAAATCTGACCTCAATAATCTGATTTACAACAATGGCTAAATCTGACCTCAATAGTTTGATTTACAACAATGGCTAAATCTGACCTCAATAATCTGATTTACAACAATGGCTAAATCTGACCTCAATAGTTTGATTTACAACAATGGCTAAATCTGACCTTAATAATCTGATTTGCAACAACAGCTAAATCTGATCTTAATCTGATTTACAACAAAGGCTAAATCTGACCTTAATAATCTGATTTACAACAATGGCTAAATCTGACCTCAATAATCTGATTTACAACAATGGCTAAATCTGACTTCAGTAATCTGATTTACAACAATGGCTAAATCTGACCTCAATAATCTGATTTACAACAATGGCTAAATCTGACTTCAGTAATCTGATTTACAACAATGGCTAAATCTGACCTTAATCTGATTTGCAACAATGGCTAAATCTGACCTCAATAATCTGATTTACAACAATGGCTAAATCTGACCTCAATAATCTGATTTACAACAATGGCTAAATCTGACCTCAATAGTTTGATTTACAACAATGGCTAAATCTGACTTCAGTAATCTGATTTACAACAATGGCTAAATCTGACCTTAATAAACTGATTTGCAACAACAGCTAAATCTGACCTTAATCTTATTTACAACAATTTCTAAATCTGCCCTTAATAATCTGATTTACAACAATGGCTAAATCTGACCTCAATAGTTTGATTTACAACAATGGCTAAATCTGACCTCAATAATCTGATTTACAACAATGGCTAAATCTGACCTCAATAATCTGATTTACAACAATGGCTAAATCTGACCTCAATAGTTTGATTTACAACAATAGCCAAATCTGACCTCAATGATCTGATTACAACAACAGCTAAATCTGACCTCAGTAATCTGATTTACAACAATGGCTACATCTGACCTTAGTAACCTGATTTACAACAATTTCTAAATCTGACCTCAATAATCTGATTACAACAATGACTAAATCTGACCTCAATAATCTGATTTACAACAATGGCTAAATCTGACCTCAATAATCTGATTTACAACAATGGCTAAATCTGACCTTAACCTGATTTACAACAATGGCTAAATCTGACCTCAATAATCTGATTTACAACAACGGCTAAATCTGACCTCAGTAATCTGATTTAAAACAATGGCTAAATCTGACCTCAGTAATTTGATTTACAACATTAGCTAAATTTGACCTCAAATATGTGATTTACAACAATGGCTAAACCTGACCTCAATAATCTGATTTACAACAATGGCTAAATCTACCTGTTGGATTGACCAGTTCCATTTTAATTGACAACAATTAAACTGCTCCAACTTAATGCTGATGAACTTAATTAAATGGCTAATAAACTGATATCTGATTCATGAGATTCAAATTGTATTTACTATTTAATTCTAAGCTTCGTCGATGCTCAAATTTTCAAAGTTGCGCACGTTTCCCTTGAAAAATGTTTATATTTCCAAATATTTTTTTTACTTGAGCAATTCTGCCATGAAATTTTCCATTGCAGATCTTGCATGCTTTCATTTCATTTTGGTCTTCACCCATTATTTACTGTACACTTATTTTCTTGAAATATCCTCATTTCTTATGTAAATTTCATCTTTTCAAATAAAAAATATTTTTTCAAAATGCTAAATTGAGCATTCCTGCAAACAGTTTTCTTCAGAAATTTAGTCCCATAAAATATACTTGTACCAAAATGACTGTGCAATGTTGAGACCAACCCTGTTAATACAACCTTGAAACATGTTACACCAGCGATTGACAGTAACTTTCCACAGTGAAAAATGTTAACGAATCAGCAGATAACATGCCAGACTTAAACAAACTCTAACCATTATTATTTTTTTTGTTTTTTGTTTTAATGGAAATGAATCATCATCTGACACTTTTTATCCCCTATAATTTATTCACAAACACCAACATAGCCAAGTTTCCCATACCCTAATATGCTGTGTTGCTCAAGATAGCCAAGTTTCCCATACCCTAATATGCTGTGTGGCTGAAGATCCAGTCCTCATGAAGTACGGGTACTTGCTCTTCAGACTCAGCACTGGTGAAGCTGCACGTGGGGAAATCATCGACACTGGAATTGTGCTCGTCAATTCTGCCAAAGGCTTTGAGGTGGAACTCCTCAGAGATCCGAGAATACCTGTGGTATACATATACTGATCCATGTATACTTTTTGTTTTACTAAATTACTATACAAAGAGTTACACTATGATTTAAAGGCAACACAAGATCTCTTCCATCAAGCAACAAGAGGCCCAAGTGTGCCTGATATCGCTCACCTGGCTTACACAGCCTAACAGTTGACCATTTCACTATGCAGGCTTATGTAGTATTGTAAGAACACAACATATGTAAACTATATCCAAAACTTTATATCATGTTGATTTGACCTATTTTACTGCATCCTGATAAAAATGTGTTCTGAAGATAAAGGCGTAATTTGTATGTACAATCTCTTGCTCATAATTGAGCCATCTAAGATCTTAATGATATAAACCCATTTACCAAGTTATAAAGAAACTGGGTGATAAATATTGTCTCTAGATCTTGAGAGGTAACAAGCTCAGCCAATCACATGCAAGGTATCTCATTAATATACCCTATATCTGAAGTCTGATCAAACTCAAATCAAAGATATGGCTTCAAGAGTGGCAACAAGTTCAACCAATCAGATGCAAGATCACCTCATTAATATATGTGGATCATGTTCATTATCGAAATTATCCAAGACCTTTATGATCTATATATTCTAAGATTTATCAAAATTGGATCAGAAATAGGACTTACAGAGCGGTAACAAGCTCAGCCAATCACATGCAAGACTACCTCATTAATATGCATGGATCTCCGACATTATGGAATCTTTCCAAGAGTTTGATGATACAAGCCTATATTTAAAGTTTGATCAAAATCAAGTCAGAATTGTGGCTTATAGAGGGGCAACAAGCTAAGACAATCCGATACAAGATCACCTAATTAGTATGCATGGATCTTGCTCATTGGTGAGCTAGTCTGAGATCCTAATTATATAAGCAAATATTAGACATTTGATCAAAATTGGATCAGAAATATGACCTTCAGAGGGGTAGCAAGTTCAGCTAATCAGATGCCAGATCACCTCATTAGTATGCGTGGATCTTGCTCATTATCGAACTCATCCAAGATACTAATGATATAAATATATATTCCAAGTTTGATCGGAATTGGATAAGAAATTCAGAAAGGTAACAAGCTCAGCCAATCTGATGCAAGATCACCTCATTAGTATGTTTGGATCTTGCTCATTCAAGATCTTAATGATATAAGCAAGAATTCCAAGTTTGATCAAAATCAGATCAGAAATACATGTATGACCTCCAGAGTGGTTACAGAAATACATGTATGACCTCCAGAGTTGTTACAAAAATACATGCATGACCTTTAGAGTGGTTACAGAAATACATGTATGACCTCCAGAGTGCTTACAGAAATACATGTATGACCTCCAGAATGCTTATAACAAGACTGACCAATATTGAAGCACAATCACCTCAAGAATGTGCATGGGTCTTGCTCATTATCAAACTGGTCTGAAATTTTTATGATATTAATCCGGCTTTCAAGTTTGATTGAAATGGGATCAGAAATATGGACTCCACAGTGGTAACAAGCAGTTGTTGATGGACACATGACACACAATGGATGACACAATGGAAGCAGGGCTATACAGAAGCTCACTTGGCCTTATGGCAAGTTGAGCTAAAAATAGGATGGATTGGTCTGGTCAAATTTTTTTTAAAATTTGCCTGAGTATATTCTTACAGAGAAAATAATGATCAGAATTGTTTAATTTTATATAAATGAAGGAAATGTAAAGCACAGTTCAAAAATATATAAAAATTCAATTTCTTGTGCAAGCAAAAAAAAATTGAATCGACTCAGATGAGAATGAACAGACTATTGGAGAGTTGCAATTTTGTTTTTTGGGGTGAGAGTGGTGGGGTGGTGGTGACAAATCCTAGCAATTAAAGAAATTCTTGGAACTTACCAAGGTTAATCTTTTGAGATTGATTGCAGTACATGCTGCCTGATGCTGTCTGAGGGTAAAAGTTCTGTGCTGCAGCTTGCGCTCGGGCTGGGGAGTTACACGTGTCATATGCCTTCATTCCTACAAGTAAGAACAAAAAACAAACATGAATGAAACTAGAGGAATGGTGTGCAATTTGCTCATGTAAATAGCCCCGCCTCTGCCACGTCCTCAAATGAATATTTAATATGAATACTTTTTGGTGAATATTTTAATCAGAAATTGATATACAAATATTTGTTGTAACACTTATATTATTTATATATAAACATGTCTTTTTTAATGCACCTTGCAAGTTATTCAAACTTTGAGATGGCCCCCAAGATAGGTAGTGTCACTTAGCGACTGTACTACATGTATGTCCATAACCACTACCTGTAGTCCCACGAAACTGGTGACTCAATAGCCATAGACTGTGGGTCAGGTGTGGAACGGAGTGTTTAAGTTACTAACCTCTTTTATAATATCATAGGTAGGGTCCCATGTTAAAGCGGGTCATAGCATTGATCTGAGAAACTTTTGTCACTCTGTATGAATTTTGTTTTTCAGGCTATTGTTTTTTCAACATTAAGTTCACATCAGCCACCTATAATGAAAATAAGTGGAAGTTCTGCATTTTTTACTTGCATTTAATAACTAAATGTTGCATGTCCTGGTTGAATCTTCATCTTGTTTGTTATTTTTTATTATAGAATTACCATGAAGACAATAGTAATTTAAAATCTTGTAAATCTTGTTTAGTTATTTAATGACTATTTTTAATACTATAGTATTAATACCAATTCCAACAAATCAAGACTTTAATGGTTACTCACACCTTCTGAGTTTCAAGAGCAGTGCAGACTCAGAAAAGCTCACCCAATCAGGCCCAGATTTTACAAATATTTTATTTAATTCAAACAACATATTGTAGTGCATACTGCTTTCACACAATTATGTCTGATGCATGTGAATTTAATATTGATAACCATGCAGATATTTTGGAGTCCTTTTCAATGTTGGGTCCTTTATTTTTTCCTATATGATCTCTTTCCCAAAATGATAAAAAAGTTTTTTTTTACACATTTTTTTGTACATCAACAAAAATATTAATTTTTTCATGTGTGTAAAATTACAAGAAATACAGTAGATTTAAAAACAGTTTTCCATGAATTTGATGGTCATAATATGTATGGAGAAATAAAAATTTGAGTCAAGTAGATGAGTACATTCTCAAATTGAGATGTTTTGTGAAAGCGGGGCCAGGTTTGGAGTCTTAGATAGTCTATATATGCTTCACTGACATAAGAAAATAGTTTTTAGATTTCCCCTCAAATAGTTCTCCATTTTCATTGGCTGTCTTATGCATTCTCCATTTTCATTGGCTGTCACTAATTATGCAGATATAGCCATGGCAGCTTCCAATGGAATGAATGGGTCCATATTTAAAAAAAAAAATGTTTAATTTTTTGTGATGTCATCTACTGTTTTTATTGTATAAGGGTAACATAGCTTCGTAATCCAACTATCTGGATGACAGATGAGTTGCAATTATTTACAGAATTTGTTTTAAATTGGTTTTGTAGTTTCTGATTCAACACAAGTTGGCAGTGACGACTGTAAATATTTCATGATGATATCGCAACAAAATTTCACATATAAATTGATATAAATTGATATAAATTATGCATTCTCCATTTTCATTGGCTGTCACTAATTATGCAGATATAGCCATGGCAGCTTCCAATGGAATGAATGGGTCCATATTTTAAAAAAAAAAAAGTTTAATTTTTTGTGATGTCATCTACTGTTTTTATTGTATAAGGGTAACATAGCTTCGTAATCCAACTATCTGGATGACAGATGAGTTGCAATTATTTACAGAATTTGTTTTAAATTGGTTTTGTAGTTTCTGATTCAACACAAGTTGGCAGTGACGACTGTAAATATTTCATGATGATATCGCAACAAAATTTCACATATAAATTGAATACAGGCTAAAAATATTTGAATAGTAAAATCAGACATTCGTTTCAGCACTACCTATGCCACTCCCATCCTACTCCATCATGAAGATAAATGAATAGTCCAAAAATATATATAACTCTTCAGAAAATAGTGCAAGTACAAAATGAACTGTCAGCATGCATATCTGATGATGATGACCATAATATGTACTAAGTTTTACAGCAATCCACAAACAATTTTAAGAGTAGGTGCAGTCTCAAAAATCTGTTAATCACTGCATCCAAATGTGTCAAAAAGAGCAAGAACTCTTACAAAAATCATGGAAGCACCAAGATTCTTCAATATGTACATCTTTAGACCAAGTTTCACAGCAATCCATAAAAAAACTGCAAGAAAAACTGCAAAACTAGTTTTGCTAATGCGATTGTGCCATACTTTGCATTAAGCTACAAAACAAAAAGGGCAATAACTCTAACAAATGTGTTTTGTTGATACGCACATCTTCAGATGATGACCATAATATTGTACAAGTTTTATGGCAATCCATCAAATTAAACTGTAGGACTAGTTGTGCTACAGAGAGTGTGTCATACACAGCATTAGGCTACAAACCAAAAAGGGCAATAAGTTTAACAAAAATTATAGTTATGCACATTTTCAGGTCATATTTACCAACATACATAGCAATCCATCAAAAACTGGGGGACTATTAGTGCTAATAAGACTATCATATGATACATTGCTACAAGACAAAATGGGCAATAACTCTAGAAACAATTGCAGGAGCAGAGTGACTTGTCAGCATATGCATCTTTAGGTAATGACCATAATATTTTAAAAAGTTTCAGGGCAGTCCTTAAAAACTGCAGGACTAGTTGTACTAATGAGTGCTGGATGGAAGGATGGATGGGCAGATACACATGAGGATTACTATATACTCCTGTCTCTATAGAGGCACCAGGGCATAATGAACAAACTGAGTGAATGAATTGAGTGAATCTGCATGTAGCATGGTCAGGCAAAAAATAGTGTAAACTGATGAACATGTTCTGGCCTACGAGACAGAGTGGCAGAGTTACAAGAGAGATGTTGAAATTTTAAGATATGACCCTAATTCGGTTAGATAACACACTGCAGCTGTAATATATATGAATATCAAGTTTCATTCCCTCTGTCACAAACAGCTTTAGAGTAAATAGCAGAAATCAAAATATAGTTTACAAATATTTATCCATGCCCTTTACCATTAAGATAGGATGCCTAATGTAGTATGCAACAAATTAGCAATTTGTGATGCAGATGTTTACCTAGTTTCATCCTTCTATTTCCTCACATAGCCATAGAGCTAAACAGCAGAAACTATAAAATAAATAATGCTGACCTTTGACATTTAATGTATGATCTTGAATGTGGTTCCCAAAACACCTTCTGGTATTGATACATGTACACATGTAAAAAGTTTCATGTCTACATCTTTAAAGAGCCTTAGAAATATAGAACAGTAAGGGCAAAACAAGAAATGTGTTCCTAGAAATAGTGCACATAATCTATAATGAAAGTCAAAAGTCTTGAATCTTTTTCTTTTAAAATGGGAACAACTGGAACAGAAGCATAATGTCATCATATCCAATTCTAGCCATCTTTAGTGTTCAAGTGTTTGTCTATGCTAATGTCATCATATCCAATTCTAGCCATCTTTAGTGTTCAATTGTTTGTCTATGCTAATGGGATCATATCCAATTCTAGCCATCTTTAGTGTTCAAGTGTTTGTCTATGCTAATGTCATCATATCCAATTCTAGCCATCTTTAGTGTTCAATTGTTTGTCTATGCTAATGTCATCATATCCAATTCTAGCCATCTTTAGTGTTCAATTGTCTATGCTAATGTCATCATATCCAATTCTAGCCATCTTTAGTGTTCAAGTGTTTGTCTATGCTAATGGCATCATATCCAATTCTAGCCATCTTTAGTGTTCAATTGTTTGTCTATGCTAATGGCATCATATCCAATTCTAGCCATCTTTAGTGTTCAATTGTCTATGCTAATGGCATCATATCCAATTCTAGCCATCTTTAGTGTTCAAGTGTTTGTCTATGCTAATGGCATCATATCCAATTCTAGCCATCTTTAGTGTTCAATTGTTTGTCTATGCTAATGGCATCATATCCAATTCTAGCCATCTTTAGTGTTCAATTGTTTGTCTATGCTAATGGCATCATATCCAATTCTAGCCATCTTTAGTGTTCAAGTGTTTGTCTATGCTAATGTCATCATATCCAATTCTAGCCATCTTTAGTGTTCAAGTGTTTGTCTATGCTAATGGCATCATATCCAATTCTAGCCATCTTTAGTGTTCAAGTGTTTGTCTATGCTAATGGCATCATATCCAATTCTAGCCATCTTTAGTGTTCAAGTGTTTGTCTATGCTAATGGCAGGTAGAAGATGATTTGTACTTTAGTAAATAAGAAAACCATTTAGTGTTTTTGTGCATTTTGTAGATCTGCTTGGCACTAATTACTTGTAGGATGTGACAATTACATCATTTTGTATATCTGCTTGGCACTAATTACTTGTAGGATGTGACAATTACATCATGCAAGAGTATATGTTTTAAGTGCTGGTGCTAATATCAACTGTGGCCACTTGATTTAAGTGCATTCAGTGTGTTGTATTGTACATAACTCCAGATAGCATTCATATTGGCTTATTTTACACATATTTTTGGTCCAAATACACCGTTTCTGTTAAAACTACATATACTGAGTATGCATACCTGTTTTTGATATGTAAACAATTGATCAATTGTATTCATTCATATTTGTTAACTGATATTGCTGTGGGAGAAAATTTTCAGAGGAATCCATTGCACTGGATCCTTTTGAAGCTTCTCTGAACATTTTTGTCTGACATTTGAAAAGCATCTCAAAGATGATGAATCCACTTGCATGTATTAAAAACCATTCATTTGAATGGATTCTTACAAACAAGCAGCCAATATCATTTAGAAAAGGGCTAGTTTTCAACATTGAAAATATCAGCAGTTCATAGATGGAGAGTGCAACAGCTAAATACTGTCATTAACAAGATGTACGAGGGGTATTTAAAAAATTCTGAATATTACTGTGCTGTACAACAAAGTTATTTATCAGGGAACAACATGTCAGTGCCTCCTCTCAAAGTACACCCCATGCACCTCTACACATTTCCTCAATCTGATTATCCAATTATTAAAAGCCATTTTGTATTCACTTTTTGGTATGATGTTCATACATTGGAAAAATGCACTTCCAACCATATGGCTGCTTTCAAATCATCTGCCCCTCAGCAAATCTTTGACAACAGGATACAGCCAAAAATTACAAATGGAGCTAAATCAGAGCCATTTGGAGGATGTGTCAAAATTTTGATGTTGTGCTCCTTCAGGAAGTCTGTCACGACAGCGAATTTTTTGTGCTGGTGCATTGTCATGGAATAGATTCATATGTTGGGTACTGGTGTGTGAAGGGGTGGTTTGGTTATGTTCCACTACTTTTGACAACACTTTAAAGGCATACAAATGTCCAGCATCAGAGTAGGGCACAGATGCTTGGATGATTGGGCCTTTTGCATTGAAAAATAATGGGCATAAAACTCTCTTCATAGTTTCACTACGTTGAGCGATATGCGGTCTCTGCTCGTTTTCTCGGATCCAAACTTTATTATTTTCTCTAAAGTCAGGTTAAAAAAAAGTAAATCCATGTTTCAACACCTGTGACAATCTCATTCAAACATCTCTGGTCACCCATGTCATATTGGGTGAGTAGGTGTTTGACAATTTCAACCCAAGTCTATTTTTGAATCCTGCCACCAACAAATGCAGGACACATCTTGCGCAAACTTTTCTGAGCTTCAGATGATTCAATATATTAAAAACAGCTGAAGAATTAATGTCCATGATAAAAGAAATATCTTCCACTGTGTGTCAAGCATCTTCATCAATTGTCCCCTTCACAACAGCCAATTCACGCTCACCAATCGCAGACAATGGTCTTCCAGATAGTGGGCCATCTTCCATGTATTCGCGACCATCTTTAAAATGATGAAATCACCTCAAAATTGTAGAATATAACTGAGAATTACATACATGAACTTTATCCAAGTGGCCTTGATATCAGTCAGAGAGTAACATAAGAGCACCTGGATTTTAAAGTATGCTCTTTGCTCAGTAGCAGACTTTTTCTCCTTCAACATTTTTATGTCACTGTCATTTACGTCACACTCATATATCTGCTGATGTCCAGCATTTGCAGCTGCAGATCATTTTATAGAATGTTATTTTGTCTATTGATCAGCATTAAATTTATTGACAGGTTCAAAGAAACGAAAAGTTATAACAAAATATTCTGAACTCTTCATATACCCCTTGTACCGCATATGGCTACATTGAGATTTCTTTCTTTATGCTCTGTGCTATCAACTTCTTCTGTAGACAGAATAATCAAAACTATCATTGATAACAGCCTCAATTTAAATTTATTTAGTGTATATATGATGTGAAATAATCAACTCAATTTTTTTATTTTGCCTTTGTGATGACAAACTATAGACAAAATCCTACTGAATAAGAACCTAATCATACGTGATGACAGACTATAGACAAAGTCCTACTGAATAGGAACCTAGTCATATGTGATGACAGACTATAGACAAAGTCCTACTGAATAAGAACCTAGTCATATGTGATGACAGACTATAGACAAAATCATACTGAATAATAACCAAGTCATATGTGATGACAGACTATAGACAAAGTCATACTGAATAAGAACCTAGTCATATGTGATGACAGACTATAGACAAAGTCATACTGAATAATAACCTAATCATACGTGATGACAGACTATAGACAAAGTCATACTGAATAATAACCTAGTAATATGTGATGACAGACTATAGACAAAGTCATACTGAATAATAACCTAGTCATATGTGATGACAGACTATAGACAAAGTCATACTGAATAATAACCTAGTCATATGTGATGACAGACTATAGACAAAGTCATACTGAATAATAACCTAGTCATATGTGATTACAGACTATAGACAAAATCATACTGAATAATAACCTAGTCATATGTGATGACAGACTATAGACAAAGTCATACTGAATAATAACCTAGTCATATGTGATGACAGACTATAGACAATGTACTACTGAATACGAACCTAGTCATATGTGATGACAAACTATAGACAAAGTCGTACTGAATAATAACCTAGTCATATGTGATGACAGACTATAGACAATGTACTACTGAATACGAACCTAGTCATATGTGATGACAGACTATAGACAAAGTCATACTGAATAAGAACCTAGTCATATGTGATGACAGACTATAGACAAAATCATACTGAATAATAACCAAGTCATATGTGATGACAGACTATAGACAAAGTCATACCGAATAAGAACCTAGTCATATCAAATGATGACAGACTATAGACAAAGTACTACTGAAAAAGAACCTAGTCATATGTGATGGCAAACTTTAGACAAAGTCATACTGAATAAGAACCTAGTGATATGTGATGACAGACTATAGACAAAGTCATACTGAATAAGAACCAAGTCATATCAAATGATGACAGACTATAGACAAAGTACTACTGAAAAAGAACCTAGTCATATGTGATGACAGACTATAGACAAAGTACTACTGAAAAAGAACATAGTCATATGTGATGACAGACTATAGACAAAATCCTACTGAATAAGAACCTAATCATATGTGATGACAGACTATAGACAAAGTACTACTGAATAAGAACCTAGTCATATGTGATGACAGAATATAAGCAAAGTCATACTGAATAAGAACCTAGTAATATCTGATGACAGACTATAGACAAAGTACTCCTGAGTAAGAACTTAGTCATATGTGACAACAGACTATAGACAAAGTCCTACTGAATAAGAACCAAGTCATATCAAATGATCTCTTATATCCCAGTCTTGCACAGTTCTCTTGCCAGTGACACCTATGATTGGTGAAGTGGGTCAGAAAAGAAAATAACTGAATTTTTTTTTTAAAAACCTGATAATTGTATTCAATATTATGATTTGATTTGAAGACATTTAAGTAGCTAATGTAAATACTAGACATCGTCTTATAGCATGTGCTCCAGAAGACATTTATTTTTGCGATTTTTATTTATAATAATAAACTAAGATTTAATACAGGAAATGCTTTTTTTGTTTTAATTTGTAGTATTTATTAATACAGATTAAATGCATTTTTGTTCCTATATACTCTTTAATTCAGAAGTATCAAAATAAAATTTTATTTTATAGCAATGTCTATTTTTTCTTAACTCTTTGAAAGAATATGTGCATTTTCCCTGACTATAGCTGGAACCCTCCGGTTAAATGATACTTCACTTGTAGAGTATGATCAGTGATCCATGTTTATTTTATCACACAGCTTAAGATGCTGACACATTATATGATACTTCACTTGTAGAGTATGATCAGTGATCCATGTTTATTTTATCACACTGCTTAAGATGCTGACACATTATATGATACTTCACTGGTAGAGTCTGATTAGTGATCCATGCTTATTTATCACACATGCTGACATGTTACAAAGCCAGATAGCATACAGTGGATGTTGATACAGGATCATAGTATCATATGCTTTTAAGTAAAAGATGACAACGAAGAACATGGAAAGATTTTAGTTGCTGTGGTATACCTTTATTGTCAAGTAGAATACAAAAAAGCAAAGTCCTGTATGAAGGAAACAAAATGCACTCAGAAGATTCACGCCAGAGTACACTTTTTTGTGACATATACGTTCTTGAAGCCTTTCATAAAATGAAAAATAATAAAAGAAATAATTGCCTATCTATACCCTTACAAAGGGTGTGTCAACAATAGCAAACAAAGTACAGTCCAGGGATTTTGTAGTAAAATATGCCCCCAATAAATGAGTACACTACTCATTGATAATTGCTGTTTACTCATTAAATTTCAAAATGATGAGTACACTACTCATGGATAATCGCTGTTTACTCATTAAATTTCAAAATGAGGAGTACACTACTCATGGATAATCGCTGTTTACTCATTAAATTTCAAAATGACGATTACACTACTCATGGATAATTGCTGTTTACTCATTAAATTTCAAAATGAGGAGTACACTACTCATGGATAATTGCTGTTTACTCATTAAATTTCAAAATGACGAGTACACTACTCATGAATAATTGCTGTTTACTCATTAAATTTCAAAATGACGAGTACACTACTCATGGATAATTGCTGTTTACTCATTAAATTTCAAAATGACGAGTACACTACTCATGGATAATTGCTGTTTACTCATTAAATTTCAAAATGATGAGTACACTACTCATTGGACAGAAAATTATCTGGAGCTCTGACTATAGATACAATTCTTTGATAAAATGTACTATCAGTTATCCAATGACCTTGCGCTGAAAATTATTAATTACTGTCAAATTTTAAAAATAATTCTTGACATAGTATGATGCATGTACATAACACCAGTGAGGTCATTCTTGGGCTGCATAAAATGAACAAAGAAAGTCAGGAAATTACAATAATTATCCTTTAATTTTTTTTAAATGGTACTAATTTTGATAAATTATTACAAAACAGGATTTCTATATTAAAAAAAGCAATTACAGCAACATTAAAAACAACAACTTTACAAATGTCTAATGAAACAAGCAAATTTGTCACGAGTTACTACCCCAGAATATAGAGGACACCTGCAGCAGCCCAGTTGTGTTGTTTGGTAAAGGTATTAATGTGATGTGAAGAAACCAGTGATAAATTTGCTACCTATATCAGAAGGAAATATCCGATGAATGAAAAAATAAAATAATACAGGATTTCTGTTGGTTAGTAATCTTATTTATCTCAGAACATAGGGCTTATCTACAACATATTGGTGATTTATAATAAAGGGAATTGTGTTACATGAAGTCACGTTAACAAGTAGCCATGAAATTACTTGGTCTGTGGCGTGAAATGATTTGGTCGGTTCCTTAAGTTTTCTTTTTAATGCTACTTTTATTCAGATTAAGAAAATGCTTGACTTTCACAATAAAGTTTAATGTGGCTAAATGAAATTAAAACTACACTTACTATAAAGTGTCAATTTTAATCGTGTTCTGACGGAGCTGATGGGGCAAGCTTTGTCATGTTTAGGTATCATGTTTTTTAAAAGTTGTAAAGAAATGCAATAAATATTTTCTTCACACTTTGGTAAGATGGAGAATATTGTACAATAATGTTAGTGATTTGCATTTAGTAATTTGCCCAGTCATTTGTGATGTTCTTGAACATAGACAGTAACTGTTCAAATATCTAAACATTCAAACAACTTATCTAAATATAATGTCCAAATACATCATTTTTTTATTAAGAAAATTAAAGAAGGAAAAGTTAAAACATAAGTTAACAAGAAGCATTATGTCTATCCAGCAAATGATGTCATGATGGTGCCACATACTAGACTAGCAAGATGGTAAGTAAATGATGTCATGATGGAGCACATACTAGACCAGCAAGATGGTAAGTAAATGATGTAATTTTGGAGCCACATACTAGACTAGCAAGATGGCAAGTAAATGATGTCATGATGGTGCCACATACTAGACTAGCAAGACGGTAAGTAAATGATGTCATGATGGAGCCACATACTAGACTAGCAAGACGGTAAGTACAACCTGTATAAACTCAAGCACTTACATTTTTTTGCCTTTCTTTGATTTTCTATAAATTGCTCTTTCTGAATAATTTTTGTTTTCTAATTTTATTATTTACCAGAAGTGACAGCAATGAAATTGCCAAAATTCTACAAAAATCCAAGCACAGTAAAACAGGAGATCTCTGTTTTTATCTGCCCGATGGAAATTTCCAAAAATATAAATAAATTATTTCAAATTTTTTGAGAATTAGCAAAAGTTCAAAATTTTGCAGGAGAAATAAAATTGTTTTTTTTCTCAATATTTTCAAATCTCAAAGTTTGAAAGAATTTTAATTTTTACATGTTTCACCATATAGCAAAAATAGCTGTACAGCAACATTGTACCAAAGTATTAGATGAATATAACATCTGGATTTTGTACTAATTCAGACATACAATATATATATATATATATATATATATATATATATATATATATATATATATTTATACATATATATATATATATATATATATGTATATATATACATATATATATATATATATATATAGATATATAGATATATATATATATATGTATGTAGTGTTTTATGGCACCTCAGCAGAAAAGTAGCCATGTAGTGCCAATAAAAGTTTAAGTTAAAAAAATATAAAATTGAATTGCACAAAATTTAGGAAGATAAAGCCTTCCAAAATAAATGAAAATTAAGTACAACAAGATAAAATACACAACATAAAGATGTTCAAATTCTGTAAAATGTATACAAAATAACAAATAAATAGAACACATGTAAAGTAGCATAATGACAAGCCAATTTTGATTGTATGAGATAAATTGATGGTTCATTTGCCTGAACATGGAAGCTTTCTGAAGGGGAAGTTCTAAATGCACCCAGACAGCGTCCAAGTCCCTGATTGTGTATCATATCAAGCATCTGCAGGTAAGATTTACAAGCGGATCTCTACACAATCAAGCCATAGTCAAGTTTTGATCTTACTAATGACCTGTATAACCGAAGCAAGACCTACAGCAATACAGTACCCAAGTATTAGATGAATGTAACAACTATCTGGATATTATACTAATTTCAACAAATCTTGAAACAAATTCTGAATACTGTTGAAGTCATTGACATTTAAGCTGATTATAATGCCTGTAAAAAGTTATACCTAGCTTGCATTATCTTCTTATACTGGGGAGACAACAAGTGATCTGCAAAACTTCAAGCATGCAGGATTAAAAACTTACCCAGCCTAACTCCAGGAATATATTGCTGATCGTTGATCTGTTTAATTGCATATCTTGCAGCTTCATAACTTAAAATAAAATCTGAAAGTAAAAAAAACCCACAAAAATTCTTAAATATTGCATATTTGTGTAACAGGACTTTTCCAGTGAAAATGGAAGAGGGGGCTAAGACCATCATTTTAGAAAAAAAATGGACCAATTAAGTAAAAAATGTCAGGATCAAAGCAATACTTTTCAATATTTCCCACTGGAACAGGGGCTTACTGTGAATACCTAATGAAATCCTTGTGTAAAGTTTACATATTTCATATCCTGAAACCAATGTCCTAACTTTAGTTATTTTTTTTTTATATTTGGATTCTGTTACAATTAATAATGGCAAAATTTACAGTGGAAGAAATACTTCATATTAAAGAAATACCTTTCTACATACATGTAAATACAATTTGATACCATGGTTACAACTCAAGGGAAGATATCTCTCTAGATCACTAACGTTTATTCAAAGTATTACAGCTGTAAACATACACAAATATGTAATGTCAATACTGATTATAACACCTCTGTATTTCTATATGCACAGTACCACATCAGTATTTATTGCAATTTTGTGAACATTTTTATATTTGCAAGTCGATGAAACTATTGGATCGGCATACTACCGGTAATTAAATTATTTGGAACTGTATCTTTTCTTCTTTTTTCAAGTTTTGTCATATCATGGCTAATTTTGACAATGAAATGCAATGTACATATATCCAATGGCTGGGTTACAAGTGGCAAGATACCATTTTCATATGATGATAGACCTATACTTGATAACAAATCAAGGCCAATTGTCCAATAGAGGCCTATGCTTCGTAACAAGTCAAGCCCCCAAATTAACCGATGATAGGCCTATGCTTGATAATAAGTCAAGCCCCATTTGTCTGATGATAGGCCCATGCATGATAATAAGTCAAGCCCCATTTGTCTGATGATAGGCCCATGCATGATAATAAGTTGAATTCCAATTGTCTGATGATAGGCCCATGCATGATAATAAGTTGAATTCCAATTGTCTGATGATAGGCCCATGCATGATAATAAGTTGAATTCCAATTGTCTGATTATAGGCCTATGTTTCATAAAAAGTAAAGTTCCCATTGTATAATGATAGGACTATGCTTGATAAAAAGTCAAGCTCCCACTGTCCGATTATAGACCTATGCTTGATAATAAGTCAAGCTCCCATTGTCTGATGATAGGCCCATGCATGATAGTAAGTTGAATTTCCATTGTCTAATGATAGGCCAATACTTGATAACAAGTCAAGCTCCCACTGTCTGATTATAGGCCTATGCTTGGTAATAACCCTTGCAGCCCCAATTATCTGATGCTAGGCCTATGCTTCATAATAAGGCAAGCTCCCACTGTCCGATGATAGACCTATACTTGATAACAAGTCAAGCTCCCACTGTCCGATGATAGACCTATGCTTGATAATAAGTCAAGCTCCCACTGTCCGATGATAGACCTATGCTTAATAATAAGTCAAGCTCCCATTGTCTGATGATAGGCCCATGCATAATAGTAAGTTGAATTTCCATTGTCTAATGATAGGCCAATACTTGATAACAAGTCAAGCTCCCACTGTCCAATGATAGACCTATGCTTGATAATAAGTCAAGCCCTCATTGTCAAAAAATGTTGTCAAATATTTATTAAGGATATTCTCTTTGATAATAAGCCCACATTCCTTGTTCACAAATTTATTAGGCTGGACCCAAGGTTTTATCATGGTCGATATACTACAGTAATAGTTTGTGTGGCCAAAGTTATGCTCATCTAGCATACACATAAGTTGTTTTTACAACTTTCATGACACATATAATATAACTGGAACACTGAGAACATATTTGGGTTTCTTCTGTACACCTTATGCTCTAGTCTCATAAATTAATCCCAAAGTACCACAAAAATGTGAAAAAGGCTTAGGGGTGGGATTATTAAAATCTGACATTGTTTACTAAATTTAATTTTTACCTGGATGGGGCTGAGCACACCCATAGCCATTGTCTGCAAGGCCTGCTTGTCTAAGATCAAATATTCCCCCCAATATGGCATTGGCATTGGATGTCGACACATCCACAACTAGTCTCTGTGAATCACAAGTTTCCTTCTCCAGCGTCTGTTGGCGACTGACACCAATGACTGATGCCAGCGTCAATACATATATAAAAAGCATGTTTCTGTGAAAAAGCAAGAAGAAAAAGATACATTAAAATGATGTCCTACAAAATAATTGCAAAGAAAACAAAATTCTCATTTTATATACCAAGAATGAATCTATTCAATTGTGCTAACTTTGTCTCCAGGCTAGTTTTGCCTTGTGGCTGATGGAAAGCTATATAAACACTTTAAGATATAAGGGGTGAGGTACTAGATCTTGTGAGGAGTTTTATCACTTCTCCCCCACCTAGAATTTGTGTAATTGGTGGATCAATGACCATGTTCAACTGTAAGTCAAAGTTTAAAATGTAACAAATCTTGATGGAATTCTGACTACTCCTGGGCAGGCGTAAGCCATTATGAAACTACAATCATGTGACATACAGCTGTCACAGCTTGGAGGCCTAATGGTCCAACACAGCAGGTGTGAACCATTATGTAACCACAATCACACATACAGCTGTCACAGCTTGTAGGCCTAATGGTCCAACACATATTATGGCAATTCAGATGAAACAATCACCCCAAGTCTTGTCATTTCCCTCCAATACTCTAAGAATTAGAAGTTGACTTTGCCTTGCCTCGAGTCAGCAGCTACCTGCACCCCACCTCCATTCAGTGCTATAGTATCTGCACATAGAATAAACTTTCATGTTACTTATGAGATGAGTTCAATCATCTTTGCTAGACTAGGGTTGTGGATCCTTTTTGTTCCACATCAACCTTTGGTATATTTAGTTTGCTGAAATGGTATCTTAACTGCTCCACTATCTGATTGAATGCAGCTGAAAGAAAACTGATCCAATCAGATCTCTTGTTACATTTAAATTGCAAGATTGTTAGTAATAATCATAACAGAGTCCCTGTACACAACAACACATCATACATATGTTTCTCAAATTTAAACATTTTAAGCAACTGTTAATTCTGAGTCAATGCATGTGGATTATAATAGAGTGGAAATCACCTTATTGAATACTTCACAAAAAGAACACTCTTATTGGTTAATTGATTTCGCTTGTTATGGGCAGGGACTCTTTTATCCACAAAAGGGTGCTTGTTCAAAACAGTTTCAGCTAGCTACATATACCAAGGGCTGATGTGAAATGAAGCAGATTGATAACTTTTAGCTAGCGAAGATGGAGTTCAATGAGCAATCAAAGAAGTTGTTACTCAATAGTCACATGCTTTGTAATCAACTTTTGTGAGGATTTCATGGCTAGTTGTATCTGCAATTATGTAGAAACCTGCTAAAAATTCATGCATGTAAGCCTCAAAAAGAAATTACATGCTTTTTTTTGCCCTAACACATGATTTTTATTTCCACTGGTTTTTCAGGGGGTTGGGGGAGGGAGGGGGGGCTCAATACATATAAATGTAAATTAATTAATTTATCCAATACTTCAGCTTTTTAAGGAGGAAGATATGATTTCCACAACAATTATTAGTCACCTAATTTTCGCAGTCACCTCTTTTTGAGATTAGCATAATTCTAAGACTACTACAAAATCCTGCAACAATTTTGTGTATTACAAATAATACAAATTTACTATTTTCACAAAGTTTTATGTGCATTTCTTTTGTTTATTACAGGGATTTCCCTTGATTCTGAAATTGAGAATCAAGGACTCCTGATTCCAAAAATGGGTAGTTCCAAGGAAAATCCTGGGAGTCCCCAACCAAATCACAGTCCCAGCCCCAGTGTAAGAATTTAATATGTTCTGAGCTATACTTTATGCAATACAGCAATTTAAAACACTCTTCAACAACTTTTGTTTCAAGCAGAATTGGTAATGTTGCATTTTCTCCCTAGAAATCCTTTCTGCCACAACATGTACATGTCTCATTTTGGGTAAATGCAGAAAACTGCAAGTCAGTACTTCCATTAGGTTCATCTTTCCACACACCAGGAACAAACAACACATACCTCTGACATAGTTCTCTTTCTTTAGCCAAGAGAACTTCACTCCACAATCTGACTATTATTGTCTTTTCTCTGACCTCTGACCATCATTTACCTTATCAGTCTTGTTTTGAAGTCGCATCCGAGACATCTCTTGTATCTCAGGCAAGCTAGTTGCTGAAGGTTTTCAAAAAAATCTTTGCAAAGAAAGCTGACTCATGACCACTAATGATACTCAAAAGATAACTGAAAGTAATCCTCATCTAAATAATCAAGAATATATACCACTGTGTAAGTGAACTTAATTGATGATGTGTTGATTACTAGCTCTCAATTCACTTAGATCTAATGCCAACAAGTTAAATTTTTTCAATTGCAACAAAACTCATTGGACATAAGTAAATCAAAGGCAAATTTACAACTTGCTCAGCCAAAACAGACAACAATGACTTAAATAAAGATAGCAGTAAAAAAACAAGATGATATTACATATTTTATTTGATCTATAAGAAACAAATAACTTCCAACAGTGCTTGATAATCACCAGCCATGCAATTAAGCATTGCACTGCTGAGGAATTATGTAATGCAATTAGGGTATAATTAAACACTCATTCTGACATCTGCGAGTATACTACCTGGGGGCAACTGACTAATCATTACTTGAAAAGGTGTTAATGTGCAGACAAAGCTTTTTATGTAATACCTTTTTTTTAGATACTTGAAAAAAGCTCAAGGAACCCTATCAAAACATGCTATGTCCCGAGGACTTGAGGGTGCTGAAACATGTACGTCCAGCTGATTGCTGCGTCAAGTACCCAGATCCTCGGGTCAAAGGAAATTCCTGTTATTATCATTTATTTCAAATAGCGAGTTAAATGTCAGTTATAAACAATATTTCTTCAAATAAAACTCTAAATGCTTCCTTCCATGACTCAAGTAGTTTTATTATTTTCTTACTTCTCTGCTCTATTCTAGCAGGCAAGAGAAGTCACATACATACATAAGCAAATACATATCCCCCTTTTCTGGTTTATACTCATACATGATTTACAAAAAATGGACTAAATGGAAATGTGGAAAAAAAACACTTCACATATATGCATGACATGTATGAAGATACGCACACATTACATACATGAAAAGTATTCAGTAGATAATCTGTTATGGAAAGCTTTTATTCTGTATGATTTTTTTAAAAAAGTACCGCAATATTATTTTTTACCGCTATATTAATTTTTTGACTCCTGAAATTTAAAGTTTGACTCGTCATAATTAGCCTTTACTCTCCGGATTTTGATCCAAGTTGAATTTCTTTTGATTGCACTGGTCTGAAAATAATACAAAGCAGTTAGATCAATTTAAGTGTTGATTCATCTGGCGGGGAGTGTACTAACTTTTACAAAGACTATTTGTATGGCTGCCATGTACCCACTGTTGCAAAGACAGAAGAATGCCTTCGGGATGAGTCTGAAACATTCTGAATGATATGGGATCAAATTGGATTTCATGCCATTTGTCATTGCGTACTTGGAAAAAGGAGACACGTTTAACAATTATGTTGATTTTTTTCACTATGCTGCAAACAATTTTTAATGACAGTAAAAAATTCATACTAAAGATAGGGAATATTTTATAAAGTAACAATAATGCAGTAACAGGTTAAATTAGAAGTACAGCAGATGACTGTAAATGTGGAAATATCCTGAACAAATCAGACTTTTTTGCAAGGCACTGTGGGTAATTATCTGAGGTATTAGATCGTAAATTTGCATTGCTGCACGCGGTTAAGGAGTAAAAGTATAACAGTGTACCAGTTTGACCTACAACTACATGCAAAAAATAGCATTAAAGATAATCAAGAGCAAAAAGAAGTATGCTTTTAGTTATAAACTGAACCAAAAATACATATCATGAAAAAAACTCCATTTCACTAATTCTTTTTTTTCCAATCAGTAAGTCCTTATAAAAATCCTTACTAACTATTCTGACGGGGCAAATCAACTTCCCGCCATAATAGACAGCCAGTCAGCTACTGAACATGTAACAGCAACATGACTCATAGTGGATAACTGCATCAGTAACACTGCTTAGAATAGTGTATTGCATTATAAAGCTGTCATCACAGATTTTGAGGTGGTTCTCTGTTATTATAATTTGTCCATATTTAAAATAAACAGATACTTCATAATCAAATCAGCATCCTCTACATTATTTCTCATTTGTATCAAAGTATTAAAAGTTTCCACCTGATGGCAATCAATTTTACTTTCACAGTAAATTTTCAATCATCCTTTAAGAGAATCTTGATATTTAACATTTTTTGGCCTATATAATTTTCTTACCTTGTAGATAATGGTAAGAATGATAATAAATTGAAATTAATTTTGCCTTTTGTCCCTGGTTATTTGCACGTCTAGAGAAACGAGTCCTGAAGGATGCAAGAGAGTTTATAAGTCCTATAACAGTACATTCAAGGATTGATGTTTTGCATATTCTCATTGCCAATTAATTGATTTTAAAAAAATGGCCATAAACTAAATCTAATATCTTTTACTTACATGTACAAGCAAAAAATTTTATTATAATACCATCATGATTTTTCACAATTTTATTCTTTCAAGTTTTGAGACAAAATGTCTCCTAAAACAAAAATTATGATAAATATAAGAAGAACTTTAGGAATAATAAATTACGTTTCTTTATGTAATTTTTCCTATAAACTTACAATTTCTATGTGCTACAGATGTTGTTCTGCAATATATATATATATATATATATATATATATATATACATATATATATTATACATATATATATGTATAATTTTTTTACTCTAACATATATACAACAGAGTCACAGACAGAGTAGACATCTGTGAAGTGCGTCAAAACAAGTGACGTAATACACGAACTTTCCAGCAAGGGGTCATCTGGTTGAAAGCATGCCATGAAGAGTATCAGTGTATATATCATTGTCATTTATCACGCATACTTTGCTAAAATAACTTGTGTTTCAAAAGTAATAAAAGGTATCACTATGAAAGAAGTATATTTCTGACAAGTTGAAAGTCAGTGCTTAAGTGCGTCAAACCCGAGGAGTCCACGATAGGACTACAGCTACGTTGTCATGTCCATTTGTTTTACTAGATACACAACTGCAGTAATGTCTCAGTTGTCAGATGTATGCATTAGTCAACTGTATCATCTAAACATATATAAATAAAAGCAATATATCAAACAAAAATAGGATCAACCATTTGAATAAATAACTAGACTTTGAACGAGCCCCGCTGACAAACATACGTTTGATCTTTAGTTTGAAAACCATCTTTAGTACCAAAGAGACTAATTAGAGTGTCATTATAAAACACGGAGGTTTATCAGCCATCAAGAAGATAATCAGGCTCGGAACCAATAAATAAACGATTAAAAAAAATCAAATATTTAGTCGTCATTGAAATACAATTTTAAAAGATGAAAGTGATGGTGATAATGAGGTGATGATGATTATAATCATATAATGATCATCATCATTTATGATTTAACAAGTACACAACATCAATGCTATTTTTTGACTCCTGAAATTTAAAGTTGATCTCGTCCAGGAGTGTACTGGGTAAGCAACTCGGCCCTGGACTTATCTGCCGGGACAGGCCCGGGGTTTTGCTCACACCAGTAAAACAACCTTTAAAAACGGATTTTTTTGCGGCGGCCCACCGGGATTTGTCCCGGTATGCCCAATGGTCAGTACACCACTGATCTCGTCATATTTAGCTTTTGACTCTCCTTGTTTAGATCTTTGGTCCAAAATTTCTACTTAGTGTTCTGGTCCGAAATAAACAAATAATACAGATCAATCAATATACGATTTTTTTTATAAATGTGAAAAGATGGAAGTAATGATGACATAATGGTATACTGAAGATCGTCATCATCATCGTCGTCATCATCATCTCCATCATTATCTTCTTCTGCTTCACAGTATATCAAAAACTTGACACTCGATGAATTTTAAACAAGACCCCCCCCCCATTTGAACCCTTTGAGGCATTTCATAAAATATCTGATATAGAAAAAATGTATCGAAAGGTTTTAGACTTCTACCTGTAAATTTTTCATTTTTTCAGCCTTAAACTAAATTACCTTAATTACAAAGACGTAATTTTTTAAAATTAGTAAACATAACTATTGTTAGTTATGGCTTTAATTTACATCTTACACACCTCTAACACACTGAAACCTGTCTTAGAGGCATCTCAATATAAGGACACCTGTTAATTTCATTTTCTTATTAGATCTCTATCTAAAGGACAGCTGTCTAAATTTGTTTCCACCTTGAGTGTCCCTTAGATCGGGTTTATATCGGATGTTCAACAGCAAGTAACCAAGCTGGTAAAAACAAACTGTGTAATCGTTAGATATTCATTGGGTACATTTTCAGCTTAGAAGAGATATAGCTAAAGGTGGGTGGGAGGTTGTCAACAACGGATAAATTGTTATTAGCCATTCAAAATCAGACACTACACACATAATGAGTAGTTGTATTTTTAACTGTGCATAGTTACAAGTGTAACTAATCGTTTTATACATGCAAGCCAGTTTTGCTCATGATATGGCTGAGAAGAAACAGGAGGAAGAGGAGAAGATTGTGGAGGAGGGATTCTGTGGATTATACACTGAGTATACAAGGAAACTACCAAATTCCCTTATTCGATGTTTATTAAATAAACAAAATAAGAGAGAGAGAGAGAGAGAGAGAGATGGGGGGGGGGGGAGAGGAAAAAAAATAATAAGAAATAGATAAAGAAAGAAAAATACTGAATGTAATATACAGTTATTCTTAATCGATGTCCGTCTTTGACGCCCTGAGACAGTCATATACATAAAAACTCCACATTCTCACATGGACCCAATGTATAACTCCCTCTATGATGGGCAATACACAATAAGCTATGGCTGCCATGTATACTCTTTTCATCTGGAACCTTTAATAATAATAATAATAATAATAATAGTAATAATAATCATAGAAAAAGATAAAATAAGTGGCCAAAATGAACCAGTCCATATCTAGAGTCAACTGTAAAATAATCGAAAAATGTTTAGTGGAGGGGTGGGGTGGGGAGAAAGGAATCGAGGGGCCAGACAGCAACAATAACAACAAAATAATAATAATAATAATAACGACGCCGACAACAACAACAGATTCGAGTACTTATCCTGTTTTCAAGCCAAAACAGGACCCAAAAAATGTTTTCGCCAAGATTTACACAAGATATCAATATACAACGGTCAAGATCTAAAATTTAACTAAAATGCAAAACATTTCTTTGTGCATGTAGACGTTAACAGTGTTGATTATTGTTATATCACTTTATTTCGATGTTAAATCAGGTTTGTTGTTATTCATTGCGTCCCACCCGGTGAAATATCATGGCTAGTCCTAATACACCTTACCTCATTTTTTAACACATTAGTCCTATAAAGAATCCACGAAGTCCGAAATAGATGAGTGCCCAGTGAATGAATTCCTCCCCCAAAGGGTGCAGTTTGTCTTTTCAAAATTATTTTAGTGGCCCTTATTCAGTTGCATATAACCCAGCCCCTCTATCTCGGATCGGTCTGCCACAGCAAATGTACAATGACAAACCTACCTGAGCTAAAAATAGCACACTTGTTTTCATTCACTCAGGTGTTACACTTGACTATACTCGTTGTAAGCAAAACTGGTTTGGCAAGTTTGGGGGCTATTCCTACTTTACAATTGTGTGATCGATTCTTCCGTCACTGAGTCAAGGGAAATAACTGAAATACAACATTGTATTTATGTAAAAATATCTATATCTACCCTCACATTTAGTTCTTCAGTTGCTTTTGATTAATATAGCATATAATGACTAATATACCATCCCTACTGATGATAAAAGAGGTAGTTTATAATTTCAAGCACTTCTTTTTTGTTTCATATTAAGACATTTACATGAATATTCAATATGTAACCACGCACACACAAACACACACACACACACACACACAGTATGTAACGGAATTGTTCCATATTGATTCTAGTTCGACAACAGCTTGCTCAAATTAATTTCTTCTTTTCCGAGGCAGAATATCCACTTTATCGTTGAATGAAATTATTTTCTTTAAAATGTTTTCGTGTCGAAAATTATTGCACTTGCGCGTTATTTTGTAATGTAACAGTCGTAAAATCGTTTTTGTCTATGTTGTCTTCATCTACAATCGCAAATTCATTTATTCGGTCAGTTAGTCAGTTAGTCATTCGTTCATGCGTTTAGTTATTCAGGGTGCGTACCGGTACAGATCTATTTTTAGTTCTAGCAATGCAAAACGTGCCAAACAGATATTATCATCGCTCAAATCGCACGTGCAAGCTTTACATGCACCGCAGTTTGCCGTTTGCTGTCAAGAAGAAAAGACTGTTCGTCCTTTCTCAGTGTGCCACGTAAATGATAAATTTTCAAATTTCTACAAGTATGTCACCTTGTTTAAGTTTTATTATCATTAATTCTTAAATTGACGGTAACATTTTCATAAATCCTTGTCTTGTTTAATATCGTATTTTGTAAAGCTTTGTACAACTTGGAATTATTACTGTAGATAATTAAAGCAGAATTTTGACGTTACATATTCCAAATGATATATAAATTCTCCTCAGTTATTTATGTATTTAATTGTAATGAAACATGGTTTTGTACAGCAGTTTGCCGTTTGCTGTAAAGAAGAAAGGAATGTTCATCCTTTCCCTCTCATTGTGCCATGAAAATGATACGTTTTCATATTTCTTCAAATCATTAAAGTCATATAACCATACGACTTGTTTTCGGTCACCTTTGAACCTCCGTTACATTTTGGAACCCCAAGGGAGGAGACAGACCACAGTAAATTCTTCTATATTATTGGCAATGGGACTGCTGACGTGGTGCCACGCCCGAGGGAAACCCTGGTAATTCACACCATGTATTTGTAACCGCGTCATCACCGGTCAGACGTGTTGGAGATATCTGTGAACATCCGGAATCTCCAGATCACGAGAGGTATCTCTGGTCAGTATGGGCCCACACTCAGTGTCTTTGACAAAAATTTCTAACCGGAATTTTTTGTGATATGTGCACACTTAAATACACGATTCGCTGACATTTGGAAAAATCCATCATACCTCGAACTGCATTGTCAGGATGAAAGACTGAGCCTGCATACCTGGTCTTCTTACAAAAACTACTTTAAATATTACTTGCATACATGCGGTGTGATCATAAAAATAATGAGATAAAAATGTATGTTAATTTGATGTTTCTTTGATGTTCTACAGAAGGTCTAATTTCATATTCCACCATTTTCGCTCGATGCAGTTCTTAAAGATGACCAGTGTTGGGGTGCTTACTACAGACTTGGGTAGCGAATTACAGTCGTTGATCACTCTAAGTGAAAAGAAGTACTTGCGTGTATCCAGCCTATAATGCTTCTTTAGTAACTTATACTTGTGACCCTTTTTTGCTGATTCTGAGAGAGTGCAGAACTTCTCTGATGAAACTCAAGACTAGCCCATTCAACACCTTGTACACTTTTCGATCATGTCACGACGCCTTCGTCTATAGTGCAGTGAGTGCATGTTGAGGATTTTCAGTCTATCCTGATATGTCAGTCCTTTTAGGCTTTTAACTAAAATTATTGCTCTCCTCTGTACTCCCTCTAAGTTATCCATATTAATCTTGAACCTTGGGGAGCGGACTTGGTTCCTATACTCTAAGATTGGTCTGATCATTGCATTGTAGAGCATTGCTAGTGTTGCCCCATCAAGATGGACGAAAGTTTTCTTGATCACCTCCAAACCACTATTGAAGTTTTGACCACTGCAGTCACCTGTTTGTGAAACTTCAGTTCGTCATCAATCAAAACAACCAGGTTCTTTTCTTCTGATACGATTGCAAGCTCAGTAACTGCTCCGTCTATGGATTTCATATAGTAGGTATGGTGTGGATTGATGTATCACATGTGCATCACCTTGTACTTGGCTGCATTGAATTCCAGCTGCCATATCCTTGACCACTCTCCCATTTTGTTGATGTCATTTGGAGTACTTCATATTGATCAGCTGACTCTACTACTTTGTTATAATTTCGTGTCATCCGTGAATATCTTCATAATACTGCTGACTGCATCTGGGATGTCATTGATGAAAATCACAAACAGCAGAGGTCCGAGGACACCACCCTGGGGGATGCCGCTGGTTACTGAGCTCCAATTTGACTTTGTACCACTGATTACCACCCTCTGGCTACGTCCCGTTAAGAAGTTGCACACCCCGTTATATAGATTTCCATCAAACTCATTGGTTTTTATTTTGGTGAGTAATCTCTCGTGGGACACCTTGTCAAAAGACTTTTTGAAGTCAAAGTACACAGCATCAACAGGTAGACCCATGTAGAACATTTTTGTCCACTCTTTTCTAACGTGACTAGTAACTGACTAATGCAAGAACGTCATTGTGCAAATCCATAATGTTCGTTGCAGAATAAACTGTTTCCTGTCATATGCTGGATCATGGCGCCTCTAAGTAAGTATTCCATAACGTTGCATGAGACGGATGTGAGACACACAGGGCGGTAGTTGTTGGCTGAAGTTTTCTCCTCGCTTTTATAGAGTGGCGTCAAATGTCCAAGTTTCAAGTCTTGGGTAACTGACCTTCATCTTTAGATTTTGGACACGTTAAGCTAAGAGCCTTGGTTAATATTGCACTCGTCTCCTTTAGAACTCTGGGGTGAACTCCCTCTGGGCCAGATGATTTGTTCTGTCTAAGTCCATTCAGCTGCTTTAAAGTCAAATCCTCATTCACATCAAAATCGCTGACACAAGCAATCTGCTTGTTAAATGTGGTATGATAAGAACATCCTCGTTTGTGAATACACTTGAGAAAAAGTCATTTAGTATATTGGTTTTCGCTTTACAGTTCTTGCTGAGATGACCATCACTATATTTAAGATCGTCCACACTAGACTTTGCTTTCATATTATTGGATACATATTTCCATAATGCCTTGGGGTTTGTTTTGCAATTCTCAGAAATATGATCCTTGTTTTTTCCACGCAGCTGCTTATATTTCTAAGTTCACTTCTTTCTGTAACAAAGTTTTGATAACTTTCGTCGTCTTTCAAGTTCAGGTAGTACTTCCATGCCTTGTTTTTCACCCTCAATTCCCCGGAGGCCCGGAGATTTCTAGGGGCCCGCCGTCAACTCAACTTTTAAAAAAATAATTGAATTTTTTCAGTAAATATTAAAATTTGTTCCTTGCAAGAGTCTAAGTTATGCTAGATTACTACCGGTTTTATATGCAAAACTGTACACAGGTTTTTATATATAAAATATTAAACTAGTTTTGGGGCCCCTGACTGCTCTGCCCAAGGGACCTGCAATTTTGTTGGCGGGCCTGAGGTTTGTTGACATGCTGATATATGAAGAGATCATTCACAGTATTTACAAATCTTGAGGACTTAGACCCTGGAAATTCACAAGAGCACAGGCACTCCCAATCTATGTGACTCAAATTGAAATCCCCTACGATATACAAACGAGAATAGTTCAAATTCATTGCTCTGTTCAATAGATCACACGTTTCATTAAAATTCTATTCAGTATCTGACGGGCTTCTATACACGCAAACAGTATAGTGCATGTGTAGTTCAACTTCAATTAGATCCATACACACTCCTAGTAATCTGGCAACCTTCCGTTTGCTTGATTAGCATTAAAAGAATCTTTCACACACACACACACACACACGCCATTTATCGTTAGCTCACAATCTTGGATATGTTTTGAGCTATATTTTGGTTTAGCCTAAGTTAAAGCAATGATGTCAGGGTTGTATGCATATACCAAAGCCTCGAGTTTTTCCTTCTTGTTGGCAAGTGTATCTACATTGCTGTATAAGCATGCAAGTGAATTAAAACTTGTAACACTATGTATATGATTTCCCAATTAAGTTACTTCTATTTCCCTGGGTTCTGGGTGCTTGAGGCATCCTCCGCCTTTCGATTTTCTAGTGACTGCCTCTTGTGCTTACGACATGACTGAATACTAGACTTCGCCAAAATTTCATTTTGCAGATCACAAAACCTTCTTTATCATATTTTCTTCATCTATTCAGCTCATTCCTCAGTTCCTTGTTAGCCGGTTTCTGTTTTTGTGTAAGGTCTGCGCATTTTTCCTTACTTCTAGCGCTGATTGAAGTAGATCCTTCTTTAGGCTGCTCTCTTTGAACAAGACTTTGGTTAATCTTGGATTCTTCAACTCACCCTTATCTCTAATTCTGTGCCTCACCAGCCTGTATATCCCAAGTATGTCACCATTATCTACTGCATTCTGAGCTGCTTGGCATATGCTAATCACTACATTCATATCATGTTTGTGCCTTGCTTCAACTTCACTATCCTCATTTTTCTTCATGTTGTGTATAATCACATTTATCTTGTGTTTATCTCTTTTACTGTTCTCTTTTAATGCCTATTCCACACTCTTATCAATCTTGACCTTATTGTTTTTCCTTCTTATTTTTGACGGAGTACTGTTTACATTATTTCCATTGTTCAGTTTTGTTTCAATTTCAGCACATCTTAAAGCAAGTTCCTGGACAGATGAAACATCTGCTTTTGCTTCCATTTTCATCTCAGTACTTTCGAGGCGGGATAAAACTCCTTGCAGGTATGAGGATAACAATCCCCATACATATGTCTTGTGTACAGCAAAACTTGATGCGATCGAACACCAATGTTTGGCTGCCTTATCAGCATACAACTTCACGCTTAAGTTCACAAGCGGGAAAATCAATAGGGATGCCGACGGTCTATCCAGGATCATGTAAAGCTGTGAAATATCCAACGATCTGTGAGGGCAATTTGTCAGAATTTGTCTCCGAGTGCAGAAACATGACCACTCATTGAGTGGGTAGTTCTGACCCACAGTACTGACTTGTCTCCGAATGAGGAAGGCATTGAAATTCAGGACTAGTCAGGTCTTTCAAAAACTGACTGGATTAGAGGTCAATCGAAGGAAAGTGCCATACGGAGAGTTAAGTACTTCCTTTAAGTGGGTAACAAGCCCTCTGCTGACAAATTGTCGAGAGAATTCACTGAAGTAAAGTTATACTGGAGTGGAACAAGTTTATCTTGAAAGAAGGTGTACTATACAGGGCAAGAAAGGTTTGATCAACAAAATCAACTTCAGCTTATTTTACCACCTGCCTTTAGGGAGCTAGCTTTACAGGCTTTGCATGATGACGTTGACCATCCGAGACGAGACAGAACACGTTCCTTATTACAAGATTTTTTTCTGGCCTTGTATGGAACAAGATGCAGAAGTAAGGGTCAAGTTCTGGGGTGATGCATCAAGTTGAAAACTCTTTAGAGGGATCGAAAGGTGGTTATGAAAATATTGCAGTAATCTTGGACCATTTCACTAGGTATGCGCAGGCGTTCCGAACCAGAATCCTGACTGCTAGATCAACAGAGAGTCTTGTTTGACAATTTAAATTTCATTGTACTGTACGGCTTCGCGGCACGCCTTCATAGCGACCAAGGCCGTAACTTTGAATCACAGGTCATCAAGGAGCTCTGTCGTATCGCCAGTGTGGAAAAAAGATGCACAACCCCATACCATAACATGGGTAACGGCATGTGTAAAAGATTTAACCACACCGTTTTAAACATGCTTGGTACCCTACAAGAAAACAGAAACAGGATTGGAAGGTATTCGTAGCGCTGCTTGTACATGCGTATAACACGCCACACTATGAGAATACGTATTTTTCTCCATACTAACTGATGTTTGGGAGACACCTTCGTCTAGTGATATATGCGTTCCTGGGTATCCACCCATCTGACCACAGTTCTTATATTTATGACTTGAAGAAATGTCTTAACTATGCCTACCAGACAGCCACCAGAGAAGCCATGAAAGCCGCAAATAAGCAGAACTACGACATACGACTTCGAGAATCTTGATTAGAACCTGGAGATCGCGTTCTGATGAAGAATGTATCTACAAGCAGTAAACATAAACTGGCTGATAAATGGGAACGGGACCCATACATAGTGAAATCTCAACCAAATTTGGAGATACCAGTGTATGTTTTTGGTGAAGGAGAATAGAAGAGGACCTTCAAGGACCCAAAAATGTAACCCACTCCATCTTAATATGTCCTTGCTAAAAGCTGAAATCCCTCAGGTTGCTGCTCTAAAACCAATTTTGTTTTGGTCTCCTCTGAACCCTATATATACATATATATATATATATATATATATATATATATATATATATATATATATATATATATATATATATATATATATATATATATATATATATATATATGTGTGTGTGTGTTTGTATGTGTGTGTGTGACAAGATCACAAAATAGACATAAAGTTTGCTCATTTGAAGACCATTTTGCCCCTTTTTTTTCTTCCCTTTCTCATAATTTAACTTTTTTTTAATTAGATTACCCCTTTCATTAAAAACATGCAAGATAAGTTCATGTTTTCTCTAGTCCTTTTGTGCAAAGTTTTGTATTGTCAATATAAATTGTTTCTTCCCCTGAAGAAGAACTTGGTTAGCTCGGAATGTTGGGAAATTGTCCTCTCTCTCTCGCTCTCTCTCTCTCTATATATATATATATATATATATATGAAGAATACAAATCATATGGCCAATAACAGTCCTTTCAAGTGCCTTGGATCCAGCAGGGGATCATGTATATCATGGATTGATTAAGATAAATACAACAAACTGACAACAAATGGTGCAAAACTAGTCTGACTCTTATCGAGTCTTTGTCAAAAGCAAACACAAACCAGTGACAAGACAAACAATAAACACAAAAGAAAGCGTTAAAATTGCAAAAGTTTACATGACTGTCTAATGGAAGCATTGTTTCAAAATGTTCGATGTCATGCCTAATTGGTTTTGATTCAGATGATAAAAATGGCAAGCTAACTAGTATTGACCTACAAAAGGAGGCACAATAACACCATCAGTTTTCTTAATTTAAAGTGATGTAACTGTAAATTATATCGCGGATAATTCATTGTTTCTATAATGACCATAACAATAATCCTACCCTCAAGGACTGCACAAAAACAGAAGTAATGACCTATGTAAATATAAAGAAAAAGAAAAGGTTTATTGGATACCATTTATCCTGACCTACTGTCCAAACAACCCCAAAGTAGGTAAAATCATTCAGAAACACTGACCCATTGTGGAATCTTGTGACGTACTAAAGTTAATTTTCCTGAACAAACCAGTAGTAGTCTACTTCAGACTGAAAAACCTTAAAAACATCCTAGTCTGAGTAAAGCCAACACCAATCACAAGCAAAACCTGTCAACATATGATGGAGCCCAACACATTCTCTAGTGTTGATGATCAAAAAAAAGTTAACATACATGGTCCAAAACAGACCATGCAAACCAGAGAATGTAATATATCTTATTACATATAAGATCTGTTGCCTTCAGTATGTCAGAGAAAGTGAAAAGTTACACTAAAGGATCAGTCTTTGCAGATCTGATTGGATGACAAAGAAGCTGGACAGAAGTTCAGTTGCAGAACACTTCTCTTCCCCTAGCCATACTTTCAGTGATATAACAATATGCAACTACTCAGAACCACAACTGGCATTCCAAAAACCAAGAAAAGAAAAGGAATCTTACTGGATATGCCACCTGAGAACACCAAAACCAAGCAGCTTAAAACAAGATGACTCCAAAATGGCACCCACACACAAATAAAATCATCACCTGTTTACAGCCCCCCATTTTTTTCATTTAAATAATTTATTAATGTTGCTCATTACTCATTCACTCACCTATAATTACTATTGTTTTTTTGTAGTTATTGAGGGTATAATTACTGTAATGGACATTACTATCAGTATAAAAACGATGAATTATCCCAGATATAATTTATGGTTAAACCACTTACATGTAAGAAAATGTATGGTATTATTGCTCCTCCTTTTGTAGTTCAATACCACCTAGGTTGCAATTTTTATCATCCGAGTCAAAAACAATTAGGCATGATATCGAACATTTGGAAACAATACTTCCATTAGACATAGTCATGTAAACTTTTGTAACTTCAACGCTTTCTTTTGTGTTTATTGTTTGTCTTGTCTCTGTTTTGTGTTTGCCTTTCACAAAGACCCAGTGAGAACTGAAAGCACCCAGGCCAGTTAAAAACTAGCTTTATACTGTTCCTTGTCAGTTTGTTGCATATATATATTTATTGCATAGTTCTCATGCACCAGCTCTTATCCACTCAGCCATGTGTTCATCCAGCAAAAGTGGATGGAAAAAAGTCAAAGGAAAGGGCTCAAAGTGCATGGAAACTAACTTGCTAGTCAAGTGGAAATTATCACTCAGTTCAATGCTATTCAGAAATGCAAGATATTTACATGAAATTAAAATTACAGATTGACACCAAAACAGAGAGGAAAGCTTTTATCCCTGGATCCCCAAAGCATATAAGGAAAGGATACATGATTATATGAAAGAATATATAATGACAGAAATATATATCTGAGAATATATATATTCTCAGATAATTTTTCTTCACAGTTTTGATTTGAGAACAGTTGTGAATAATTATGCACAGAGCTGTCAATAATAGATCTTACATCTGTAGTAATTTAATATATGACAAAATTCATTAGTAATTTAGTAAATGGGACTTAAGTGCGATATACATTTTCAGCATAATAATAATGGAATAAACAATGAACTATCTGATCTGAAACTATCTTTATCGTGAAAACAATATTTCTGTGAAATTAATCTCCTTGCTAAATTCATAAAATTCTCACTGTTGAAAATTGTGACTTGCAGTATTGTAATAGGTTCAACCCACTGTACATAACTTAATATTATGAAAACAAGTATATTTATTTGAGATAACTGCTGTCAGTAATTTTCCCTAGACCAGTCACATGATGCCGATACAGACCATTTAGTCCCCTATTTTACTACCTATTAGTCATGCTTTTAAGTCTGTTTTCTAATTGAGAAATGTAGATAAGAATCATGCTAAGAACCACAGAACAATCAGAAGATGTTAAATGATACATTATGCAAGTACCATGTAAGAAACACATGAAATAACACTTTCTTGCTTTATAACACTCTTAATAATATACTTTAGAACAAGAAGTGTAATGAGGTGAGATTTTCAAATTAAATTCAAACATTTAAACAGGCAAAACAGTGTGATTAAACTTGTCAGTATCTGGTGGATAATACTGACAGCCAAATGACATGAACTACATTTCCACATGAGATGCAATAGTCATACATTGTCAGAAAGTGTCTTCCCCATATTTAAAAAAATGACTACATCTAATACTCATAACTCTAACCCCAATGATGAAAATCTAATCATTATTGTTTTCCAGACATAACAATTAATTTCATTTAATTAATTAAAATTGTCTCATTATATTATCACCATCTGTTTTTTACTTTGTTTAATCAGTATGCCCTTAATTTTTAATTGCAAACAATAATAGTGAGATGATCTCACCATCAATTTGCAAAACCTGCTTGATCACTGCTGCTGTAATTAGGACAAACTTTTGGCGTCATTTTCCAATTTACTGAATTTAATACCATTATAGAACACAAAATATCATGCTGACTTTAAATAACTTTGTAATCTTTGGTTATATGGAAGTGTGTATTATATGTGTTAATATAATAAAACCTGTGTTCGGAAATGAGGCTTAAAAAAAAGATTATTTTGTGTTTTAATGAAATATTTACGTTCAATAATATTTGCAAAATTTTCAAAGGTAAGAATGAAATTAAAATAAATTGGTTTACTGGTTTGAGATTTTACTTGCAAAATTAAAATTCAATGATAAAGGTAATGTATGTTTTAATATTGTGTTGCTCATCAATAACTCTTTACACAATATTTGGTAAATATAATGCAAAAAAAACATGACTTGCATGAGAAATAAATAAAAACCATACATGAATTTATATACATTACTGTTTGATAGTGTTGAATGTTTGCTATACTGGCCAAATTTATGAAAAGTTTCAAAATGTTTTGATAGATATTAATTCAAAGAATAACTTTAAGTTTTCTTTATTGTTAACATTGAAAAGTTATTTTGGTTAACAAACTAACTGTGATAACTCATACATATATCTACTTTATTCTGATTTCAGCTTGACATGTTGGAATGACCAGTAGATCTTCACTTAATTACTATTTTATGTAAATTTACTTGCTGAAAATCAATCTTTTTCATTCTCTTACTATGTTTGCAAAAACAGGAATAACTACTAGAATAAAACATGTATGTATGTTCAATTGTTCTTTATTCTATAATATGTGCCATGGTCGGAATCAGCCTGGCATTTGTTCCGAATCAGCCCATAGTTTGGTCCCAATCAGCCTGGCATTTGTTCTGAATCAGCCCATAGTTTGGTCCCAATCAGCCTTGGTCCAAAGCAGCTAGCATTCACATGTAGCTCAATGCAAGTTTAAGACAGCAGGGCAACTTATAATTTTTAAATGGATTCCTTCAAAATGATAAATAACTTTGTGTTTGCAAGAAGGTGGAGAACCCCAGAAAATGGACAATGTAGAAATATGTCAGAGTGAAAAGAAGTTGGTAAAATGTCAAAAAGACCTTTCGTTTGCCAATAGAAAGATAACTGATAATTAATTTGATACTTGTTAGTGTGAAAAACAACAAAATCAAACTAACAAAACAGATTTACAGAGGCTTTAATGTGCCTGGGCTAAGCAAGTGACATTCTTTTACAATAAGCTCAAAACAAATACAATCATAGAGTAGAACTGTTTGATACAGTCTCTTTATGCATCAGCATAGAAACTGACAACTTCACAGGAGAAAATGTCTATTTTTATAACACATGCAACTTCAGCAAAGACAGCACCTATAACATTTCACAGATGAATAAGAATGTTCCCAGAACTGTCAGAGATGAATTATCAAGCATGCCAATCAAAGGGTTTGTAGGACTGAGATCAAAGAGTTTGTAGGATTGGGATCAAAAGTTTACTCATTCATAATGGATCCCGATGAGACTATTACTTGATCAATTATAAGGACAATTACTAGGAAATGAATCTGCTCTTGTCTTCCAATCACGATATGTATACTATAAAAAATTAACAAGGTACATTTGTCATGTCAACATAATAAAATATATTTGGTTGACAACATAAACACATTACCTTTCAGTTCATAAAAAAAACAACAAACATTTAAAATCAATACAAAAAGTGTCCCATGTATTGGATAATTCAGTCATTAAAGAAATGAGTTGGAATGGCATTTGTTTCATTACAAATGTAAACTACATCACCAAAATTATAAATTGTCAATAGTTTTGAAAGTTTTCTCAGAACCTGAGAAGGACAAAAACCTATGCAGGAGTACAAAGAAATATTTATTAACCCCCTCCCCACTTGCATCTAAGACACCCCCCCCCCCCCCACTGCTCCAGGAAATTATTCTGTATCTGGACATACCCAGGACGAGATCAAAATACAGGATACATAAAATAAACACAAATAAAAGAAGTGAAAGATCCAATAAAATTCATGAAGAACATAGTTATATGCAATTTAAATGCGAAAGTGGTATAAGCAACATATGATGTATGGGACATCCAGAAATTTAATGTGTCTGGTGATTAAGTTTGTTTTCACATATTATTTTTTTCTGAGGGCTGCTGGGGAGATTAGGATTAGTGTTTGTACTGCTGTCTTGAAGTAAAATAAAATAAAGTATTATTATCACCCTTTACCGCTTTGGTTTCTTCATTAGGAGATTCATTTTGTCAAAGCAATGCTGTGACAGCATCTGACCCTGGACACAAAATCTATATAATGGTAAGCTAGATATAGACTATAAATATAAAAAGCTGCTTGTTGTAGGGTAGTAAAGCCTGACAAACTCCCTATATCCTGGTGTAAACCTTCATTTTGTTTGCTTACAACAATGCTAATATCTTTATCATTAACATATTGTGATGTATCATCTGCATACATGGATACTGAAGAATGTTTTAAGCACTTTGGAAAATCATTTATATATAATATGAAAAAGAAAGGGCCTAGAATTGATCCCTGTGGTACTCCAATCGAAACTTCCTTAAAATTCAAAACAATACCTCTCCAAACTCACAGCTTGTAATCTTCTACTGAGATAGGATGAAAACCATTGCAATAAGGGTTTTGCAACATTATATGCTGATAAGTTATGTAGTAAAACTGTATGATTAACAGTATCAAAGGCTCAATTATAATGTTTTTATCACCTGACATGCCAAAGCCAGGTAAACAATGGCTGTTGTTTAAATAACAAGGTGTGATAATCACACTTCATTCATAATTGGTACTGTAGAATCACAGGTTGCTGGTTCAGTGGAATTAAAGCATGAAAAGACATGTTTTTGTTGTGTACTTTTTTGAACAAAGAAATATCCTTTATATATAGTTCTATGCCTTTATGTTGAATAATTGAGAATAGCTCAGAGTGACACACCTGATAATCTTAGTTTAATAAAAAACAGACGATTATTGACAATTTCTTTCCATCCAAATAAATAAAGGACTAATTTACAAGTCATTAAGTTATTTAACAGAGAAGTACCATTACATAGGAGTTCATATGAATTTTTTTGACAGTAATTGTACCAGTATGAATTGTTTACTACATGTTTGTCCAACATCATATAGATAAACATTTGGAAAAATAAATGATGAATTTGGGTATAATGTTTCTTGGTTATACCATAATAAAAATCCCAGTCCCCTTTGAACTGTTATGAACAATCTTTACTATATATATATATACAGAGAGAGAGAGAGAGAGAAAGAGAGAGAGAGAGAGAGAGAGAGAGAGATATATACCAAACAGAGCGGATGCACTCTGGATCCCACATTATATGTTTTATATGTTAAGGTACTTGATTATATGAAAGAAATTTATATATAATGAAAACAGTATGTATATTCTAACAAGTTAGAGAGCTATAATTTATTCCAAGCAGGAATCAAACCCATGACGTGAATAATGGCAACTATCGCCTAGCTCTCAAGCTTCAGCACCCTGCCCAGAAAAGGATGGAACAAGTTTGAAGGTAAGGACTCGAGGTATTGAGGCACTGGTGCATGAAAGCATGGGAAAATGTTTACTATATTGTCATCCTCAGGTTGACTACAGATTTTTTGCAATCTGTGGACTTAAAAGTCATGGAAAGTTTGATAAATGACTTGAAAATACTAACATAGAACTTTATTTTTTACAATGATCCTTATCTGAAGTATGACTAGAGTGAAACACATTATATGCACACGGTAAATAACATTAAAGATTAAACAAATTTTGCAGTGTTTAGTAAAATGTAAGGATAATTCCAATGATTACTGCTGTAAGTGATGAAGATTAAAATTTAGAATTGTTATTGTAAACGTTTGCTTAATATCATACAACACCAGCCTTGAAAATAAGTATATACCAAGAGTGATGAATGACATGTCTAAGCAAAGACTAGATTAACTTATCTCTACTAATACTCAATATACATTTTTAAAAAACTTTTATTGAGATATATGTCCATTTTAGGGTTACAGAAGCATAGTATACCATTCCAAAGTATATTATTAGCTTCACAGAAATCAATGTGTGAATTCTTGTAGCATTCAATGGAAAAAAAAAAGTAGGGGGGGGGGGCAGCATAAAGTAAGCAAAAAGACAAGCCAACTTATCTTTCTCTGTGCACTGAAGCAAAATGACAATTCATCTGATCAATCCTCTTCCTAATGTTGACACTGAGATCTGTTATACCACAGTCAGGGCAAAGTGTATGACCCATGATGTGAAATTACATGGGTTGAGTAATGTTATGTAATGACAGTAGCCCTCTTAACCCAATCTGGCCATAGACTGCCATTCACACCTTGGTGTAAAGAGCATTAAGGAAAAACCAAAGCAACCTGAATAAATGGCTGTATTTTTTCAATTGGTCAGGTACAAGATAAAACGATGTATATGATATGTGTTGTCCACAGTCAAGACTATATTTATTGATATTGCAATTCAATAAATATAAATTTGCAAATAAAAATTATATTTACACAATTCTCCCTCACTTCTTCTACAAAAAACTCTTGCTTTTCCCTTTTTATCATGATAAAGAATTCACTTCTCCAATTTTACTTACCCTTATTTCAACCAATAATAATAATAATAATAATAATAATAATAATAACAATAATAATAATACACCACTCCCTCGATCACTTGGGCTGGACAACTCACAAACCCGGTTATAACGTGGGGTCACACATGAATCCCAATTTTTTTACTTGAAAATACCCAAACAATTAGTCCCTATTTGTTGAACATGAAGAAAATCACTATCAAATTTGGTAAATAAAACCTTGATATATCACTCTTTTATCTTTGAAAACGGTTGTTAATACCTAGAAATTTGAATTAACATCATGAAATTCTCAACTTTTAATAAGAAGTCATATATTTTGCTAAATTTTCTTTGCAAACAACATTCTCAGTACACTGTAAATAACAATATTCAACAAAATTGTGATAAATGAAAATGTCACGAATGCCTACTGGTGGCAACACTTTAATAAATAAATATCAATTTGAATAAGTTTTGTAAAGTGAAATTCGTGTTTTAGTTCTATCTTTTAATTTGGTTTCAGTGTAATCATCATAAATGCAATATACATGTACACTCTTGTATTCAAATGGGAACAATGTCAATCTACTGTAACAGCCATGTTCACAAGCGTTTCTGTGACAACCTAATTAAGTGCCGATTGTGTTTTGATCTCCGACTTGTGGAATATTTGTTGTATTGTTACACTCAATTAAAAGCAGACATGCTTTGTATTATCACGTTTAATACATCTTTTGTATCATATCAAAAAAAAAAGTGGGATAAATTAAAAGTTAAAAGGCATGCAAATCCTACCTGCATAGGAGCTTGCGGTCACGGTTGTGTGTCAGGTCAACTCATATCAACTTGATCAATCGAACATTGTTATAAATATTATTATGTAAGTAATGTAATTAAACTACCTTAAATTAGCCTACTCTTTCACAAATGTGATCAAAAATAGCAAGGCATCAAAGCAAAATGAGTACTTGGTGAATAAAAAGCTTTGTTTCACAGATACAGTTCATTAAGGAGAAGCAAGTTCCAGAGTTTGTAGTGAAATTAAAATTCCTGAATTGGCACTCAGAGATTTCCTCAAGGATGAAAAGAAGTTTCACTATTACTTGCAATGAAATCGCAGCATCAATATTTTACTAATTTAACGGAAAAAAAATTGAACACTGTTATAAATATTATTATGTAAGTAATATATAATTAAACTACCTTAAATTAGCTTACTCATTCATAAATGTGATCAAAGATAGCAAGGCAACCAAGTGAAATGGTTCATTATGGAGAAGTGAGTGAATACAAGGTAATTTATACAAAAAAAGTCTTTATTGACAATTATTCCCAATGCAATTATAAAAGGAGTATTCAGTCTTTAAACAGCCTGTTACCGCCCCCCCCCCCTTACCCCCCCTTGGGGTTTCTTGATGTCCAGCGGGGATGGCATCCCCTTTTTAATTTGTTTGAGGTCCCTTGGTAACTCGCATCCTTGCTTATAGTGTGGTCTATGTTTTTGAACCCTGCTGTGCATGAGTTATTGAGGGAGAGGTGTAATACAGTAAAACCTGTGTATCGTGACTAGTTAGAAGACAACCTTAAATAGTCATACCAGTTAGGTGGTTTTGTAACAAAATCAACATAGGTGGATGTAAAGAAAGAAGAAATGATATGTAGCTATAGATTGAAAGAAGAAATGAAGGATATACAGGAAGACAGATTAATGATATAGCAGGTCACAAACTTTGCAGAGACTCCCCTCCTATGACTGCAGTTGATATATGCAACATCTGGGGTCATTAGTACTAATAAATAGTTGTTGCTGGTCATGTTCGACTTGTGGTCATAATGCACTGGCATATTAAATACAAGACTGGCAAAAGACTGAATAAAAGTAGTCACAAATAAATGTGTAGCTCTTAAACCATGTTTAATAATAATAATAATAATAATAATAATAACAACAACAACAAACAGTGGTCCCTCTTGAGAAAGGCCAGCCCCTAATTAGAGACCCATCAACCTGGACTAAAGCAGTACACTTTAACAATTATGTCCCCCTACTGAGTGACTACCCTTCTTACAATGTCTTCTTTTTCCTTCCAGAAGGGATGGCCTTTGAGATGGTGACAACTTTAGTGGAATATTAATGATAACATTAATAATAATTGCAATAAAAGAAACATTTCAAATAAAGGGTGCATGTACACTAAAATTAACAGTAACTGCTTCAGCATTATTAAAAGATTAAGATCTAAGTATTGTAAATCATTACAAACTTTATCTCAAAACACTTAGGGCTATTCCATTTAAACATACATTGTACCCAGGGAAGGCAGTTTAAAAAAAAATATGTGCCAAGGTACTCTGATTACTCAAAGAGTTAATATGAAAATGATACAAAATTCAAATTTGCATCTATGGGTGACTACTTCGCATTGAAAGTGCCTTCCCTGGGTCCCATGTATATTTTAATGGAACAGCCCTCATTATTTCAGAAAGTTTGGCCATGTTGTATCATGATCGATAAGATCTTATTATTTTCAGTTAATTCAACAGTAATGCACCTTTTCCATGTAATGCATCAGAGGTCAAGCAAGGATATTCCACAAGCACTTGCGAACAAGATGGTTGACTTATTTGAATTGAATTTAAGGAATTGTTTCTCTTCACACTTGTTTGTACACTTTATCCTGTTCAAGTAAATCTAAAACATTTAATACATCTTAAGTAAATTTATTGCACTTAATCCTTTTGTACTGACCCCTAAAAAAACATGTCTAAAAGCCAGTCTGAAATTTCCATCTAAATGCCAAATATATATATATATATATATATATATATATATATATATATATATATATATATATATATATATATATATATATATATATATATATACTGCCTCTGGTGATGATTTTCCCCATAACAACACAAAACAAAGAAGAAAATAAACCATATAGCTAATAATTACATATAATTACAAATGATGTGCATGCATGATGAGTGTACAATTTTGTGCAACACATGCATATCCTCCTCTGGGAGACACGAAATCATAGGTCAAAAGCTCATGCAATCATGAAATAGAAATTTGATTGTTAAAAAAGAAAAATCTACCAGTTTCAATTTGTTAAAGATACAAACAATCAAATCAAATCAATTTATGAATAATCATGAACATATTTATAAACTATAGATCCATTCCTTTATTCATGTCAATTTACTGACCAAAATCAGATTGGCTATATCTCTAGATCAGAGTGACTAGATCTCGCTCAAGCAGTTTGTTTTTAGTATGCTATTTTTATTGATCAATTAAATGAGTCAACTATCCCATCCCCATGTGCCTGTGTATATATTCAGGTTAAAATATGGTGCTAATTGAAGTTAAGTAAGTCATCAATTTGCTATAAATATTCCTGCACATTTTAACAGCCATCAATCTCTCACATGCACAGTACTATGCAATATCAGTACAAAATGTGACATGCAACCAGTCAGGCAGTACAGAGATGGTAACTGTCAGAATATATAGAGTGGGATCACGAAAACAGACTGTATAAATGGTTTTCATTTTTCCTAAGATTTTTCCTCAACTATCATGCCAAGATCAAGAAAGAACAATAAAATTATTTTTAACATCTTCTGTTTAAATAAATAATTAAAAGGCATATATTGCATAATTCTTAAAACATTTTCCATGCAAATAAAAATTGTGGTAAGATTTTTGTTCATGATTTCCTTTAATTTAAAGCAACAATTTCCATCTTTTTCTCTGACTTAGTAATAGCTGATTACATGTACAATGTATATACATTAACACTTCACATATCATGAATTAATTAATTTAAAAAATAGCTATATGTAAAAGTTACTTCCTCAACTCTAATTTGGAAGTAATGGACATGCACAGAGTAAATGAATAAGATGTAGAATTCTGGACAATAAAAACACACAGTTATTATCACACTTTATGGAAAACATGTAAGACACAATTATAAAATATGATTATCACAAGAATGTAGTCTTTATAAAGTACACTATGGTGGTAATTTAAAAATGAAAAATAAATGACATAAAACTGACAAAAATCTGGTAGCTTGTGTCCAAATACAATGAATTTATTAAATACCATATGTACTTGAATACAAGTCAGATCCAACTGAAAACTGTACAGACCCAGATCTGCCATTGCATAATGTGCTGGCAGATCTGAGTCTATACAATTTGTTAGGAGTAATCAGTCGAACAAACTACAAAGACCCTGATCTGACTGCACATTATGTGATGGCAGATCTGGATCTATGTTAGTTGCAGTTGGACTTATAGCCGAGTACAGACGGTATTACAATATTACTTTAATTAGGATAAGAGTCCCTCGAAGGGACTGATACTCTACTAGCCAAAAGAAATGTCCAGGAATTCAAGTTAAGACCATTTCTTCCTTTTAACTGCTGAAAAGTTGAAACCATCTCTAATATTCTTCAGTGATAACAAGAGTTTTAAATTAGCTGCTGTGGTAAACATATTGGATGTTAGATTGGCACCTAATTTCATTTAGGACCAACCAGTCATCACAAGAAGTCTTTTTAATGAAAACCCCATGTTAATATTACCATCAATTCAGGAGGAGTAGCGATAGCAAGAGTTTGAAGTTGGCTGCCACGGCAGCCATATTGGATATCAGATCGACACCATTTTCATTTATGACCAAGTAGACATCATAAACACCCTTTTGGTGAAAACCCCATATTGATAGAACCATCCATTCCGAAGGAGTAGAAATAACAAGATTTTAAAGACAGTTGCTGTAGTGGCCCTATTGGAAGTCCAAGCAGCACTATTTTCATTTAGGACCAACCAGACCATGGGATTAATGAGTGTATAAAGTTTCATCACAATCCTCCAAGCAGTTTGGGAGGAGTTGCGATAACAAACTTGTGCTAACAGATGGACAAACGACGAACAACAGGTCATCTCACAAGCGCTCCTGGTCTATGACCAGTAGAGCTAAAAATAATTAAATTTATAAACAAAAAAAAATGAGAACTCTATCATAAGTTTTCTAAGTAGAGGTATCAATATCAAAAAATACTGAATAATAAATAATGTGTACATGTTAAATTAATCTGTAAAGTTGATGCTAATGGTTTCCAGATCATTCTGTTTGTCTGTCTGTGTGTCTGTGTCATTATCAGGTGGCAAAGTCCCTGCTGTGAGTTGTCTCAGAACCAGGCGTTTGTAAACACCATTCAGAGCTAAAAGTTCCTCATGAGTCCCCATCTCTGCTATCTTTCCTTTGTCTATTACAATCACCTGCAACCATGTGAAAAAATTGTGAACATATTGTATGTAAGTTTATGTGCCCCCTAATTTTTATACACCATCCATCAATAAAAAAAGAATAAATCATTTTTTACTTGTCAATTTTTAATACAGTACAACTCACATGATATTTTACTTCTCCACACATCATGTAAGGGTGTAGAGAGGATTACAAAAAGTTTATCCACCATCTCTCCACTCATTCTGATTGAGCTGTAGTGACTTAATGCAGAAGAATGGCTCTGCACACCAAGTTTTCTTGTGGATTCCCATCTGTTGATCACCATGTCATCAAGGCAGTGTTCATAAAGTGGGGATGATTTACTGTTTATGACACCAGCAAGCATGTGGTAAAGAGTTTCATTGAGAGAGAGAGAGAGAGAGAGAGAGAGAGAGAGAGAGAGAGAGAGAGAGAGAGAGAGGGGGGGGGGGCTTCAAGGGGGGGGGGGCACTGAGTCATCTAAGTTGTTGCCCTTATAAATGAATGGACATTGCTTGTCATTTTCAAAATTAAATTTTTGATAATATTAACTTAATGCCAATGATTTGTGAACTTTATTGATACTTTATACTGTGTAAAGCACCTAAACTGCACATTTTTGTAAAATCCTATGTCAGATATTGTTACAACTAGGGGTAAATGTAACAAAAGAAAGAATGACTCAAACAAGTTTTCACAATTTCTAAAATACAAATTAAATTTCCTAAAATATAAAATATTTTAAACAAACAAAGTGAAAGAGTTAAATATAACTTACTGTTATGTATGATGTTTATATAATATTATAAATATTTTAGGAAATTGTAAATGTTTCTTCACTTTAATATTTGCTTAAATCTTAATGTTATCAGGAAAAACATGTTTAACTAGTGTCCTTGAATTAGGTTGTTTTGATCAATATGTTTTCTCAATTTGAAGGTCAAGGTTGAATTTTGTTTACAGTTAGAATTCCATTAAGATGACTCATATTCTAGAACATTCTGTCATGTGACCAATCTTTATATATACCATGTTTGGTGGACATTTTTTCAGTTTTGACATTACCATCAGTCTTGTAAAGAGCTATTACAGTTGTGAAAATTCATTCCAAATTCTAAGAGAGGAATTATTTTAAATATTCATTGGATTATAACAGTGCTCATAAACTTTGGATTTTGGATTTTTAATTGATGATTTTGGAATTTAAGTGAACTTATTCAGAGATTTTGGAATACTTCATTTTGACATCAGCACATCAAGATTACTAGTACATCAGGACTTTGGAGACCATTAGCACATCATAACATTCAAGGACACAGCCGTGAATTCGGAACATTCTATATTTAGGACTTGTGATTAGAACAATCATTCTTATTGGATTATTAGGATTTCAAAACACATTACTGTAAGTGACTTTTTGATTTTTCATTTTAATTATCTAGTAATAAATTGCTTGTTGATTTTTACTTGATTTGTTGATTTCACTTTCTTTCTGTTACATTTTTTTTAGACCATAGAGTCGTAACACTTACAGTTTAGAATTTCCTTAATAATCCTAAATTGTCCTATACACTTCAATACTCCAGAAGTTAATCCAAAGTATTCCGAAAGAATGAATGTTTCGAATGAAAGATTGTTCCGAATGAATGAGTCTGTAATGTTATGATATACTAATGATTTTCAGTTCTAAATCCAAAATATCAATAATCCCAGGTAAACTTTTGTGAATGTAGAATATTATTAAGTTCCTTGAACAATAGTACTTAAATCCAAAATGTACTATGTAGAGAATAGATTTTCCACCAGCTGATTTTACAAACAATAAACGATCTTCCTCAAACAATAAATAATTCTCCTCTCTCTTTCTATATGATCTAACTGTATAAGAATGAGGAATGCAGTGAATAAATATCATTATATAGCCTGTTACTGCGTACAAGAGAATAACCCATGACTCGGAAACTACGTTCTAGCACTATCCAGTAAACAAGTTATTCTAACCAATCAGAAACTAGGTCGCGCATGACAGCCTAAAAGTACTCTCGCACTACAATAACATTACCCCAATCTCAAATCAACAAGATGTTGATCAAACATGTGACTCACTGTTATGTTAAGTGTACCAACATAATTGTTGATTTTCCCTGGACGTAAACACTGACTCATTGTTGATGTACATGTGTACTTTACAATAGCGTAGGCTACTGAATTATGGAATTATAATACAATGGTTATAAACCCGAATGAAAACTATTTTATAATTTAAAAGATGATACATAATTCCGTAACAATATACAGATGCATTTATATACATATTTTCATTGAAGTTTGTGCTTTTTTGTTATTTTCTAAAAACTATCTTAAAAACGTCAGTGATATGAATGTTGTACTACCTCTCTGAAAAGAACAACAAACAAATGAAAGTGAAACTAAATCGCACACAGGTTCTGATACATATTAAATGGGTTCTCTTTTAGAAGGAATTTACTTACTTTATGATATTAAAAATACATTCAGTTAATTCAATAAATGAACATTTACTAGTTCTCATGAAGATAATGTATGACTTTTTTGACATCCGATCACAGTATTATAGAGGGGTAATTAAAACTTATGAAAGCATAATTCTGTTGGTTGCTGCATGAAGATAAAAACATTATTTGACCATATACTGTTTGAGAAATGTAAAAGATAATAATGACTTTAAGTTCACATAAGTTCATTACCTGATTGAATTTCTAGCTGTTGTGAAAAAAGATGCATTCATGCTCTAAATAATGGGTCTGTGTGTATGAGCAGTTACAGGATATACATTAGTCTAAATAACAGATCTGTTTGTATGAGCAGTTACAGAATATACATTAATCTAAATAACAGATCTTTGTGTATGAGCAGTTACAGAGTTACAGGGTATACATTAGTCTAAATAACAGATCTGTGTATAAGCAGTTACAGAATATACGTTAGTCTAAATACCAGATCTGTGTGTATGAGCAGTTACAGGATATACATTAGTCTACATAACAGGTCTCTGTGTATGAGCAGTAATAGAATATACATTAGTCTAAATAACAGATCTGTGTGTATGAGCAGTTATTGAATATACATTAGTCTACATAACAGATCTGTGTATGAGCAGTTACAGAATATATATTAGTCTAAATACCAGATCTGTGTGTATGAGCAGTTACAGGATATACAATAGTCTAAATAACAGGTCTGTGTGTATGAGCAGTTACAGGATATACATTAGTCTAAATAACATATCTGTGTGTATGAGCAGTTACAGGATATACATTAGTCTCAGATATGACAGATAGAAAGAGTTCACCTGAGTACTGTTCTGTACATAACTGGTGAGCTTTCTGACAATGAGTCATGCTGTTTATGATAATTTCTGCTGGTCAAATAAACATTCTGTGAATCCACTATATTTCAGAAGTAACAATTTTCATGATTTCATTTTAATTAAAAAATTTCTAATAAAAACGATGAATTTACAGACCTAAAGAACAATGATCCTTCTGCGAGAACAATAGGACCCCCTCCCCAATCCACCAATTTAAGTATCCACAAAATGTCATTTTTTTAAAATACAAAACCACAAAATGGAATCCATGATATACATTGCTCTGATTCATTTAAGATATAATTAAAAATGTTTGCTTTTTATTTCCAGAATCTGGCATACCTTGGAGGCATTGCGAACAGTGGAGAGTCTGTGAGCAATGACAATCACAGTTCGCGCCTTCATTGCACGGTCTATTGCCTCCTGCACCAGGTGCTCACTCTCTGCATCCAGGGCACTGGTTGCCTAGCAACAGAGAATACAGATCAATAGACCATATCATAAACAATCAAAATAAAGCTGTAGCTTTTTAATAAAAGACATCAATGATACAACTTTCATAAACCTGTGTTATATTTTCAAAATAAAGCTGTAGCTTTTTAGTATAAAAGACATCAATGATTCAACTTTTCATAAAACTGTGTTATATTTTTTTATATATTAGGCATGCAATATTCTTTTCAAGGCCATAGCATATCTATCCTGGACTATCCCAGAGCCACTATCATATACCAAGACACAGTCATATAATTTATTTTCATGTGTCTTCCAAGGGCTTCAGTATAAATTTCTGAAACTTTTAACTTTTTTTTCAGCATCTGTACTAATTTCATATAAAATATAAAACAAATTTATGTGTCCTGTTACACAATAGCTCTGGTAACTAAGTCAAACATAACTCTGACAGTGTTTGCAAAACCACAATATATTCATGCACAAAACACTTGATGGTTGTTGTTGGATCAGGCCATGTTTATGCCAAGACAGCATATGGTGGTTAGTGTTGGATCAGGCCATGTTTATACACAAGACAGCACATGGTGGTTGTTGTTGGATCAGGTCATGTTTATGCCAAGACAGCATATGGTGGTTAGTGTTGGATCAGGTGATGTTTATGCATATAACAGCACATAGTGGTTGTTGTTGGATCAGGCCATGTTTATGCCAAGACAGCATATGGTGGTTATTGTTGGATCAAAGCCATGTTTATGCACAAGACAAAACATGGTGGTTGTTGTTGGATCAGGTCATGTTTATACCAAGACAGCATATGGTGGTTGGTGTTGGATCAGGCCATGTTTATGCACAAGACAGCACATGGTGCTTGTTGTTGGATCAGGCCATGTTTATGCCAAGACAGCATATGGTGGTTAGTGTTGGATCAGGTCATGTTTATGCACAAGTCAACACATGGTGGTTGTTGTTGGATCAGGTCATGTTTATACCAAGACAGCATATGGTGGTTGGTGTTGGGTCAGGCCATGTTTATGCACAAGACAACACATGGTGGTTGTTGTTGGATCAGGCCATGTTTATACCAAGACAGCAAATGGTGGTTAGTGTTCGATCAGGCCATGTTTATGCACAAGACAGCACATAGTTGTTGTTGTTGGATCAGGCCATGTTTATGCACAAGACAGCAAATGGTGGTTGTTGTTGAATCAGGCCATGTTTATGCCAAGACAGTATATGGTGGTTGGTGTTGGATCAGGCCATGTTTATGCCAAGACAGCATATGGTGGTTAGTGTTGGATCAGGCCATGTTTATGCACAAGACAGCACATAATTATTGTTGTTGGATTAGGCCATGTTTATGCAAAAATATGTTGTGGTTATTGGGTTAAGGAATGTTTATATGCAACAGTATTGGGGTATATAATACATGAAAACAAATAAACAAAGTGGATAAGAAAAAAGAGCCATAGTGTATGGAATCCTAATTTAATAAAAAATGTATTAACTAAATATCTTTAGAATTAAACAATATTTAGGCAGATAAAATAGATTCATTTATGATCCCAAATTTTATTCATATTTTGGTACATATTTATATGCACTTTGGTACATATTTACCTGCATTTTGGTACAAATTTACATGCATTTTGGTACATATTTATATGCAGTTTGATACATATTTATATGCATTTTAGTACATATTTATATGCATTTTGGTACATATTTATATGCATTTTGGTACATATTTACAAGCATTTTGGTACATATTTATATTAATTTAGTACCCATTTATATGCATTTTGGTACATATTATATGCATTTTTGGTACATATTTACATGCATTTTGGTACATATTTACATATATTTTAGTACATATTTACATGCATTTTGGTACATATTTATATGCATTTTGGTACATATTTATATGCATTTTGGTACATATTTACATGCAGTTTGATACATATTTATATGCATTTTAGTACATATTTATATGCATTTTGGTACATATTTACATGATTTTGGTACATATTTATATGTAGTTTGAAGTGACATTTAACAACAATTAAGGACTTATGCTTAATTAAACCAATTAAGTCTGAATGTGAAGGAACAGAAGTTGAGATAAAGTGGATTTTTATCGGATGCATTAGTCAACCTAAAGTGTTAGATATTTTGGTGGTTTTATCCAGATAAAATTAAATTATCCTGGAGGAAATTCACAATCTACAATACAAAATTATGTTTTGAATGTACAAAATCATGTGGTCTCTCTACAGAAATCTATCATAGCTCTTTGAATTTTTTTTGTTGTTGCTGTATTTTTGCAATACGACTTTGCTTCACTTCATGACAGAAGCTGTCAAAATTATATTGCATTATGATATGAAAAGAGAAGTAACAAAGGCATATTTTTGATATGATCTGAATTTATTTGTAAGTTATGTACCTACATAAGCACATAGATTACTTATTAACATTTGTGATTTTTATCATGTGATAATGAACATTATAATTATTATTCAAAATGAAATTTATGATACCTGTTGATTGTAATCCTTTGTTCCCCAAGGCTTGCAAATGATGGATATTTTATTCATAAATTTAATAACTTTTACACATGCTAAATCCTGTATTAATGCCTTTTTTGTGCTTACTGCAGTCAAATCATAAAATTTGATCAGTCAAAATGGATTTAATCTCATCGGTTCTGTTTTTCTCTATCTAAACCATAAGTACTACTCTTGCTGTCTGTGCCTCCCTCTCCTCTGCATGGTTCGTATACTCACACAGAATTGTTTCTCAAAGACTTTTCAAGGGCTTCCAAAAGTTTTCAAGTAGTGATTTTTCCTATACAGAAACTGAACTGTCTGGATATGTTACTCTGTTCATCATTGCATAAATAGGTACATTTGTACAGATAAAAAAAAAACACATAACTAATTCGCCTGTCACAAGAGCAAATGGATGCAACTCCATCTGATAACTATACGTGTCATGTGTCATTTGATATCCATCCAATTTTATCCCATTTTATGTATTCATTCATTATTTTGGAAAATATGTCAATAACAAATATTCTAAATTTAAAAAGTGATAAATTTTATTCCAATTTAATGCTTGTATTCCATAAAACAAATTCAAAGAGTTTTGGAAAAAATTCAAGAAGTGTATTCAGAAATGCAAGGACTTTTCAAGGATAAAACCAACTTCTTTAAAATTCAGAGTTTTCAAGGCAACCCCTCAAAGTCATTGATTTTTCAAGGTTGTACAAACCATTCTCTGGTAAAAGATCTCAAATTTCTCTCCCACACACATACACATTCAGAATTTGTACAGAGTTTATAACTTTCATTCTTGCTATAACTATCCTCTACCTGTCTGTCTGTTTATTCATCATTTGGTATGCTTGTTGATTTGCCGATCCATTCATCTACAGCTGGAACTGTCTCTATTTTCATCACAGAGTAAAACTGGATTCAAAGTTAAGACTACATTGAGGGCTTTCCTCTTCAGACTGCTCTGCTATAAAACTTGACTCAACTCCAAATCTTACTCAATAATATTCTAACCAATCAAAATACTGCATTTGTCAATCTTCAGTAAGATTTCAACATTTAGAGTAACATAATCTACTCCAACTGTTGAGCAAAGTTTAATTACAGTGGGTCCTGGTCTGTTTATTTGCTAGTGCATGTATATTTGTTCATCTATTAGTCAGTCTGTTTGTTTCTCACCTCATCAAGAAGAAGAAGAGCAGGGTTCATGATCAGTGCTCTAGCTATTGCAATCCTCTGTTTCTGCCCCCCAGAGAGCCTCACTCCTCTCTCTCCTACCAGAGTGTCATAACCATCATTAAAGGTGCTAATGAACTCCTCAGCATTGGCTTGCTTGGCTGCTTCAAGGATCTTAAATATCATTACATAAACATATACACTCTTGACAACAATCACAATTTTAAAAAATCTTTCCTTAACAAAAGTAAACCATATTTTCTGTATGTCTTTAGACACTGTTTTCAGGCATCAGAATCTTTTTGCTGAAGTAATTTTTGTCATGCCTTGTAAATTTTGGACATTGTTTAAAGGAATTTTATTTATGCACTGAAATTTTCATACACAATTGTAGTCTACAATGATTAAACAAGAGAGACTGACTAATACTGCTTTTTGAAAAATGAAGGAATGGCTTGCTTATCATTGTAAACAGCCTCAACAAGTTACATATATGAATCAAATTGTTGAAAATTGGGATAACAACATTTCACTATTTATTAGTTTGCTGACAATGATATAACAAATAATATTTATTTAAAGCAATATTATTCACCCGTAGGAGAAAAAAAATCTCTATTGTAAAAATATCAGAAATATTTCACCCCAGAGTAACAGAGAAAACCATTAAAGTCTTCATCTCAAAAATGTTCTTTAACATGTCCATTGTGGATAATACTAAACCTGCACCTCATCACATACTGGTCACATACACAGGAATTAGTTTTAGTGGATAATAATGTCTACTGAAGAAAAACAAACAAGCACAAAACAGATTCTTAGTTTATGTGTTTTATATATTGTTACGAATTGATAAGTATTGGAATGTAATTTAGTTAGCTATTAGTCTTGTGTAAGTTTTGTTGCTGGACCACAAAAACTGTGATCATTCATTGGTTCTGTTAGTATTATTTAAGACCGCCCTTCTACTCTCCTGGCTACTACTAAAATACAATACTGCTTTACCTATCTGAAAAATTACAATCAAGATTCATCCTATAATATCTATTTTCTGTAACCAATCTGAGTTAGAGCTAAATCTGCAGATTGTCATGGGTAGTACTGAATAGATGATGGTGAGAGATTTTCCTGGGTGGCATTAAGCAGATGATGGTAAGAGATTTTTATGGGTGGTACTGAGTAGATGATGGTAAGAGATTTTCATAGGTGGCATTACACAGATGATGGTAAGAGATTGTTATGGGTGGTACTGAGTAGATAATGGTAAGAGATTTGCATGGGTGGTACTGACTAGATGATGGTAAGAGATTTTAATGGGTGGTACTGAGTAGATGATGGTAAGAGATTTTCATAGGTGGTACTGAGTAGATGATAATAAGAGATTGTTATGGGTGGTACTGAGTAGATAATGGTAAGAGATTTGCATGGGTGGTGATGAGTAGATGATGGTAAGAGATTTGCATGGGTGGTACTAAGTAGATGATGGCAAGAGATTTTCATAGGTGGTACTGAGTAGATAATGGTAAGAGATTTGCATGGGTGGTACTGAGTAGATGATGGTAAGAGATTTTCATAGGTGGTACTGAGTAGATGATGGTAAGAGATTTTCATAGGTGGTACTGAGTAGATGATAATAAGAGATTGTTATGGGTGGTACTGAGTAGATAATGGTAAGAGATTTGCATGGGTGGTACTGAGTAGATGATGGTAAGAGATTTGCATGGGTGGTGCTGAGTAGATGATGGTAAGAGATTTTCATAGGTGGTATTGAGTAGATGATGGTAAGAGATTTTCATAGGTGGACTGAGTAGATGATAATAAGAGATTGTTATGGGTGGTACAGAGTAGATAATGGTAAGAGATTTTCATAGGTGGTACTGAGTAGATGATGGTAAGAGATTTGCATGGGTGGTACTGAGTAGATGATGGTAAGAGATTTTCATAGGTGGTATTGAGTAGATGATGGTAAGAGATTTTCATAGGTGGTATTGAGTAGATGATGGTAAGAGATTTTTATGGGGTGGTACTGAGTAGATGATGATAAGAGATTAAATCATGGTGGATTCTTTTGCTTCATGTGTAAAGTTTTTTTTTTAATATGCTTTAAGTTTACTAGGCAAGTAATGTTGGTTTCATTCATCAATGCAAACATTTTTAATGTTTAATAACTTTGCTGTCTGTCTTGTATGTGTGGGTTTGGTTGCTTGTGCTTTTTTTTTTTTTTCTTTTTTTTGTTTCCAGAAATGGAATGAAATATTTTTCTTATATTTTGGAACAGAAAAAAAGTAATTAATTTTTGCTGTACAAAAACATGCAGAATAAATATGATGGCCAATGTTTTGATCATGATTTGCAAGTAAGTTACTTCAAACCAGAGCCTATTTCCTACTGGTAAACTTGTGAGCTTTACAATAAAAAAATCCTAAGATATACTAGTATGCAATGAAAAGCATAAAATCATAAAAATTGCAAAACAAAAGCAGAAAATAAATTCACATATATAATACTAGTGATAAAATGGCACAATTCTTGACTTTCTGGAGTCATTTACACCAATCAGAAAAAGAATGGCTCCTCGCAAGTAATAGCTTATACAAAATAAGTAATAAATGTTTAATCCAGGCAGCAGATATCTCAGTCAGTGAATTTCCTGGTTAATACTTTAAATGATGCATATTAAACACCAAATGAAGTCATGTGGTAAAGTAAATGTGGACTCAATGGTTGTTCCCTTAGAACATCCAATTTGTTAAAGTGATTTCATTTTTTGTTTTTTTATTATAAGCAAAGAACAATGAATATGCACTGACTGCGCCATCCCCTGTGTTTCTTTAGACCCTGCTTTCCTTATGTTTCTTTAGGTCTCACCATGAGAAAAAGGCATGTTAAGACATATCACAGTAGAACAATAATGATTCAAATAATAAATGTCCTCTGTTTTCTAATTTCCTATCTATAACTTTTTCGACTCTATGAGTCTGTTGTGTACAATATTTCTATTTTGCAACGAGCTGCAAAAAGTGTAGATTTAGATTTACCACTGTATAATGTACAAAGCTTGGAAATCATAAAACCCTTCAGCTTGTGTTTGTGCATATTTTATTTAAACCAATCACAAATGATGGTAGTTTTGAAAAGGTAATTTCTGATTGGTTGATAGTGGACACTTAATTTAAAGCTCAAACTCTGAGTTTTATGATCTACAGGTCAACAAATCAAAACATAGGCTGTTCATTTTCTGTATCATTTTAAATCAACATTGCAGACTTTGATCCACTTACACATCATGCAGTGGCAGATCTGGACCTATAATGTGTGAATCTGAGGTATAAGTTATACACAGGAATATACAATACCTCTTCAGTGGTGGCCTCTCTCCCATATGCGATGTTTTCCTTGATGGAGCAGGCAAACAGTGTTGGTTCCTGACTCACCATTGAGATCTTCTGACGAAACCAACAGGGGTCTAGGTCCTTCAAGTCCTGCCCACCTGATGTGTAATGCATATGCATGTATATATTAAAAATGTTCATAACATGTTCCAATAAACTTAATATATTCCCATCTTGAATGATGTGGATGCCATATTGAAACTGGTACCAATAAATATTGTCAAACTGTACAAATTAACTTTGAAGAAACCAATGGCTTCTGATTTAAGAAAACATTCCTTTGTCAAAGCCTGATTTCAAAAGTGACTCAGTTGCTTTTTAACAATCTTTTTATCATCACCATCATAGGCTGACCGTGCATTGGAGAGCTATTCCATGTGTGCTGCACAAAAAAGTAATATATACATGATATAGACATATAACTCAAATGAAATACAATAAACAGAAGAGATGAATACATTACCCAAAATTATTTTTTTTTAGCTTTTGTACACATGCAAAACTTGGGAACAATAAGACCTACCTAATGCAATGGTTCCTGAATCTGGGTCGTAGAATCTTTCTATCAGGTTGACAAGGGTAGATTTGCCTCCCCCTGATGGCCCTACCAATGCAATCATCTCCCCTGGCTTCACTTGGAAGGAGATCCCCTAATTAAAAAAAATAACAAATTTACCACAAAATTTACACCCCAAAAAAAAGAGGATCAATTTATGAAGCAAATACAGAAGGGTGCATCTTTGCCAGTCAAAGTTCTGATCTGCTCCTATTTCTACAACTTGGCAGATAAATTGGCTACTTCTGGGGCTCACACTTCTGATGTTTACTGGATTCCATGTGTTGCTCTGCTTATATGTATGAGAAATCAAACAGATGATTAGTATTTCACTGAACCACATTGTATAAGGAAAGTGATAGTTCATTGATAGGGTGAACATTAAAAGAACTAATGTTAGAATGTTTCTGATTGGTTTCAGTGATTTTCAGCTGTATCCAATGAAATTCATCCAGATGGTGCCCAGAATAGCTGATCAATCTGCCAAGGTATACAGATAAGTAGAAATCAGAACTTTGTCTAGTGAAGGTGAGATGAGTGGTATACTGAGCATATTCCTACTGGATTAATAAAATCTCCCCCACATATTTAAGCTAGATAAAAAAAATCCAACACAAGCTGATCACTGTCCCCAGGTTTAAATTTTCTTATTGTGCTTACAAGCATGAGGAACACTCTTTTTCTCACCCCACACAAACCATATTTTTCAATATCAAGCTTTCTATAGACAACAAAAGTTAGATCTCAAAGAGCATTAATTGCACTGGATGGTGTAGTGAAAAGAAAGTATGTTGTGTAATCGATACTGTTTGGTACACAAGCTTATCTCCCCTATTGTAGTGGCTGTAGCAAATAAATTCTATGAATTGATGTCCCCTGCTTTTTGTTGGAAGCAGGGGAATGTAGTTTTGCATAGGAAAGTGCTAGATGACAATCATGATACAGTAATTGAGTTAAGTTACATTTGTAATGAAGATACTACTGATGATGCAGAACACTGACAATCAAACCCAGGTGAGGTCTCATCAATATAAAGCTGTATACAAAACATGGGTCTAACATTCAGCAGCCATATCTCCACTAAATGATAACACAAGAAGCTGATTATCAAATTTGGCTGAAATTAAATCAATATATCTATAGCTGTATATGAAATTTTCTTGAAATCCAATAACAATTATGGGAATTATTGTGTGGAAACAAAAGTGGGTAGGTCCAACAATCCACAACTCTGCTAAATGGTGATTTGGAGTGAACAATGAAAAATCAAAGAAAGAAATGATGTCATTAACATAAAGCTGCATACCAAATTTGGTTGAAATCTAAAATGAATTAAGGGAGTTACTGCCAAAAAGGAAAGTAGGCAAGTCCGACATTCAGGAGTCATAACTGTGCTAAACGATAATGTTCCATGCTGAGCATGTACCTACTTGTAAGTGTCACTGACAATCAAACTCAGCTGAAGTCTCATTAATATCAAGCTGCTTTTTAAAAGAGTCATTGTGCGGAAACAAAAATGGATGGGTCTGACAATCAAGGGCCATAACTCTGCTAAATGATGAAAAATGCTGACAAACAAACTCAACCAAGGTCTTATCATTATCAAGCTGCATGACTAAATTTGGTTGAAGTCCAATTAAAGTCAATGAGAGTCAATTGGTCCAATAACCTGTGGCTATGACTCCACTAAATAATGATGTAGACAGCTGATGATCAAACTCAGCCTAGTTTGTCTCATTATCAAGCTGTAACCAAATATGGTTGAAATCCAATCATAAATGAGTTGTGTAAAAATAGATGTAGGTACATCATTAATCAGCGGCTTTAACACTGCTAAATGATGATCTAGAATTCTGACAAATGAACTCAAATGAGGCCTCATGAATATCAAGTTGTCTATAAAACTTGGTTGAAATCCAATAATAATCAAAGGAGTTATTGTGATGAAATAAAAGTGGGTGGGTCTGACAATCAAGGGCTATAACTCTGCTAAGGGTTGATGCAGATAGAAAACATTCAAAATTAGCCAAGGTCTCATGAAAATCAAACTGCATATTAAATTTGGTTGAAATCCAATAAGTATAAATGGAGTTGTTGTGAAGAAAAGAAAATGTGAGGGTCTGACAATCAGGGAATATAACTCTGCTAAACAATGAAGCAGAATGCAGATAATCATTCAACCAAGGTGTCATGAAAATGAAGCTGCACACCAAATTTGGCTGAAATCCAAGAATAAGAAAGAGATTCATTCTTTAGAAACCAAAGTGGATGGGTCTGACAGTAATGGGCTGTAATCCTGCTAAATGATAACAATGCTGACAATCAAATTCAGCCAATGTCTCATCAATATCAAGCTAATATCAAATTCAGTTGAAATGCTATTATAATTAAGGGAGTTATTATGTTGAAATAAAAGTAGGTCGGTCTAACAATCAGGGGCTCTAACTCTGCGAAACAATACTGAAGAACAATGACAAATTAGCTCAGCCAAGGTATCATCAATATCAAGATGTATACCAAATCTGGTTGAAATCCAAAAATAAGGAAGTTATTTTGCAGAAATGAAAGTGAGATGGACAGATGGACTGGAGGACAGAAAGATCAAAGGAAGGATGGACAGACCCAATTTAATATCCTCCACTTTTTTGTATTAAAGGAGGGAACAATAGCATTATTTAGCAGTGGCCCTCATGTGACATCACGGATCACTACCTCAAATCTAAAAACAGAATGTAGCCCCCAGCTTCAGACAAATAGATTATAATATGGCAGGCCAGTACCATTATTTAAAAAATAAAATACTGTACTTAGAGAAAAAGAATACAGCAAATAAACTTTTAATCAAAACAATGAAGCAGTAATTAAAATAATAATTAAGTGATAATTATAGTAGTATATGTTCGATTTAAAACATTACCAAAGAATGTATGAAATTAAATTATAAAAACATCTTTTGAAATTGCTGGATAAAAATCCCGGTTACAAAATGACTTTTGCTTTGATAGAAACTACTCTGGGTTCAGCTGAAATGATGGTTAGAGTGTAGAGATCTCAAAACGAGTGGAAATTGAAGCAATTTGATCAAAATTTAAGTAAAATTCAGTGTGTATATTGCTTGCATATTCGATGCTTCCAATGAAACGGTAAAGTTGAACATGCATCATGAGTCTATAACATGTAAACCCCCCCCCCCCCCAACAACAACATCAACAAAAAAGAAGTAAATATACTACCAAAGCAATCTTACCTTTTCTCTCTAAGTTTAGGAGCTGTTTTTATTTTTAATAATTTTCCCCTATAATGAAAATCAGAGCAGGCAACACTGGATGAATGTAAGTCATTTCAAAACCTGATTGTTTCGTAACCTGGTCGTTTCGTAACCAGGATTTTTATCCAGCAATTTGAAAATATGTTTTTATAATTTAATTGCACATATTCTCAGGTAATGTTTTACCTAGAACATACCACTATATCAATTACTTAATTATTATTCTAATTACTGCTTCATTATTTTGATTAAGAGTTAATGTACTTTATTCTTTTTCTCTAAGTACAGTATTTTATACTTTAAATCTGATTGCTGGCTTTCTAAATACTTTTCTTGCTGCCAACAACATACATAAGGCTGTTCTGTTCTATTCGTTTAAACACTATTTATAAACTTATTCTTATGACTGTATGCACTATAATATTTATGTATACAAACTGTTATTTTAAGATCCCTTTTAGACTTGTGATTTATTTTTCTGATTTTATTGTACATTCAACAATTTTAAAATTTGACTCCTTTTTCATTTTTAATAGTAAAAATACATAATTATAAACATTCATAATTCTTTTCTATTAAATGTAACTAATGTAAACAGAAAATACAATAACATGTGTAGAAATACTGGGTACAAAACATCCAAGTTACCTCACAACATATTAATGTTTAATCATTTTTTTTTAAAAGTGAGTGATAAAAAAGGATCTGTGAACTAACAGTGTCTATTTAGCAATCCAGGCCCTCTAGTCCCTGTATCATTTCTGTAACATAATGACAATTAAATGATAAAGTAGCTTGGGCTCTAACACAGGGAAAACATTTTTACTGTCAGTTAAATCATGGCATTTTCCCAGGGGTGATGGGTTTTTAAGATTGAATTTGAAAGGGTTAGTTTGTTTTACTCTATTCAAAATGGGCACAGTTAAACAAAATGTACCTTATTTTTGTAACTTACTTCCAAAGATTTACAAATGAATTGTACAAAGATCATATTATTATTATTATTATTATTAATCCTCTTTTTTTTGCATGGTTAAACAATGCATAGAGGCAGGAAACAGTCAGTACATTTCCATAACAACATTGTTTCACAACCATTATTTGAAAGTCCCCCTTGGACAACACACAAATGTTATCACTTAGAATAAGATGAAAACAACTATAAGGCCTAATGAATGCTACATCATCTGTTTGTCCGAAAACAATATGGATGAAGGTGCAATGCCTTGTGGGTAAATGACATCATATAATATCTATAGGACATGAGGGGCTTGCAAAACAACACTATTAAAGTCTGATTGTACATGACTTTATATACCCTTGGGTAAGACATAGTTATCTAGCTCAGGGTCACTCTGTCCAGCGTGTGAGACAGAGTTATCTAATTCAGGGTCACTCTGTCCAGTGTGTGAGAAAAAATTATATAACATACAGTCATGAAGAGCTGGAAAATCGAATCAAATCTAATCACACCAGTTCTATACATTCCTAGCATGCACAGATGCTGGGAAATTTACTCGCCCAAGTTCTATACATTCCTTTGTATTGTTTGAAGGGCCACTAAATGAATGGGTAAATGTTGAAGTCTGATGTTGAAAGGTGTTGTAAACTGCATATTATTGCAACACTAAATTATCATTTGGTCCAAGTAATGATATTGCTCCTTTTGCATTCTTTGCTTCTTCAAAATTAGTTGTAGTACACATTTGTTAAAATAATGGCATTTAGAATTACTGAACATAATAACTTCGGATAAGTTACCTCACTCACAACACTGCCATTTCTATTCACCGTCATTCAGGTGCTCTTGAAAAGATAATGTGTAATGTCACTTCTCATGGACTTTTTTTAGGTAGACCCAACATCTAACTGTAGTAATCAAGAGTTACTGCCCTTCTTTACCAATAGTACACATTCATCGCTAAAGGAACATTTTTGTCATACTGAGTTTGCATATACAAAAGGAAAATAACACTCATATTCATATGAGATTCAGTCTGAATCCCCCCAAAATGCATGCAAGACCCCTAACATGTCATTTACAGGTATAATTAGATTTAGATGACTGAGTTCACACAGTTTTCAATGTGGCTTGGCAGGTGGGTGGGGGTTGGGGTCATGGGGCAGGTGCTGTCAATAAATACCAAAGTAGACAAAGAAAAAGGATCAATTTCTTTATTTACATTGACGAATAATCTAATTATACAGAAATACATTCAATGAACATCCGAATAGGAAAATTTGATATTCGTTTCAGCTCTTTGCTAAAAAGTAGGCCTGAGACTGCTCACCTGGTCGTTATCTTCCTAACAGCCACATGCAAGAGCAGTTGGCCAAGAAATCTGAGTCAGTATGATGCATTATTTGAAATTTCTTCCAATGCTTATACAGCAAAATTATTGTGTAATGAAAACAATGATTTCAAGGTTTGTCTGGTTTTTACGTCTACATCCATGATTGATGGCATATCAGCATCATTTGTCCAATATTGAAAGGCCCCTATGCTAGGATGCTTTCTGACAAAGTTGGTCAAATTCTGTTCAGCAGTTTTTTTTAGATAAAGTTGTATAAATATTTTGCATTTCTAGTAACTGTGGCCATATTTGATGGCAGATTGGCATTATTTGCATAAATGTGAAAGGCCTTCAAGATATGATGCTTTCTGTCAAATCTGGTCAAATTCTGTTAACAGCTTTGTTAGAAGAAGTTATTAAAGGTTTTTATAGTTTTAGTACTAGCAGATAGTTTTGATGGCAGATTGGTATCATTTGTATAAACTTAAAAGTCCTTCATGCCAGGATGCTTTCTGTCAAATTTGGTCAAATTCTGTTCAGTGGTTTTTGAGAAAAAAAATCACTGAAAATGTTTTCTATTTTTAGTAATAGCAGCTGTATCTAACGGCAAATTGGCATCTTTTGAAAGCCCTTAATGCCAGAGTGTTTTCTATTAAATTTGGTCAAATTCTGCTAAAAGATTTTTGATAAGAAGGAATTTAAAGGTTTTTCTATTTTTTAGTAAGTGTGGCCATACTTGACTACAGATCAGCATCATCTGTAAGAAATTAAAAGCCCTCTTTTTGCCAAATTTGGTAAAATTCTGTTGAGCAGTTTTCGAAAAGAAGTTGTTTAAAATTTGTGTTTTAAAAATGTTTTAGCAATGGTGGCCATTTTTAATGACAGACCAGCATCATTTGAACAAATTTGAAAGATCTTCATGCCAGGATGCTTTCTGTAAAATCTGGTAAAATTCTTTTGAACAGTTTTTAAAATGAAGTCATTTAAATGGTTTTTTTTCTATTCTGAGTAATGTCAGCCATACTGAAGGACAGATTGGCATCCACTGAACAAATCTGAATGGTCTTGATGCCAGAATACTTCCCTTAAATATCATGTGCAAACTGGTCACATGACTTATAAGAAGTTGTAAATAACAATTGTGAATGGATGATGCATGACAAATGAAGGGCCATACCATAAGCTGACTTGGCCTTAATGTCAGATGAGCTATAAAATCAATAACTTTGAGTTAAAAGAGGATATAAACTACTTTCATAGCACAGGATTTAAATGAAACTATTTTACTTGGTGGGATTGTTTCAGGGCTGCTAGATAATTAAATGGGGATAATGGAAAGCATTTAATTTAATTTAATATGGGTTGTGGAGGTAGTTAAGACCATTTTAAGTAGCATGTGCTGTGACATTGTCCAATTAAAATTTAATGGTTGATTGAGTCTTTGAGAAAGAGCTTCCAACCCCACCATAGATTTATTTGTGGATTTAATGGTTGATTGAGTCTTTGCGAAAGAGCTTCCAACTCCACCATACATTTATTTGTGGAACAGGTCTTATCAGATTTAAAAAATTTACCTGCATTGTATTATCATGTTAATTATTCTTTTGTTTCAAATCAAGTAATGGGGTTAGAATAAAATGAGTTACAAGGCCTGCAAATCCTACCTGCATACAAGCTAGCGGTCATGATTGTGTGTTAAGTCAACTCATTTCAATTGACTAATCAAACACTGAGAACACTAAGTGCATGTAACATACTAGTAATTAAAGTATCTAACATTAATCACGAGGTTATCATTATAAAATACTCATTCACAAATTGGATCAAAAATAGCAAAGGAACCAATCAAAAAGCATACTAGGTGCATGAAAAGCTTTGTTTCACAGAGAGGATTCATTATGGGAGAAGAGAGTTTCAAAGTTTATAGTGAACTTAAAATTCCTGAATTGGCACTCAGAGGTTTGTTCAAGGATGAGCAGGAATTTCATTATTTTACTAATATACATTTTTATTAAAAATCGAGTTTTACATTGTTGTTTCCTTAAATAACTGTCATGCTTTTTTTAAATAAAGAATATTTTTTTTATTCTGGATCTGCAGTAACACTAGAATGTATCCACTTTCACATGCAAAAAGCAGTGACATAATACAATGTTTTTGCTACTACACATGTGATGTGTGTTGAAACCACTTGGAGTAATGTTTTAAATGATCATTCAGAGATTAGATATATTGAAAATAAAGGTAATTTATACAGAAAAACAAAGAAATTCATTAGAAAAAGCTATTTATCGACAATTATTCCCAACGTGATTATTAAACAAGTATTCAACCACTTAACCCACCCCCATCACCCTTCACACTGTAGATGTCCATCTCTATCTTAATTCTCAGACGTCCCTCAGTAACTCACACCCTCAATGTTTTAGGACCCCGCTGTCTGCAAGTTATTGAGAGAGTGGTGTATTTGACCATTCCTGGCCAGAAACTTATCCGTATTCTACATTTATCTCAGTTTACATCATTACGGTTCACATTATTGTTAATCTGATACTATTAATCCTGTGTCAAAATAGTCAGAAACTGTAAACTTTTTGTTTTGCCATTACCCCACATGCGAATACAGCAGGCAACTACAATTGTGATTGGTTTAATTATTTCAACTTTCCATATTCCTTTAGCTAACATTAGCCAACAGATGCAACTGTCACATACTCTACAGTGAGTGTCCATTTCTTTAATAGACCAATGAGAAGGTGTAATACTATATCACAGGCATTCAGTGTGTCAAGCTGAAGAAACCGCTACCATATTTTGGTGTGCTGACAAAAGACCAACATTCACAAGTCTTGTTTCTTTAAGGGTTCACTCTTAGGGCTGGTGGTATGGACTGTGATTACTTAATCAGATAATGAGTAGCTGACACATGTGGATTAGTGTGGCCTCTTCCCAATAGCAATCACCTAACACTCAACAATGGAATTATATGGAGATAATTCTGGCACCCTGCTGTAGGTACCCAGAGAGACAATGTAAGGATCAAATGTTTGCTGCTAGAAATATATAAAATTCATTATAATTTTTAAAATTTTCATTTTTTTTAAAAAAAATTCAGTTGCCTGACTGGGCTTTCACATTGGTAAAAAAAATGTTGCCCGGCATTAAATTTTAGTTGTCCTGGGCACTTTCACATGTAAAACTGCTACCATATGTTGGTGTGTTGGCAAATGGATTTTTCAAGTCAACAAATTTTTCTGCCCCCACCAAATATTTAAATATTTTTTTAAAATGTGGAAAGATTGCTTTAGCAGCATGAAAATCAAATTATGTCATTTAATTATGTATTCAATTTATTCAATTATGCACAGCAAATTTCATTTTCCTGTCATGTGGTTTTTGTGCAAAGTTTTCACCAAAAAAAAAAGCAAATTACAAACATTAAAAATTATTTGAAAAAATGGATTTTTTTGTGTGCCATGAAAATCTAAATAGGTCATCTACATAGACATGCAAATATGGTTAGCAAATTTAATTTGTCTTCATCAAGTAGGTTTTGCAAAATCATGCTAATGACCTTCCTTCATTGGTTGGATGGACAGACAGCACCAAATAAAGATGCCTGCAAGTAGTGAGGGCATAAATATGAAACATCTTACCTTTATCACCTCTGTTTCAGGTCTGGATGGATATGTAAAGTGTATATCCTGAAACTCTACACCTGAAAATAGAATAGGTATCAAATATACAGTAAATTCAGTTTTTCTTTTTTTTGTGTGTGTTTGTTCAGTTGAATTTTCATAGTTTTCCCCCAAAAAATCACAAGACTTTAATTGGTAGGTAAATTTGTGGATATATGCCTCTGACACTACTGGCATTTATGTCAAAGACATTTTATGTTGGGTATTCAAATTTGCAATTTGTTGCAACTTTGAAATCTATTAAATTTGGCATCCCATATGACACACACAAATACATGGAAACAGAATTCACAGTAATTGGTTTATGTCTCAAGTAGAGTTGTTCCATACTTTAAGTGTTGGAGGGGGTGGAAGTGTTTTATTTTGACTCATCCAATGTAAATTGGGTCTCTCAAAAAGTGTGACCCTCCCTAATTCAGGCACAACCCCCATTAGTAATCAACAGAACATAGAAGAGCATTTCAAAAGATCTGAAAACATAAAATACCCATTGTTGACATTTTTTTGCTGAAGAAAACTTTCAGTTAAAAAAATGACTGATACAAAGAATACATCTATAGCTCCAGGAACACAAATGAATCAAAAGCCTTGATGCATGAAAAGTTATTTTCAGACCACAGGGTGTGAGTTTTTGAGGAAACATAGATACAAATAGTTATGTTATTTTTTCAGATTCCTCAAAGCAGAATTTAAGATTTGCCTTCATTGTTTCTGAACACTGAGGCAACATCAATGGCAAGAAGGTCATGGCTTCCATGTTGCACCATAAAAAAGAAGGTGGGTGGGTGGGCTACATAGCACAGCTGCAACACACTCACTTTGCACCTCTGTTGTCCCAATTGTGATCCCCAATGCAGGTAAGTGATTCCGCATCTAAGGTTGGTGGTTTCTTGTACATCTAAGACCTTGACCCCAATGGAAAAATGGTAACCAAGTGTGTCACAAGATGAATTGTCTTTGCTTCATAATGAAACATCTCAAGTCTAAACAGAATCCATGAAAAGGTTATGTCAATATAAGCAAACTAACAAGAACCTAGCCATGGCCTGCATGTCCAGCCTGTCAATGAGATTCAATATTATTGGCATGTATTTAGCTACAAAAGACTTAGAAAAAACGTTAATACTGAGGTCAATCCTGGGTGTGGATGTTATGTACATGTATGTATGGATGGACATGCAGACACATATATAGATGCCAAAGTCATTGCTATGTTGAGCTTCCACGGATGCAACCTCAAATGAAACTTTAACCAAAAACTTAACAAAACTGTTGTCAATACCATTACTGCCATCAGAAAGATTGTACTGTGTCTAGATTTTCCATTTCTGTAACCATGAAAAAAAGTAAATATAAATTTAAACACAGACTGAACAATGACAGACATAACTTTATTACTATTTTAAATTTCTTCATTTGAAAATACAGATCTGAAATAGAATTTTGACCAAAGACAAGATTTTTAGGAGGTTCAAAATCGAGTTTGACTGAAGTATTCAGTGTGAAAAATACAGAAAAGCCCAATAAAAGATTTAATGTCCAAAGTATTATGCATTTAATATTTTTCATGGGGTAACAATATGTGGATTTTGTGGTTCCCATAAACCACAACTTTAAAGACCCAAAAGAACAACAATGTTTCTGTGAGAACAAAAGAACACTTTCCCCAATTCACAAATACAAGTACCAACAAAATAACACTTTCCCCAATCCACAAATGCAATTACCAAAAAAAGAACACTTTCCCCAATCCACAAATACAAGTACCAACAAAAGAACACTTTCCCCAATCCACAAATACAAGTACCAACAAAAGAACACTTTCCCCAATCCACAAATACAAGTACCAACAAAAATGCCATTTTTCCTAAAACCACGAAAATTAATACTCATGAAGATAAATGAATTAACAGTATATGCTGTACAAATAATATAATCATATTAAATGTGGTATTTTAATTAGGTGCACTTGCACTTTTTTGCCCTTGGTGTGAAATACTAGTGCATCAGTATATACTGTACAAATAAAACACTGGTCTACAATTTTTTCGAAGTCGTCTGCTTCAGAGGTAAAATGTGCTATTTATTAGGGATTTTGATGTGCTGAATTCAAATATGACAATTAAAACAACTGATTGGCTACTGTTTCCAAGATATTTAAGTTTTTACATTTTATGTCTATGTATATTGTGTTCATAGTAGAGATTTAACCATAAATTGTAAACCTAGGTCTTTTCATGTGTTTATGGTTGCTTTACATGATAATATTTCACCTGTCCTGTTTATGTAACACTTTAAAAAACAGCAAAAGGGTTATATAAATAAAAAATATATTGAAACAAAAGTCAAAAAACTATTATGTATATAAAAGTACATAGTTTAGTCCTTATTCAGTGTCTACTCTGCGCTTCTTGGCTAGTCTCTTGTATTCATTACATGGAGCATCTCTTGACACTGTCCAGCAATAGTCTGCAAGCATTGATCGGCCACATTTGCCCTGAGAGCGTTTCATCATTGTTGCAATGTCCTGGTGAAATCGCTCGCCATGCTCGTCGCTCACTGCTCCGCAGTTTGGTGGAAAAAAATCAAGATCAGAGTGAAAAAAATGTATTTTTAGTGACATGTTGCAACCAAGGCTTTGGTATGCCTTGAGGAGGTTTTCCACCAACTCCTTGTAGTTGTCTGCCTTGTTGTTTCCGAGAAAATTTGTTGCCACTAACTGGAAGGCTTTCCATGCTGTCTTTTCCTTGCCACGCAATGCATGGTGAAATGCATCATCTTGAAGTTCACGAATCTGAGGACCAACAAAGACACCTTCCTTTATCTTAGCTTCACTTAATCTTGGAAATTTTCCACTGAGGTACTTGAAAGCTGCTTGTGTTTTGTCCATGGCCTTGACAAAGTTCTTCATCAGACCCAGTTTGTTGTGCAAGGGTGGTAACAAATTCTTCTTTGATTCAACAAGTGGTGGATGCTGAACACTTTTCATCCCAGGCTCCAATGACTGTCGGAGTGGTCAATCTCTCTTGATGTAGTGGGAATCTCTCACACGACTATCCCATTCGCAGAGAAAACAGCAGTAATTTGTGTATCCAGTCTGCAGACCAAGCAAGAGAGCAAGAACCTTGAAATCGCCACAAATCTGCCACTGATGTTGCTCATAGTTTATGCACCTCAAAAGTTGTTTCATGTTTTCATAGGTTTCCTTTATATGGACTGCATGACCAACTGAAATTGATGGCAAAACACAGCCATTATGCAGCAAAACAGCTTTAAGACTCGTCTTCGATGAATCAATGAACAGTCTCCACTCATCTGGATCATGAACGATGTTGAGGGTTGCCATCACACCATCGATGTTGTTGCAGGCTACAAGATCACCTTCCATGAAGAAGAATGGGACAAGACCCTTTTGACAGTCACGGAACATGGAAACCCTAACATCACCTGCCAAGAGATTCCACTGCTGTAGTCTGGAGCCCAACAGCTCTGCCTTACTCTTAGGTAGTTCCAAATCCCTGACAAGGTCATTCAATTCACCTTGTGTTATGAGGTGTGGTTCAGAGGAGGAGGATGGGAGAAAATATGGGTCATGTGACATTGATGGTTGAGGACTAGAAGTTTCATCCTCTTCTTCTTCCTCGTCTGACTCAAGTGAGAATGATTCTGGTGCATCAGGAAGCGCCAGTCCTTCTCCGTGGGGTACTGGGTGTATAGCTGATGAAATGTTTGGATAATGCACACACTTTTTCTTCTTTTACACACCTTTCCCAACTGGAGGTACCATGCAGAAGTAACAATTGCTGATATGATCTGTTAGCTCTCTCCAAATCATTGGCACTGCAAAAGGCATAGATTTCCTTTTCCTGTTCAACCACTGGTGACGAGTTGTTGCACAAGTGTTGCAGCATATGTGTGGGGCCCACATCTTGTCCTGATCTCCAATTTTGCAGCCAAAATAAAGGTGATAGGCTTTCTTAACCATAGTGGTTATACTGCGCTTTTGTGATGCAAAAGTCACTTTACCACAAACATAGCAGAAGTTATCTGTATTGTTCACACAAGTACGAGGCATCTCTGTTCAGTTTGGCTAAACAGAAATGTGTCCCTTTGCAAAATCAAACACTGACAAATAAGAGAGCACGACACTGTATGATTTGTAGAGCTGATATAGGGCAATTTCTTCAGTAAAGTGATGTAAGCTTAGTTATGATTGCATCATCCATGACTTATAGGAATAACAACATGCAATTCATATCATGTATGATGCAATACCAGCTTCAGATTGCATCATTCATTGTTTAGCCTAAGAAGCAAGTACTGTCCAAACCCAGTTATAGATTTATTCATAGATCCAGTCAAAGATGTATTTTAGTCATTTCTGGTTTAAATTGAGATCCCTTCCCTTTATAACTCAATTATCCTCTGCCATTCCCAAGTCAAGGGTCATATATACTGACCCAGTATAATATCTTTAAAACTGGAGCCAATCAACAATTTTTAGCATCATTTTCGTTCTCAGTGACCCAGAATTAGTCAAGTTTGACAACATTTATTGTGGAAGCATTTTGGCTGTAGACCAGTGTAAATATAATCATATTAAATGTGGTATTTTAATTAGGTGCACTTGCACTTCTGCACCCAAGGTGTTAACTAGTAGTGTACCAGTATATGCTATGAAAATAATATAGTCATATTAAATATGGTATTTCAATTAGGTATATTCTGAAGTCAGAACTTTTACTTCAACAAATATAGAAATTTTGCCTGGGGCAAATTTTACACCACTGTGCCCTAGGTATGATCTAGTAGTAAACTAAATGTTACACATCAGTGTCTCAGGTATGATATAGTAGTGAGCTAAATGTTACACATCAGTGTCTCAGGTATGATCTAGTAGTAAACTAAATGTTACACATCTGTGTCTCAGGTATGATCTATTAGTAACTAAATGTTACACATCAGTGTCTCAGGTATGACCTAGTAGTGAGCTCAATGTTACACCTCTGTGTCCCAGATGTGATCTAGTAGTGAGTTAAATGTTACACATCAGTGTCTCAGGTATGATCTAGTAGTGAGCTAAATGTTACACCTCTGTGTCCCAGATGTGATCTAGTAGTGAGCTAAATGTTACACATCAGTGCCTCAGGTATGATCTAGTAGTGAGCTAAATGTTACACATCAATGTCTCAGATGTGATCTAGTAGTGAGCTAAATGTTACACCTCTGTGTCCCAGATGTGATCTAGTAGTGAGCTAAATGTTACACCTCTGTGTCCCAGATGTGATCCAGTAGTGAGCTAAATGTTACATCTCTGTGCCCTAGGTGTGAACTAGAAGTACACCAGTTGTTCATTTTCTTTATACTATTTTCTGTGCAAACTGGAATATACTTCAAGTTTTGATGTGTACAATTTATTTACAGTGCAAATGGCATTGTAATGAATTCCAAAATGGTTTTTAACATCCTCTGTCACTACTGCATGAAAGATCATTAATTGGCTATTATTTTAAATAGACCATTACACAAATCCATTAAAATCGTATTAATAAAAAATTTATAAACTATCAAATGATAGTTAGAATCCTCTTAAATATGTTCATATTAAGAGCTGTTCAATAATTATTCACAACATTTTAACCATTAATTTTCATACTCACCGATTAAACACCAAAATGTAATAACTATTATTGACTTGTGAAAAATTTGGGGCCATCAAAAATGCATCCCATTATAAACCTGCTAAAAACAAAAATGTTATGCATTTTACTCCATCTTAATGACCATTCATTTTTTCTTCAGGATCATCAATACAAAACAAAGTTAATAGGTCATTAAAAGATTAGCAAATAAATAATGTGTTATCCATTAAATGTAACAGCCATGGTGTGCCATAAAACTGAATTGTATCTGTATCTTGCTGTTTCCTTGAATGTGTCAATAAAGTACTGGTATTACATTTTATTACATTAAAGTACTGATAATACATTTTATTACATTAAAGTACTGGTATTACATTTTATTACATTAAAGTACTGATAATACATTTTATTACAATAAAGTACTGGTATTACATTTTATTACATTAAAGTACTGGTATTACATTTTATTACATTAAAGTACTGGTATTACATTTTATTACATTAAAGTACTGGTATTACATTTTATTACATTAAAGTATTGGTATTACATTTATTACATTAAAGTACTGGTATTACATTTTATTACATTAAAGTACTGGTATTACATTTTATTACATTAAAGTACTGGTATTACATTTTAAAACAAGAACACTGTCTTAATACTTGATCTTCAAATATATTGTTAGTATCCTTAACAATAAAGGTTTCAAGGTTTCAAACAAATGCCTAAACACCACATGCATGTGTATGGACTGACTAGGACTTGCAATACTGTACCTAACTGATTCATGTGTTTTCAGGAATAAGCAAGGTTGTCCCACCTGCAATATGTACAATGATGTATCCCACCACATTTCACTTGTAAAAACCAAAGAATAAAACCTCAACATAGAATTTTAATGGTGATACTGCATCACTGCTAAAGAATTGATACTTATGTCTCATCATGCACAAAATGTTTCCCTAAAATGTACATTTAACAAACAGTGGATTTTGAGAAAACTGGGTCTTGATATAATTAGCCCTTCTTCCATACTTCAGCCAAAAAGAGTGAGAGAAAGAATATTATCATACATGTTAGAGGATTATCATTCATCCCCAACTGAGAATCAAACCTGGGTCCTAGTTAGAGCACCCATCACCTTGCCTGTGCACACCAACCCCCATCCACTCTCAACTAAGCAAACATTTCCCAAAAATAGGATTTAGTCACGAATATAGGCATTCCTGCATAGTAGACACACTTGCTTGGCAAACCCCAGTAATTATCACTTCATTAAATATAGTCAGTTGAGAATCAGATAAAATTTTATAATTAATCATCAGTTTCTGATGATTGATGATTAATTAATAATCAATACTAATTTGTACACATTATGTTTTGCCAAAACCTGGGCTATTTTTCAAAAAAGCTTTAAGTCTGAAACAGTAGTAATGGTGCAGAAGTGCATTTCAACCACAATCAATCACAAAAATCTCTATCAATTAAATGGTCACTTTAATGAAAATGACTGATTCTTAACCACAATCCATCACAAAAATCTCTATCAATTAAATGGTCACTTTAACGAAAATGACTGATTCTTAACCACAATCAATCACAAAAATCTCTATCAATTAAATAGTCACTTTAATGAAAATGACTGATTCTTAACCACAATCAATCACAAAAATCTCTATCAATTAAATGGTCACTTTAATGAAAATGACTGATTCTTAACCACAATCAATCACAAAAATCTCTATCAATTAAATGGTCACTTTAATGAAAATTACAAATCTTAACCAAAGTGATTAATCAGAGCAGCATAAGTGTAATCACTTTACACAAGTCACTTAAGAATTCTGAATTCCAGTTTAAATTTAGGCCCAAACAATTTAATGTGCATTTTCCTCGTCATGAGAATACCAGCCAGGTCATCTGTGTCCAGTGTTCTTCATTATTATCATGAAAATACCAGCCAGGCCATCTGTGTCCAGCGTTCTTATTGTTATTATAATGAATACCAGCCAGGCCATGTGTCCAGTGTTCTTCTTATTATTATCATTAATATCAGCCAGGCCATATGTGTCCAGTGTTCTTATTATTAGTAACATGAATACCAGCCTGTCCATATGTGTCCAGTGTTCTTCTTATTATTATCATGAGAATACTAGCCAGGCCATCTGTGTCAAGTGTTATTATTATCATGAGAATACCAGCCAGGTCATCTGTGTCCAGTGTTCTTATTATTATCATGCTTTCAATACAAAGAAGGAAAAGAAGAAGAAGAAGAGGAATGATAATGTCTTAATTTTTTTTAACATTTCCTGGGAGGTTCAACACTTACGCACAATGATGTCTTAATTCATTTTAGATGGTCCAATAAATTTAATTTTTCTCTTCAATATCAGCTTCTGAGTATTTATGCTGGATCCACTGCTCTTTGTAAAGTATTTTTGGCTATGTACTGTGCACCAATATATTGTATGTCCATTACTTTCACAGAATGAGGTTCACAACAAGAGCTATACAATCTACAATGAACTCTTTGAATACAGATTAGGTTGTGCACACTGGGACCACAAAACACTTTCTGAGTCTCAAAAACCCCCAACACTGTCTAAAAGGTTGGCAGGTATGTGTTCAAGATAAAGTGTTTTAACAGTACGTCTTTAATCATGGACATTAAATACAGGTCTTTGATCTATTACCAAATTTAATTGTATATCTTAATAAAGTAGTGACCATAAAAAATAACATTTCACTACTTTATTGTCAACCTAATGGTCGCTGCCATCCATACCAAAATGCCTTTAAAGTCAACTATTCAAGTTCCTGCTGACAAATTTACATGGCTTATCATGGCCGTGACTTGTAAGCATACAGTAACTGATGCTAGTAACCTTGGAGTTCACAGTAAATCATTATTTCATGACAATTAATGAGTAGTATTAAGGTATTTTAAAGGGTTCATATTTACATCACTAATAATTCTTTTACACGATATAATGTGGACTTTGATTGGTTTTCTTGCTTTGCAAAGTTTTTAAAAGGATTTTTATTGTCAACGGTTTGCGAATGCAGTAGTTATGAGAAATAAGAATCCAGTTCTGAAAAATACTCACTACCATCCAGATTAGGCAATACCATCCCATCCTCATATGGCACTTCTGGCTGCCGGTCCAGCAAATCAAATATTCTGACAGATGCCCCTAGAGCCTACATTCAAGTTGAAAAATTAATGATTACATTTTGCAGTCTATTCCTATCTCAATAAGGGCCATATATAATATTCTTTAACAAATGAAATATACATGCAATACACATGTAACAGAACCAGGGCATGAGATCAGTAGATTTCAAAATTTTGATCAGTAGATTAGCTTCTAAATCAGTAGAATTTCTTATCGACATAAATGTTACGCATTTTAAGGCAACTGAAAAACAAAATAAGTGCATTTTCTGCCATAATATGTACTCTTTTTATATAATCATCAAACAGCAAGTTTTTATCATGATTCTGATGGTAATGTTACAATAATAATTAGTATGATTCAGGTTATTGTCACTTAAATGAAAAAGAAAGAACAGCATATCCCATAGTTCACTGTAAAGATTTTTTTTAAATTATACAATTCACAAGCATTTTTTGTTTCCTTCACAAGTTTACTGCCTGGTATCAACTAATGACATTAATTGTCATCATTAAGTTTCACACTTAATAGCCTCTAAATAGTTTCCTGATCCAGATTTCCATATGTGATGCTGTCTGCATATGTCTGGTGACATCATTTCTTTCCCCATATACTTAAAATCCACTTTGCATGTAACACACAATTTAAACTCAGGACTTTTGCTACACACCTTCACTGACTTAAACTCTGGTTTCAAAGCATGGTTAAACTTGTAATATTTTTTAGCTTATGTAATTTTAGCATTGGGGAAAGTGCATTAAACAAGACAAAAAAGCAAAATGTTTACACAAGTGTTTCTGCTGAAAAATATTTTTGGTCAGTCTCTCTTTTAATCTAACCTCCACCAAAGGTTGGACAATTTTTATTCAAAGACTTGCAAGTCATGATGAACACCTTTGTTCCCTTTATTACTTATAACACCTTAATAAATATCCTGCCTTTGGCCTTAAACTCTCCAAATTACAACAATAAAATAATCAATTTACAGCTTGTTGTATATGCATGTCACCTGTTATTAAACATTTCTTAATCCGAACATTAATCACTCAGCATGCATGATTGCACCGGCTGTTGCACTGGTGGAATAGTTCCAGTCCCCAGCAGACTGGTTATGACTGGTTTCTGTAATGTGTGGATAGAAGTATAAAAATACCATTTTTATTTCAATTTTTAAAAAAAATCTTTTAATTTTCAAAAGCAGTAGATCTGAACTATACAATGATATGTATGGTAGACAGCCTTTAAAATTGTACTTTTATCCTACCACCAGTAGAATCACATGTATGATTCAAGCAAGCAACTTAACAGGTGTTTTGCCAATAACAAAAGGTATGGTTCTTATAAACATTTTATCAAGAGTTATTTCCTTTTCAGAAGGACAAAATCCATGATCCTTTTTGTGTCACCTGACTGGCCCTGAAGTTCAAGTTTTCATCAAATTCTTAATTTCCAAATGACTGTGAGCCAAGTCTGTTGTTAGATTATCCTGAGACAAACTCCTGAATAACTTCAGAATTGTTAAGATATAGTTTAAATTTTTGCCTAATACTGCAATAGTACATGGCCAAGCACTTTGAAGGAATTAGCACACAGGTGTTACTTAGTAGATTTAACTGCATAAATCCAAGCTGTGATTCACTCCTACCCAGTGCCGACCTGTCATGACATGCATGGGACTGTTGAGCATGCCCTAAACATTACATAGAATTACCTACACTGAGGACACAGATTCTATTATTACAATGGTAATCCTGGTTATTGGCTGTTCTTTATGTATGGGCAACCAGTTGCAGATGAATGTAAAAATGACAGTAACCAAGAACAAAATTTGTAATCTTGAAATTTAAAAACTGTATGATGCATATACCAGAGTTCGTATTTATCATTCAACTCAAATTTTTGTACAAATTCTTTGACTTATTTGTAGTTTTCATAATATTTCAATTTTATGGCCTGTCAAGATGTATCCAAGACTATTTTTTCTCGTGCTTTGTGTCATACAATAAAACCATGATTTGAAGGGTTCAACATTCAACACTGACAAACTTCTATGACATTTTTCAGTTTACCCTCTGAATAATATTTAGATAGCTGTTAATTGATTTCTGAAAACTGCAGCAAAAACTTTTGCTTAGTCAAAGAGAAAAATTATTATTTTTGTCCCATAATCATTGCAAAGTGTGGTAACCCTAATAAAATTTTTACATCAAACTGTTCATTGAATATATTACTCCTCTGTATCAGGCACTAGTGTTCAGTTTCATTAGTGTCATTGTAAAAGTTCAGAAACATCAGTGTTTGTAAAATATTAAATTAACAATATATACTAAAACTTAAACATCAATCACTTGAATAATCGAAATCACACAAAAGATTTAGCCAGTTCTCCTGTAACACATTTTCATGTTGGTGACATAAAAGAACTCAAAACTACCCAAAAAATAATCAAACTAAAAAAACTGGACCCACAGCAGCACTTTTACTTTTAAAAGTTCCACTATATATCATTCTGAAATGGAGGATATTTTTAAAAATTAAAACTGGCATAGAAATATCCATTACAAGACAGACACATGTCTTGGTTCCATTGTCTGTGTATACTTATTATTAGAACACTGTCTCACCTAGAAACCACATTATGATTTGTTATATGACTTCACAGAACTATGATACATGCTTACTAATTGGTGTACTAATGAGAAACATGGGTTCTGTGGAACTCTGTATAACCTGGAAATAGTTCTATGATTTGTTGTATGATTTCATAGGTCTGTTATAAATGCTTACTAATTGGTGTACTAATGAGAAACATAGGCTCTGTGGAACACTGCATCTCAACTTAGCAATAACATTAATGCTAATGCTGCCATCCACACAGCCATTCCCACAAGAATGTAATACCTAGGTCTTTATTCTTGCCATCCACACTGCCATTCCCACAAGAATGTAATACCTAGGTCTTTATTCTTGCCATCTACACTGCCATTCGCACAAGAATGTAATACCTAGGTCTTTATTCTTGCCATCTACACTGCCATTCCCACAAGAATGTAATACCTAGGTCTTTATTCTTGCCATCCACACTGCCATTCCCACAAGAATGTAATACCTAGGTCTTTATTCTTGCCATCTACACTGCCATTCGCACAAGAATGTAATACCTAGGTCTTTATTCTTGCCTCTACACTGCCATTCCCACAAGAATGTAATACCTAGGTCTTTATTCTTGCCATCTACACTGCCATTCGCACAAGAATGTAATACCTAGGTCTTTATTCTTGCCATCCACACTGCCATTCGCACAAGAATGTAATACCTAGGTCTTTATTCTTGCCTCTACACTGCCATTCCCACAAGAATGTAATACCTAGATCTTTATTCTTGCCTCTACACTGCCATTCCCACAAGAATGTAATACCTAGGTCTTTATTCTTGCCATCCACACTGCCATTCGCACAAGAATGTAATACCTAGGTCTTTATTCTTGCCTCTACACTGCCATTCCCACAAGAATGTAATACCTAGGTCTTTATTCTTGCCATCCACACTGCCATTCGCACAAGAATGTAATACCTAGGTCTTTATTCTTGCCTCTACACTGCCATTCCCACAAGAATGTAATACCTAGATCTTTATTCTTGCCTCTACACTGCCATTCCCACAAGAATGTAATACCTAGGTCTTTATTCTTGCCATCCACACTGCCATTCGCACAAGAATGTAATACCTAGGTCTTTATTCTTGCCTCTACACTGCCATTCCCACAAGAATGTAATACCTAGATCTTTATTCTTGCCTCTACACTGCCATTCCTACAAGAATGTAATACCTAGGTCTTTATTCTTGCCATCCACACTGCCATTCACACAAGAATGTAATACCTAGGTCTTTATTCTTGCCTCTACACTGCCATTCCCACAAGAATGTAATACCTAGATCTTTATTCTTGCCTCTACACTGCCATTCCCACAAGAATGTAATACCTAGGTCTTTATTCTTGCCATCCACACTGCCATTCGCACAAGAATGTAATACCTAGGTCTTTATTCTTGCCATCCACACTGCCATTCGCACAAGAATGTAATACCTAGGTCTTTATTCTTGCCATCTACACTGCCATTCCCACAAGAATGTAATACCTAGATCTTTATTCTTGCCTCTACACTGCCATTCCCACAAGAATGTAATACCTAGGTCTTTATTCTTGCCATCCACACTGCCATTCCCACAAGAATGTAATACCTAGGTCTTTATTCTTGCCATGTACACTGCCATTCCCACAAGAATGTAATACCTAGGTCTTTATTCTTGCCATCCACACTGCCATTCCCACAAGAATGTAATACCTAGGTCTTTATTCTTGCCATCCACACTGCCATTCGCACAAGAATGTAATACCTAGGTCTTTATTCCTATCTAAACTGTAGGCAAAACAACATACCTGCATGAAGTCACCATACAAAGAAGACATGAGAGCAAAGGCCATTGCCACCTGCAGTGTGTACAGCAAGAAGGCTGGAAAGAAAAATTGGAAAGACAAATCTTGATCCAAAACTATTTAGTCCACGAAACATCTAGCTAAGAGATCTGAATGATATTCCATAAATGACATTGACAGAGTTTGGCTGTATGTAGTCATATAGTCACAAGCCTGGAAAATATGGGGTTCTGACTCCTTAGTTTTTTAATTACTTCACCTAATGTTTGCATTCATGATGAACAGCATACTCAGTAGCTCATTTGACCCAGTTAATTCAGAACAAGATGTAGGCTGGTTTTACAATTTAGTAAAAACTATTTATCCTAACATCTGATAAATTGATTAACATTACTAAATCAATATAAAGCAGACTGGTTAGGTTTTACTTTGGCATACATATATGATTTACCAAATACTTTTGGCAGCAAAATTACAAAAAAGCACAAATTATCTGGCAGTAACTAAAATACTATCATTGTGGTAAAATGCATGAAAACATAATAACTTAAATATAAATTAAGTGCAAACAAAATGCAACAACTCATGATCATGCCCAAATCCTTATCCTTGTCACTGCATATTCCAAACTCCCTCTTCCCTCCCAGTACCCCTGTCTCTCCTAGCCTGCTTCCTGGCAGTGATTTTAGGGTCATGATTTAAAGTCTGTCACATATATGATGCATCATGGCTGCAAATATTACGTTTGGTCACAAAATATTTGTAAATGTCATTGTTATTGAAATCACTGTACATTGGAACTTTGACCCCTCACAGGAACTCCAAGACTGGGAGCCAATAATGATATTTCTCTTGCACTTGGTTACCATAGGGTCGACATAATAACACAAGTTTAATGAAGTTCTACCCAGCAGATTAGAACGAGATGTCATAATGAATAGATGGATGGATGGATGGACAGACAGAGAGATTGACTGAAGGAGGGTATCACAATATCCCTGATGCTTTTTTAAAAATCCTGGGGATAAAAATATCATTCTTATTCAGAAGTAAATGAAAAGTTTTTTCCAAATTATCTATCAATCATCTATTTAACTATCTGGTATAATGCTTTTTTATACTAAGCATTATGTGGAACAGTTGAGAGAGATTTAATTGCATCTACCTATCTACTGTCTTTTTCATCACTTTGTCTGCTAGACTGTCTTTCTCTGGGGAGCTGTAGTTGTTCAGTTGGTATAGCGTCAGACTTTCAATTCATGGGTCATGGTTCAATACCCATCCATGCTAGCTCAGATTGGCTGCCTCTGTGTGTTCTTGGGATTTCCTTGTCATGATGTAGCCAATAATGTGTTAAAAGTGCCATTAACCCCCCCCCCCAAACCCTGTCTGTTTCGTGATTAAAAGAACACATACACAAATTTACAATACAGTGAAACCCCACAATAACGCGAATTTGGATATAACGCGATCGTGGCATGGCTCCCAATTTCCTATATTCATTCGCACATGAAACTTTTTTTCTTCAAAGTACGAGAAATAGTGTATAAAATGTGTATATTATCATTTTGGGGAAGAGATCACGTATAAATTCGAGTATAATACGTTTGTGGCGTGGTTCCTGAAATTTTATATACATGTATTTTTCTCGTACATGGAAAAAATATTTTTTTTTAAGTACGAGAAATAGTTTATAAAAAGTTTATTATCATTTTGGGGAAGAGATCACGTATGATATCGATCGTGATGTGGCTTCTGAAATTTAACAATTTCACCAATTTCTTGAAGTGTTATGCCAAAATAAACATTATCGGAAATGTTACTTATTACTGATCCATGAGTAAAGCCAGTAAGTCTTCTTTGTGTTTGTCTTCAATTCATTCTGTATACAATCATTGCTCAAACAATAGCCAACATGTGTTTCTTCTTTAACTGCATACACAACCAAGCATCAGACAATGTGGTGGTTGATAAAAGATTCTCACGATTTAATAAACATAAAAAACTAAGCCGCCAACACGTGCGCCGAACTTCAATTCATCCTGTATACAACCACTGCGCAAACAATAGCCGACTTATGTTTCTTCTTTAACTGCATACACAACCAAGCACCAGACAATGCGGTGGTTGATCAAAGATTGTCATATGTGGGTGCTTATGTAGAGACTGAGCTTGGGCTCTGTAAGTAACACTTTGATCATTACGTCTGTGAAATCTATTAAAGGATGCAACTGAACACATGTCAATTGTGCTAAAAGATCACAGGGAGTTCAAATAACCACTCTCTGTTACTTGGCACTGAACAAATATCAAACTCGTGGCTCAATCAAAGGGTTGTCATGTGGGAAAGCAAAGATGGCTCGATATCAGATAGTGAACGGTGTCGATACCCTATTCATGCTATACATTAGACGTGTATACGTTGTTCTCTGAATAAAGTAAAATACAGTAAAACCCCGCAATAATGCGACCACGCTTTTTCCATGATATAATTTTATGGTCCCCAATTATCGCGGTATTGCGGGGTTTCACTGTACACACTTCACATACAGCCCACTGTGACCATATATATCATTACCTGTAAGAACACCTGGGCTTACACCTTTTGTAGAATCTTTACTATTTTCATACACCAGTTTTCCTCCATACCACAGAACTAAGGCAACAGCCCCATATGCAAGAAGACCAACTCCACCCTCAAATAAACCTGAAAAAGTTAAAAATGTCAACATTGATATGTAATCATGTTTTTATTCTCTATATTTTATGACATATAGCTTTAATCTATTTAACTTTTATGGATTGAAATACAGGAATACAAAGCTATAGAAAAACTCATATGCATTCTATTCCACATTGTATGTTTTCACAAATGAGGTTTATGCAAATCTAGAACTTGCAATCATTTCAAATCATTATATACCCAATTTGTGACTTCCTATTAAATTTTATATTAATTGGATGTTGACTTATTGGGTACTGTTAAGCACATGTTGGGTCCAATAAGCTTGATGCTTTGTAACATGATGTCACAGCTGACAAAACAGTATGTAATAAGAGTCGCTCCGAGAGACTGATGCTCTACTGCATAAATGCCATAACACGACGTGTCATGCGAAAAACATGATTTTGGACTCCCAAACCCCCCCAACATGGTCGTGTTTAGAAAAACACGATTTTCAGCAATCTTTGCAAAAAAAATATTTTCCCACAAAAAAAAAAAAACTAAACAATTTACATTTCTTCATCACAATGATATTTGCCCGTAATCTGTGGTATGTATAAACAGTAAACACTCTTGCTCGGAGCTCATGTAAAACTATCCTCAGGGCAGTTTATAGAGCTGTTTTAAATACAATTAAAAGGTAAGGCAGTCCGAGATAAACAGCTACCTTTCCAAGATTTACTGAATTGGCTCACAATAGCTAGTGTGATGTGTCGTGTCAAATAATTTGAGCATTGCTGAGGGAGAGCCCATTAGGCTAATTTGCATATGTGAAGTACATTAAGTGGAACAACCCAATTTGTCTGAAGTTAAGTACATCAAACAGATGCGTGTTGAAAAAGAAATGTTATTACACATCACTGACTGCATTGAATGAGAACATAGAAGCCATCTTTATTAAAGTTTGTGATCAGCAGCAACGTTTCATTGAAGTCAGATTTTTATTCCATATATAAAATTAAAAAAATGATTATTTCGTCAGGTTGAACAACAGCACCATTCAATCTCTAATGCAGTGTTGAACCTAGGATCCAAAGGTCAGAGGACACTGTGTGCCTCACCCTCCAGATTTGGGGGACACAACATTTTTAAGGGAAAAAGGAAAATTGTAGTACATAATGCACTAGAAGTACTAAAAAAATGAGATAATCTTATTTGCTTTGACAGTTTTGCCACCTTAACTTTCTCATATTTTCATTGGACATTACATGATTGCAATAAACGTTTCATCATGTGATCAAATAACTTGTGAAAACATTAACATGTCTGAATATCTGGTTAACCTGAAATGAACTGCACCATGGAATTTTAATAATTTAAAAGTATTAAATCATTAATCAAATGAAAATTGTGTATTTGCATAAAATAGTACCTTTTTTCATTAATTCTGCCTGAGAATAAATTAAATCTTCACTTCCGTAGGTGTGACTTTAACCTCAAAAATGCGTTACAATATCGGCGGTCAAAGACTTTAGCAACTTGGCCGACTACCACAAACCTTGAATGTTTTCATTGCCAGATTCATTGTTTTGAAATGGATATTCATTACCAGCATAGAGCTTTTATCACTTTTACCGACTTTGGACTTTGTTTGTGCCAACATAGACGTGAAAGAACATCCGCGTAGGAAAAGTGTAGGCATATTTGTGAACACAAATATCACTTGCATTACCGTCAAACCACCTATAGTACTAAACTGTTGAAAGCAACTTGGTGTATTTTTGTATTTAATGTCTGTGAGGTTGTGACCATGTTTGTGGTGATGTTATTTGACAATGCTAAGTCTACCATTTTTTATTTTTTTTTAAGTGTATTACATGCTTCAGAGAAAACAGATTGTATTTTCTTTTATTCAGATTTGAATATCCAGTAATTAGCTATAGGCTGATTTGAAAAGATAGCTTATTCTCATTTGGATGACGTTGTTTTTGTGGGGTCATGCACTGACCTCCCTTGGGACCTCAGAACACACTTTTTTAGTCTCAAAAACCCCCCAACACTGTCTGGGAATATGGCAAGCATGCTACTGTCTGGTAAGAATTTCTCGGAATTCAAGATAAGACCATTTCTTCTTTTTAACTGCTGAGTGTTGAAACCATCTCTGGTATTCTATAGCGATAAGATTTTCAAATTGGCCACTGTGGCAGCAATATCTGGTGTAAGATTGGCACTGATTTCATTCTGGACAAACTCGACACCATTAGAAGACTTTTGGTGAAAACCCCATGTTGATACAACCATCCACTCAGGAGAATTAGTGAAAGATTTTAATATGTTCATTGTGGCAGACATATTTGAGGTCAGATCAGCACCATTTTCATACAGGAGGAACAATATATCATAATTATTCTTCTGCTGAAAACCTAATGTATACATGATTTTCCATTTAGGAGGAGTAGCCATGACAAGATTTTGAAGATGGCTGCCATGATGGACATATTGGATGTCAAATTGGCACCTAATTTCATTGAATACCAACAATGACATCATTAGAAGTCTTCTGGTGAAAACCCCTTTTTGACATGTCTTTCTATCTAGGACAAGTAGTGATAAGATTTTCAAGATGGCCACTGTGGTGGCCATATTGGATATCAGATCAGCACATTTTTTTTATTTAAGACCAACTAGATACCATAAGAAGTCTTCCAGTGAAAACCCGATGCTGATATGACTTTTAATTCAGGAGGAGTAAGCAATAACAAGATTTTCAAGATGGTTGTTGTGGTGGCCATATTGGATATCAGATTGGGACCAACTAGACATCATAAGAAGTCTTTTGCTGAAAACCCCATGCTGATATGACCATCCATTCTGGTGGAATAGCAATAACAAGATCTACAAGATTCTGCAGTGGTCATACTGGATGTCCTGGCAGCAGCATTTTCATTTAAGACCAACTAGACATCATAAGGAATCTTCTGTTGAAAACCCAACACCAATGTTACTTACTGTTCATGAGAAGTAGAGACAAGATTTTCAAGATGGCTGTCATTGGACATCAGATCAGCACCATTTTTATTTAGGATCAAGTAGACATCATGAAAAGTCTTTTAATGAAAACCCCATGCTGATTTGACTATTCATTTAGAAGAAGTAGCACATCAAGATTTTCAAACACGGCCACTGTGGGGGCCATTTTGGATGTCTGATGAACCATTTTCATTTAGGAGCAACTAAACATCATAAGAAGTCTTCTGGTACAAACCTCATGTTGATATGACTTTCGATTCAGATGGAGAAGTGATACAAAAATTTTCAAAATGGCTGCCATGTGGCCATATTAGACAGCAGCTTGTCACCATGTTCATTTAGGACCAACGAGACATCATAAGAAGTCATTTAGTGAAATCTTTATGCTGATTTGACCATCCATTATTGAGGAGTGGCGGTAACAAGAGTTTCAAGATGGCCACTGTGGCACCAATACTGGATGTCCAAGCAAAACCATTTTCATTTGCGACCAACTAGACATTATAAGAAGTCTTCAGGTGAAAATCTCATGTTGATATGACTTTCCATTCAGGATGCGTAGCAATAACAAGATTTTCAAGATGACTTCTGTGGCAGCCATATTGGGCATCTGATTGGCACCATTTTCATTTAGTACCAACTAGGACCAGTAGAGATAAAAATCATGCCATGCGAAACTATGTATTTCTGTGCAGTTTAGTCCTAAATGTAATTACAAGATAACATATTTGCATTCAATTTAATTTTAAATACAATTAATTATTTAATAAATGGGGTTATGTAATAAAAAATGATAATGTTTGTTCTGTTGGATAGTCTTGCCCGATGTACATGGGGCTTGCAAGTTTGCATCATTGTACTTTGGTTGCAAATACAATATCCAACAGTACAATACAATAATGCACAGTGCCAACTCAACTTCAAACAAAATCCAGATCATCAGATGTTCAATAAGCTGAGAGACTAGAGTTTAATCTGTCTGTTCTAATTATGAATGCATGTGAATATGACAGATTCTACTGTACTGATGTACTATGTAACAGCAGATCCAGATTTAAATTGTACAGAGTTAAGTGCAGGCTAGTGTTGGGAATCATTTGAAATTTAAAGACTCATGATTGGTTCATCATTACCAATCCATCTTCAATTTTAATTGCTTGAAGATATTTCCATACAAAACGTCATATTCACAAACAAGGAAATGGTTAAATTGCTTTTATTCCCAAAAGTCAAGCCATTTAGAGGCAGATTTGTCACCTGCCATGTTGATGGCTCTTGGGTTGTACTAAATAACAAAGGTTATATAAACTAGAAGCTGTTTTTCAGGTATTTCACTTTACCTGGAACATTTCATCCCAAAAAGTCAAACATTTAATAAAAAAGAAAACTGTAATCATTTATACTCTATCAAGGAAAATCATTATTGAAAACAAAGTTGATTGACATTTCTGACCAATCTTTGATTATTTCGACTCTCACACCACTAGTACATCAATAAAGAGAATAAGTGTAGCCATACAGGACTAACCTAGAGCTACTGAGAGCTTCTTTCCAACTAGATAGCTTTTGTCTATGTCTTTGCCATATGAATTTGCTGCTTTCTCTTCTCCGGAAAATGTGCGAACAGTTCGAACACTGGAAATACTTTCCTCTGCTGTTGTCCCTGCATCACCAAGACGATCCTGAAATTCCTGGCGTAGTTTTTTGACAAACTTACCTGGAAAACAGTAGTAATTGCAGTGAAAAATATATTTGAATATGGAAAATAATCTAAGTAAAATAGTAGCAGGAATTTTTTTTTACCTGGACTTACTTTTATTTAACTAATGACCTCAGGTGAATTTCAGAACAAACAAGGCTGATGTTTAAACTTCCTAAAATTCTGTCTTATTAGATAGATTGGTTCAACAGTGACAAAATGTGAAAAGGCAAGTTTTTACTGAGAACAGTAACTAAATCAAATGCTTCTGTGGTGGAAATGAATCCATCCATGCTGTTGTCCATTGGATAGATTTAGTTTTTTATTGCCCCCATCAGAAAGTTGCAGCAATATATTATGTAATAGTGGATATCCACTACGTCACATGGAACTTACCTGCTGGCCGAGCTACAGCAGACAGTGCAAAATGCTCTTTTTAAGCTGTACATTATGCATTTTAAATTTTCAAAGTTTTGCCCATTAAAACATTGACATACATGCATTGTGAGAGATGAAAGATAGATTTCCGAGCAAAGAATACCATAAGAATATTTAGGTGCTTCACAAAAAAGTATAAAGTTTAATGTTACAGTGATTTTAATAACTTTGGCTAAATATCAATATCCAAGATAAAACCTCCAGTCCAGCCTCTGTGTAGTACTTATACACCAAATATACATGTACATGTGATCATTTTCCAAGAACAGAGGTGAAAAATCGACACGAGCTTACATTTACCGTAGACCTTATTGGACATAATTTCAGTTATTTCACATTGTTTACTTAATTGATAAACCCTGTCTAAATGCACATTTTGTACATGTTATTTGGCAACATAATGTCCAATATCGCCCTGACTACATTTAATCTTTGGAAACTAAAGCTATGTTTAAAGTCACTTGAACAAACTATGTACTTGACGAGTAGAATTAAGTGTAATAATAATCCAAGGTTAAATGCCTAAACAAGTTTTTCCATATTGCAGTAGCAGTAAATTTCTCCTGGACAAGCATCATCATCATTGTTTGAAATTGAGCATAAATACCTACTATTATGCAACCTCAGTTGTGAAATGAGTTTCTGTAATAGATTGTATTTACTGTAAAATAAATAGTCTCTACTTTTTGTACATGAGTTTAGTTTTAGTTTAATAAAAACAGATATCTTCTTATTCATAGTTTTTATTTTTTGTGCTTAAGATGAAAGCATCATACCTACTGGTAGCCATATTGCCTTGTATAGCACCCATAATTGCTAAGCCATGTGTTTGCCAAGGCTATAAAATCTATCTCTAATTGCATGGATTGCTAATAATATGTGACTTCATGTTTTTAATGGCTTTAAACAGGTATCCTTTGTAGAACTTCTTCATCTACTCCAAACTTGAGATGGACGAGGCTCTGGCTTCAAAAGCTGTAAATCCAAGTTATTTCCTGTTTATTGTGAACCTTTCTAGGGTCATTGCAAATATTGCTAGTGTGTTCATTTTGATTATTGCAGCAATGCTGGCTCATTCAACTTTCATTCTATTCAATTTTGGAAGGTTCTAGTTCATTTATGTTAATTATAACCATGCTGGACAACAGAACTAAACTAAAATTAATACGAAAAGCACATTAAAAGCACGGTAATGACCTAATTAATGTATAAAAGTTTTTTCCTACATTTTTTCAGTAGATGAATTATGAAATGAAGATAATTGCAACACATTTCAGAAATGCATATTATCTAATGATCAATGTCATTTACAGAGTTAATGGCTATGGGTTATATCAATTGAAAGTTATGATGCATAATCTCTCTTTCTCTCTCATTTTATTACAAAGATATGGAAGATACATTTTAAAAAAATGAAAGCCTGTAGTGTAGTATAGCTTTTGTTAAACATGTCTTAGCTATATGTGGCTGTAATAGACTTTTATTCTATGCATTACAAAGAAAAGATTAATGGGGAAATAACAATTGTATATGGTTTGCTATTGATACTACTAGAAACCAATTTTATGTGACAATATCATAATTTAACCACACTGCATTTCTCAGACTGTATTACAAACCCAAATATCTTATTAGTTGTATCATGCTTAGTTTTGTAACAACAATAAACATTTTCATCCAGAAGATAATGTTTATTTTGAAACACTGGTGCTTAAAAAACATTGAAGCTCTGCATCTTTCAATGGCTGTTAGGAAATGTGAGTACATATATTTCCCGACTGAAATTGTTGACTAGAAATGGTAGGAAGCTAACACGCATAGCGACTGCGTTCAAAGTAAGAATGTCACTCCTCGGCTTGTGCTTGATGATAGATTTATAAACAAAGTGGTGAACAAAGTAAACTTGTTCATGAAAATCACTTTGTTGATGTCATCAACAGCTACTGATTGAGCACAGCCATTAATACAGTGCAGATGAATTTTTACGCATCTAAATTTTTTTATACTCTCTCATCGATGTCATTTTTTAAGTCTACAGATAAAGTTGAAGAAGAACATTTTCTAGCATACCTCGTGAATCTTTTTTATTATTTTAAAATATGATGCTACATTAATGTTAGAGAAAAACATTAGAAAGAAATACGACCTACATGTCATTATGTCCCATGTACTTGATCATACATGGACACTATAAATAGTACAGTGTCCATTTGTAATCTCTATTAGTCATAGTTATTTGTCTTAAAGTTTATCTTCATTCTCAAAAAGTTTGTTTATCTTCATTCTCAAAAAGTTTGTTTGCTGCATGTGCCTTTGAATGGCTGACATTTATTTAAAGTTGATAAACATAAATAAGCTGTTTATTTGATACAAACTTTATAAAAATCTAATCTCCAGGATGAATACAATAAGTGTTATCTTAGACGAATGTCTTATGTGTTTGCAATAAGGTGGATGTTTATGTTGTTTATTTGCATACTACTTTCCATAATTTGTTTAAAGTGGGTTTTGGAAACAGTATGTAAATTAAAGGAAAACTATGACAAATTAATAACCAGAACAACAAATACTTTTATGAAATATCACTTACTGAGAAGAAACATTGATGGTACCGCTTGATACATAACAGTAAGAGGTAGATGAAGTCGATAAATAGGGATTTACATTGCAGTTATGCAATTTTTCTGATGTATGCTTTCATGAGGAAATGTTGGGGAAAATTCCAAAAATTTAAAACATGGTAATTTTTCAATGTAAAGCACATTTGTCTGTGTGAGCATTGATAAATACAACAAGCAATGTTACTACTGAAGTTTGTACAGGTAAAGGTATGAAACTGATGCCAGACATAGTTGGGTTTACGTTGTCGGGGAGTCTCCCATCTGTTTCTTAAGTGTGCTGACTTGTCAAGCGAATACAATAAAATCAGCAAAGGGTGCCATAAAACCCACTATGGCTGCAATAAATCCATTATGGAGTTCCACTAGATAAAGTGGATATCCATTAGACTAAGTGGACATCAAACAGATGTAGTTGACATCCATTTTTCGCAGTGGATGCTTGATCTCTTGCTCTGTGTTCACATCCATTGTATTGAGTAGGCAATCTGAAATCCAGGATGCATGTATTGTATGTGGGTTATCCATGGAAAAGCATAATACACTCATATTCTGTAATCAAGGATCATGGAAAATTTTATTGAAATCTGATGATGATGGAGGAATTACTATTAAAAACTTAAATATAAAATTAAGCAATCATGAATTTGAAAAAGTGTTAAGTTTTCTATGCAGAAATGATAAGTTCAGTTACATATTAATCTTGAAGGAAATGGTAATAGTGTGGCATTACAAGTCTCTGAAATGAGGAAAACTGCAATACACAGTATCAAACAACCAGGCTTTAATTACAGGTAGGTGGTACTATCCCGTAGTAAATGCCAACACTTGGACCTGAATATGGCATCACTGTGTAGAGGTTAAAAGAGTGTGTTGTTTAACCATTGTGCTTTTAGTGAATCATCCTTATGCAATGATAGAGGTAGAGGGAGCTATGATTAAAAAAGAAATTCTGCCCCCTCCTATATTGTTGGAAAACAGTAAAATCTGTGATCAAATCTGCCCTTGTACTAAAAACAATTTGTGGACCTCTTTGCTAGCAACAAATATTTCTGCTCTGATGCCATCCCATGTATGTACATATTTCTATACTGTTGTGTAAAAAACCTTGCCCATCTTGAACAAAGAACAAAATTTACTATTCTGGCTAAAATAAAATCCAAGCTGACCCCCTTTCTTAAAAGTAAGTAGTCAATGGTGAAATGTAGAGATTGTATTACCCTCTTACCATACTGTACAGCTCCCAAAGTTACAACTGGCACAACGGCCAATAAAACTCCTGTAAGGGCTGCATTTAAAGAGAACATGAATACAAGGGAACCTATCATCTGCAGCATATATCTTGTCAGCATCGAAAAATTCACCTGAAAACAGGATATAAATATATCAGGCTCGTAGCTTTATTGATGCACAACAGTCATGAAAACTTTTGTTTTACATCATATTTGCATCATAAAGTTTTAATAAAGTTAGTAACATAACAATTTTCATGAAATCAGTCAATGCAACAAGTTTATAACATAGAAATGTTCATGAAGTCAGCCAATGCATTATGTTCATAAAATAACATTTTTCATGCAGTTAGTCAATGCAGCATGTTCATAACATAACATTTTTCATAGTCAGTTCATGCAGCATGTTCATAACATCAAATTTTTCATGCAGTCAGTCAATGCAGCATGTTTATAACATATACATTTTCATGCAGTCAGTCAGTGCAGCATGTTCATAACATACATTTTCATGCAGTCAGTCAGTGCATCATGTTCATAATATAAAAAATTTCATGCAGTCAGTCAATGCAGCATGTTCATAACATATAAATTTTAATGAAGTCAGTCAATACAGCATGTTCATAACATACAAATTTTCAAATTGTTACAATGGTAATAAAAATATTGTATACTTATTTTCCTGCCAGCATCATTCAATATTTTTGGCAAATGCAACCATTTCAAAGAATCCTGTGAAACTTTTAGGCCATGCTCATATAAAACTACTATGTTGAGAGAAATTTTCTACTGCAATCAATAATGGTAATTAAAATACAAATGATTACTAGATGAAGAGTGAACATATTGTTATAGAATTGTTACACTCCGTGTAATAAAAGCTATTTTTCAAAGTGTAAAACCTACCGTAACAGCATTTTGTAAGACTTGTGTGTCAGATGACAGTCTGTTGCACAACTCTCCTGTTCTGAAACAAGGAATGTAATTACAGCCTTACAAAAGGGAAAAACATTTTTGATGAAAGTGAAAATTTATATGGCACTTACCATTTATAAGTCAATATTTCCCACTTTAAAGTTAAATCCCCTCCCCCCAATAGATATCATCTTATATAGACACTGCAGCATAGGATGAAGGTCGTAAGTTGATATACTCACCAGGATCCATCCAAATACAAAGATACAAGACACTGTGACCAGCAGTGACAAGAAACTGATCTGAAAAAAACCCAAGAGTCCCTCAAAGGGACTGACACTCTACTGGGTGAAAAGAATTTCCGTGAATTCAAGATAAGACCATTTCTTCCTTTTAACTACTGAGTGTTGAAACCATCTCCAATATTCTTCAGCGATAGCAAGATTTTCAAATTACATGTAGTTGCTGTGGTGGACATATTGATGTCAGATTGGTACAATTTTCTTTTAGGACCAAGTAGACATCATTAGAAGTCTTGGTGAAACCTCCATGTCAATATGACAATCCATTCTGGGGGAGTAGTAAGAACAAGATGGCCACCATGGTAGCCTTATTGAGGGTCAGTTTGCATCATTTGTATTTAGGACAAACCAAACACCATAAAACCCCTTCTGACGAAAATCCATTGTCAAAATGGCATTCCATTTAAGACTATTAGTGATAAGATTTTTGAAGATGAACACTATGGTGGTCATATTGGACATCAGATCAGTACTATTTTAATTTAGAAGTCTTCTGCTGAAAAAAACCATGTTGAGTTGACTTTCTGTTTTCTTGGTGTAACAATAAGAAGATTTTCAAGATAGCTGCCATGGTGGCCATATTGGATATCAGATTCACACCATTTCCATTTAGGACCAACAAGATATCATAAGAAGTCTTTTGGTGAAAGCACAATGTCGATATATCCAGCCATCTAGATGAAGTACTGATAATATGATTTTCCCAATGGCGTGGCCATATTGGGAATCAGATTGGCACCATTTTCATGTACAGTCAACTAGATATCACAAGAAGTCTTTCAGTGAAAACCCTATGCTGATATGACCATTCATTCAGGAATAGTGATAACAAGACTTTCAAGATGGCCATTGTGGTGGCCATACTGGATGTCTGAGTGGCACCATTTTCATTTAGGACCAACCAGACATCTCAAGAAGTCTTTCAGTAAAAACACCATGTTCATACGATAATCCTTTCAGGAGTAGCGATAACAAGATTCTCAAGATGGACACTGTGGCAGCCATATTGGATGTGGGAGTGGCACCATTTTCATTTAGGACCAACTAGACATCATGAGAAGTCTTCTGGTGAAAGCCCCAAATCAATATGACTTTTCATTCAGAAGGAGTTGCAATAACAAGATTTTCAAGATGGCTGCTGTGGTGGCCATACTGGACCTCAGATTGGCACCATTTTCCATTAGGACCAAAAAGACAACATAAATAGTCTTGACATGTTGATATGACCATCCATTCAGGAGACTTGTGATAACAAGATTTTCAAGATGACCACTGTGGTGGCCATATTATGCATCAGATTGGCACCATTTTCATTTAGGACGAACTAGACATCATAAGAAGCCTTCCTATGAAAACCCCATGTCAATATGACTTTCTGATCAGATTTTCAAGATGGTTGCTGTGGCAAATATATTGAATGTTAGATCGGCACTATTTTCATTTATTAGAAACTAGACATCATAAGAAGTCTTTTAGTGAAAACCCCATGTTGACCAGTAGAGCTAAAAATGTTTTTACAAGGATGGGTGGACGAACAAGGTAAACTATTTGTTTCCTCAAAATTGTTGTATATTACAACTGGAGTATTCCCACCACATTGTTTTTTTAACAGCCCTCTATGTAGACACTAGTAGTGAATGATTGATTCTGGAGATTATAAACCAATGGGTCTCAGTGGTCTTGACCTTTAGTCAAGGTATGTGGTCTTGAACTAAACTTAATGTCTAGAAACCATTATTTTCTTATTAAACGTACTCCAACCTTTTGACTCCCGATTCTATAGGTTTCTTTATTTCCCGATGTGCAAGCCATCCACAAAGTTTGGTCAAGGAACTTACTCTAGAACAAAGGTTATTGTACAGAACCCATTTCTTTTAGCTTTTGACCTCAAAATCACTGGGCCTGTTTCACACTTTAGTGCAAGCCGTCCATAAACTTTGGTCAAAGTATGTGGTCCAGAATTGAAGTTATTATGCAAAATATTATTATTTCTTCTTTCAGTCACTGTGCCTGTGTCCTTTGATCTTCTGACCACAAAATCAACAGGCTTCTTTCTTACACCATGCATAAGTCATTGTTAAGCTATGGTGTAGATACATGGCTGATTACTGAAATGATTGTGCAGAAATCATTTTTCTTCTTCAATGACAGTGACCCTGAACTTGGATCTTCTGACCCCAATATTGTTTAGGTTTTCACTTATCCCAAGTGCAAGCCACTTACAAAGCTTGGTCCAGGTAGGTGATGTAGAACTAATGTTACTGTGCAGAAACCAGTTTTCTTCTTTCAATCACAGTCAATTTGGCCTTTGAACTTTTGATCCCAAAATCAGTGTATTCTTCCTTACCCCAAGTCATACTTGTCATATTCCCAGACAGTGTTGGGGGATTTTTTAGACTCAAAAAGTGTGTTTTGAGGTCCCAAGGGGGGTCAGTGCGCATGACCCCCCAAAAGCGATGTCATCCAAATGAGAATAAGCTATCTTTTCAAATCAGCCTATAGCAAATGACTGGAAATTCAAATCTGAATAAAAGAAAATACCATCTGTTTTCTCTGAAGCTTTTAATATACTTACAAATGAAAAAAAAAAGGTAGACTTAGCATTGTCAAATAACATCACCACAAACATGGTCACAACCTCACAGACATTAAATACAAAAATACACCAAGTTACTGTCTTTAATATCCATTGGACAGTGGAATGTAGTTTTAATTACATGCAGTCTTTGCTGCTTTCAATAGTTCAGTAGTTGGTTTGACGGTAATGCAAGTGTCATTTGTGTTCACAAATATGCAGAGATGCTGCCAGAAATTTTCTTAAGAGGGGGAGGTCCCCCACACCTACCCTCAGAGGGGGGGGGGGGATCATCGGTGGAGGGGGGCAAGGGTAAAATAAGCTGAATGGTAGAAGATGGGTGACAACATTATTATAAGGTGTCGAAACACCTAATTTAAAACAAGCATTTAATGATTTTGTATCACTTCTTTGACAATAAATGTATAAGGCAGCTGCATACCTAATTGTTGCTCAGCTGGTAAATATTCTTCTTTGTTTCTTATCACTGCCCTTCAAATATGACTTTGCAAACTGAAAATAATTTACTGGACCACACACATCTGTATAGTCATCAGTTTATTTATTGTTTCAGATGTTAGCCCAATGGCCTTTGAAACTCTATCACTGTAGTAGGAAAATGTCAGAATATCTTAGAGAAAAAAAATGGGGAAAAAAATACTTAATCCGAATTATATATATTAATAGGATTTTATTTTGTTTTGTTTTCAGATATTCTGACATTTTCTTACTACAGTGATAGAGTTTTAAAGGTCTGTGGTTACCCTATTTCGTCGAGGAGTGTGAATTTTGCTTTGAGAACTGAATCACCTTTCACAATCAGTTTTTCGTAAAGGCAAGAACTGCTGCAATTATGACCAGTCTGAATATTTTCGGGAACTGGTTTTCAGGTATCCAAAACACAATTTTCCACAATTCAGGCATGTTGTTCCTTGGATATTTCTGTCGATGTATCAGAATTTCTGCATGGCCTAAACCGTAGTAAACGACATCATGCCGGTTATTTCTGTATCACAGCTTTCTGCGCTATGTTCAGTTGGCAACAAACCGTCAGATATTTCATCCTCCCTAGTTTCGTCCTTAACAGATGATCTTTCCATCTCGCTGAGTTTCCTAAAGAAATCTGTTATATTTTGTTTCAACATAACACACTACTGTCGCGCTTTAGACATTTCGATCGATGGATCAATTTACTACACAGCACCAGGAAACAATTCAATCGGAATACCTCCATAGTTTCTGCAATACTCCAACAGATCTCCATCATAAAGGTGCTTGTATTCAAACAATATTCTCCATAGATATAGGATTAATTGAGATCATGGAGAAAAGTCAAAAAAGATGATCAGATCATCCTAATTAAAAAACAAAAAATAAAAAAGTCGCGCATTGGGTTCGAGAAATCGCGGGAAGCACAGATAACTTGCGCGATCTTTCCCCCATTGGCTTTTAAAAGTTGCGTGACTCTCTATCACTTTTACGAGAAACCCACGATCCCGCGGCCTGGCAGCATCTCTGAATATGCCTACACTTTTCCTTCGCGAATGTGCATCCACATCTATGTTGGCACAAGCAATGGCCAAAGTCGCTAAAAGTGATAAAACCTGTAAGATGGTAATGAATATCCATTTCAAAACAATGAATCTGGCAATGAAAACATTCAAGGTTTGTGGTAGTCGGCCGAATTGCTAAAGTCTTTAACCGCAGCTATTGTAATATATTTTCGAAGTTAAAGTCACACCTATGGCAGTGAAGATTTAATTTATTCTAAGGCTGAATTAATGATAAAAGGTACTAATTTATGCAAATACACAATTTGTCATTTGATTAATGGTTTAATACTTTTAAATTATTAAAATTCCATGGTGCGGTTCATTTCAGGTTAACCAGATATTCAAACATGTTAATGTTTTCACGAGTTACTTGATCACATGATAAAACATTTTTTGCAATCATGCAAATGTTCAAGGAAAATATGAGAAAGTTAAGGTGGCAAAACTGTCGAAGCAAATAAGATTATCTCATTTTTTTAGCATTTCTAGTGCATTATGTACTACACTTTTCCTTTGTCCCTTTAAAATGTTTTGTGTCCCCCAAATCTGGAGGGTGAGGGACACAGTGTTCCCTGACCTTTGGACAATAGGTGCAACACTGCATTAGAGATTGAATGGTGCTGTTGTTCAACCTACCGAAATAATCATGTTTTGAATTTTATATATGGAGTAAAAATCCGACTTCAAAGAAATGTTGCAGCTGATAACAACTTTAATAAAGATGGCTTGAACATTCTCAATTAATGCAGTCAGTGATGTGTGATAACATTTGTTTTTCAACACGCATCTGTTTGATGTACTTAACTTCAGACAAATTGGGTTGTTCCACTTGGTGTACTTTACCTATGCAAGTTAGCCTAATGGACTCTCTCTCAGCAGTGCTCAAAGGATCTGGCATGACACATCACCCAAGCTATTGTGAGCCAATTCAGTAAATCTCTGAAAGGTGTCTGTTTATCTCTGACCACCTTACCTTATAAATGTCTCTAAAACATCTGTATGAAACTGCCCCGAGGATAGTTTTACATTAGCTCTGAGTAAGACTGTTTATTGTTTATACATACCACAGATTATGGGCATATATCATTGTGATAAGAAATGTACATTTTTTTTTGTGGGAATTTTTTTTTCTCACAAAGATTGCTGGAAATCGTGTTTTTCTAAAAAAGACTGTGTCGGGGGGGAGTCCAAAATCATTTTTCGCATGACATGTCCTGTTATGGCATGTATGCCAAGTACAAGCATTCCACAAAAGTTGGTAACTGTTATTGTAAGGAAACCGTTTTTATTTCTTTCAGTCACAGTGACCTTTACTGATGACCTTTTGACCTCAAAATCAATAGGCTCCTTCCTTACCCCAAATGCAAGCCATTCACAAAGTTGGGAAACCATAAATGGTGGAGAACTCAATTTGTTATTAAGAAATGAAATTGTAAGATGGATTGACAGACAGATAGATGGAACATTATAGCATAATATGGTTACCTAATGGCAGATGTATAAAAATCTGAGGAAGAAATGAGTACTGTATATACTCGATTATAAGTCGACTCGACTATAAGTCGACCCCCCCCTTTTCATGGCTGCAAAAAGTCAATTCAGCTATGACCCTCCTATAAGTCGAGGTGTTTTTTGCAAATTAAATCCGTCTGCTAGGGGTGACATGTCATCACTGAGTCAGAGCTGCACTTAGGAAAAATAAACGAGCCAAACTGGATAGATAGATAGACATATAGATAGATAGGACAAATAAAAATAAAAACCAATGTAGAATAAATACAATTGTATTATTGAGTTGAATATGTACAAATAAATTTACAACTTACATTTTGTCCATCTTCGTGTAATGAAATCCATATAGCTTAACATTTTTAATCCATTTATATGATAAATCCATGAATTGGATTATAGGTCACATACAGGTATAAAATTGGTATCCTATAAATGTCACTGTCTAATGTCCTCTGGTTCAAAGCCCAAGAGTTCATCCTCATCATCAGAGTTACCAAATAAAGTTCTAAATTCCTCCAATGTCATCCCGTCATCATAAACATCGTCTGACTCCGATTCCTCTTCCGACTCCGATTCTTTGTCTTTACTTTCTTCAGATGCCTGGCACTATCACCTATAACTGACTTTTTCTTGCGCCAGTCACGCACCTGTTTCTCTGACACACCAAATTCACGTTCTGCGGCGCAATTGTTATTTTTCTCTGCAAAGTCTATAACTTTTATCTTAAATGCTCCATCGTACGCATTACGTTGTCTTTTCCCCATATTGGTGAAATTACCTAAGTTTAGCTATTCACGATGTATGATATCTAAGTGACAAAGTACACAGTAACTGACAGAACACTAACAATTCATAAACTTGGACCATTATTTATGTAGAGTCTCTGTGAGAGCATTTGATTATACAGTCTTTGATATCTCATTAAAGGGTTGCCGCAACTGAGCAGATGTCAGTTGTGCGGTATGATCAAAGGGACTCAACATGACATTGAACAAGTATCAAATGCGCGGCGTGATCAAAGGATTGTCCACTGGAGAAAACAAAGCAGTGCTGCTTTTACAAGCTAAGGGATTAAGGTCATAATTGTCAAATTAGTATCTTGATCAAAAGATTGTGAACTTGGAAAAACAAAGCATGTTTGCCTTTATAAGCTGAGGGATTAGGGTCTGATTTAAAAAATATTTGTATGTCGCGCTTATAAGACCGTCATGAAATGGATAAACACAGTGCATACCATATATGCATTACTGCATAGGAATAGTGGCATGAAAACATAAAAATATATGAATTGACAGTATTTTTTATGTACTGCAAACATCTAGAGTTTCCAACATTACCCCAAGATTTTTTTATTTTTTTAATGTCACGCTTATAAGACAATCCCTACTCTGCATGAGTCGAATTCTAAGTAAAAAACGTCGACTTATAAGCGAGTATATATGGTATGTAACAATTTTCACTGTGTACTCAAGGTGTTTTATCCTTTAAAATTTGTTCCCTCCAGAGAAATTCAGAATCACCATTATCAAACAGTGCAACTAGAACCTGTGAACTTACTATACAAACTGAGACATCATGCTGATCATGTTTGATACCTGCCGAATATCATTCCCCAAATTTCTATATAGACTTGAAACAAACGCTAATAGAATATGATGTAAAAAAGCTGTTCACAGTACCATACAAATCATGGTTTTTAAGACACAAATAAGTTCTTGAGAACAAACAGTGCAGACATCTTCAGATTAAGAATTCATAATTTACCTGTTAGTATCAAAGAATGCCACTTCCTGCTTAATGATGGAAACAAACAGCTGTTTACGAAGTCGAGCCACTACACGTTGGCCCGCGAGGTTAAAGAGCCAGGATCGGATCATGGAGAAGAATGCTCCACCCAGGTAGATAACAAACAGGATCAGGACAGTCCGATTTAGCTCATCTGTTTACAAATTAAATGAAGCCTGCACAAATGAAAAATTTTGAGCAAAGACACCTAATTTTTATAGGAGAAAAATGACAAACATTTATATAAAATATACATTAGAACTGCAAATAAAAACATGTTGATACATATTCTAGTAAACAGTGTATTTTATCATGAATGAGCAGAATTAAATATGGTATAATGCAAATATTTTAATGTCTTCATCACCATATAATAATTTAAATTTTTACAATAGATACTGTCATAGATACACTGCACTGGACTGTAACAAGTTCTACTTTTTTGTTGTAATGGTTATAAAGGTATTCACATTCAAACACAAAGCACTTTGAATTAAAATTCTTTATGTCAAATATTGAATATAACAAAAATAAACAATTTGGGTGGGGAGGGGTTACACTACATATGCTTGCCTCGAAAATTACAAAGAGAAAATAATTGTATAAATATAATTTTTGAAAGATATAATTTTGGTGATATTTCATTTTTTTTATCTAGAGACAAAAATCAAGTTACTCACCAATTGAAACATAAAAAAATCTGAATCATTTTTATTTTACATTTTGTAAATTCCACCTAGCATTATTTCCTTGTATGTGTATCATGAGGCACCTACCCATGCTCTTTTGTGCCACATCTACCACCATGCCAAAGAAAAGTGGAGCCACCATTTGGGAGCCACTAGAGACTAGGAGAGCAAGGGACGCCACAATCAACAACACAGCTTCCTGCAAATAATTATAAATTTGCATTACATATCTGAATAATGCATATTTAGTGACAGAATTTTTTTTTTAAATATTCAAAACTGAAATGAGCATAAATTATCCATATAGCAAATAAATATTTTATGCTGAATGAAGTTCTGTAAGATTTTGACTAAAAGTCTGATTACATTGTAACACTGATCTACTTTTCATGTTTATTATATTTATTAAGTAAGTCTACATAAACAACTATGCATTTTTTATATAACTACTAGTAGGTTTAAATTTGGTTTGATTTCTTGTTTTAAGCACTGCTACAGAAGTATGTTCTTTAGTACCTAGGCAACTAAGTAAAGTGCCTGGCCAAAGGACACCACTGTGGTAGCCAACACATGCTGATCAAATGGTAGGATTTGAAATAGGCCACAAATATGACACACTAACCACTGAACCACTACGGCTTCTGTCATCATTTGTCACCTTTAATGACATGCAGGAAAGAGCACTGAATCTCTTCTACATATCTAACCCCACAGGGGATCAGAAGGTTGAAACAACAATAAAGCAATCAGAAAGCCATTACAAGACATATGAGTATACTGTAATTAATGTTAATTTTCTCTCTTAATTTGTACAAATTACCACAAAGAGACCTACACTTATATATACATTATGGATATGTATAGCACACATGTAATAAGCCCCCAACCAAACATCTAGAACACTATATTACATAATCTGAATTTGGATGCAAATTTGGGATTCTCTGAAATGTCAAATATTGCTACATATTATCAGTGTATTCATTTGATGACTTGATAAACATTTTACAGCAAACAAAACATTTCCTAAACTACATATCTGTTTTATTATTGAATCACAAGGTCATCTGACACTCACTGACAGCTGAACCCGCTCTTTATCTAACAACATTTTACTACAATACCCATTTGAGAAACATGGTCTACATTCTGCACAACTTAATTGGGTCCTAAGTTGTGACACTCCTCCCCTTTATTAAATTTAAGAGACATACAGGTGGCTCTGGTCTCTGACTCAAATGTTATGTGTAATACATATAATTTAAATCTAACAATATAATACATATAATTTAAATCTAACAATAGAATTGCACAATTTATTTCTGAATGTGCAAAAAAATGTTTATGACTAGAATAAGGGTAAGAAACAAAAATCTGAAATTTTTAGGGAAATCTGGCATCATCATTTGTATGGTATAGTAATATACAGGGTCTATCATAATTCTATATTAATATACAGGGTCTATCATAATGCTATAGTAATATACAGGGTTTATCATAATGCTATATTAATATACAGGGTCTATCATAATGCTATAGTAATATACAGGGTTTATCATAATGCTATATTAATATACAGGGTCTATCATAATGCTATATTAATATACAGGGTTTATCATAATGCTATAGTAATATACAGGGTCTATCAGAATGGTATAGTAATATACAGGGTCTATCATAGAATGCATTATTGCAGGATTCACACTATGTAATTTCTAAATCAACTTCATCAAATATGAACTAAATGTAAAAAAATCATGCATCAAATTTTTAAGTCCTATAATTATTTCTTCATTAAATTCTGCCATATTCAGAATATTTCCTTATTTCTTCAAATATAGGAGGAAATTTTCCCCCTAATATTTTAGTTCTAGAATAGACCCTGTAATAATAACAAAGTTAGTAATCACAAATTAGAAAATAATGTTCTGAATCTGAATTTATCATGAACTGAACTATATATTATATGTACATACAGGCTTAGCAAGTTTGATCAATCGCAGAATATCCACTTTCTTCTTCAAAGGCTTTCCATCTTCACTGACCTCTTGACCTTTTTCATTATAGAGGTGCAGGATTCTTGTGATCTTTAACCTCTTCATGGCTTGGAAACTCCACAGAAACATCCCCAACTCTATCAAGCTAAAAGTTGCTGCACTTATAACTAATGCATTGTAGGTTGGGTGCATTACTTTATAATTAGAATCATTGAGAATAGAGTCAAGAATCAAACCTCCTTTCGTCGAAGAATAAGCCAAAAATCCGAGGCTGAGAAGTATCAGTATGAAATGTAGAGTTTTTGAGATTGTTTTGTGAGATCTGTTTATTGATTTTTCTATCTGTTCTATATATACATTTTCTAGATATGAAGTCATTGAGGCAAAGGTCACAACCTTGACAGCTGCAATAATGGCAAGGTCAAATACTGAGTCTTTGAGATGGAAATACACAATATGATCCACAAAATAGTTCGAGTTTCCACCTGAAAAGAGAGAAAAAATTAGCTAATGCATGAATTAAATAAATGGATTTGTGACTATGTATTTAAATGTATGCACTATACATATTTTTTAATAACTAATGATCTCAAAATTATACAATGAAACCTATTTTAGTGGACATCTCCATAGAAAGGACACTCATTCACAAAGGACAACATTTAAGAATCATTTTTCATTGTTTTTCTTCGACACGAGATCCTGGGTTATCAAAGCAGAAAATAGCTGTATGGGTGCTCATGTTCTAACCCCCTCAGGTTACTGGGATGTAGCAATTTTCTTTAAATGGGACCCCTTGTATTTCATGACTGAATTAAAACATCTTCAAAATTCATAGACTTTTGGATCTTTGTTTTTTTTGGACAAAACAATGATAACAGCCATTCTGCCACTGAGATCAAAACCCTAAAGGCTGAAATCTTTAGCCTGTATTGACGTTTGTAATTACACAAGCCTGTATTGTTGTTTGTAATTACACAAGCCTGTATTGTTGTTTGTAATTACACAAGTCTGTATTGTCATTTGTAATTACACAAACCTGTATTGTCTTTTGAAATTATACAAGCCTGTATTGTCGTTTGTAATTACACAAGCCTGTATTGTCTTTTGTAATTACACAAGCTCTCTCCCTTCAACACCTTGGGCTATCACTCACCTGTATAAGGTAGACGAATCTTGCAAATGAAAAAAAAACAAAAAAACAGGCAGCTGTCTCAAATGTACTCTTATTTACTTGCATTGATAGCCAAGTGACTTTTTGATTAATTTAAGTATCACCAGTATCCACCTGTACTTTGTTTCTGGTCATCCAAGCACCACATTTGACCATTTTCCATTTTTTCTAGTTTATTCTACTGATTATAATTATGTATAAAACAACCAATTTCTCCACTAATGCTTCTTACCTGGTACAACAAGTCTGCTGGAACACACATTATTTTTATTCTAAGGTTTGTTACTTTTATTCCAAGGTTTGTTCTATATGTGATGTGACACTGGTTAATCTGATTAAAATCAAGATCTCCAACATAACAGAGATCTGATGGACACCAATAAGAGGTCATGCTCTGTTGACCTTTTAATTCACCAATCAAATTACAGCTTTCGCATTTATGAAACTGAAAAACTTAATTTTGAATATATTGCTTCTAATGATAACTCTCCATAACATGAAACACCAGACTTTTTAAGTTACTAAAAAATTAGTGGACTGAGAATTCCAAAGTTTGGCAGGACCTTTATCAGTGCCTGTCAGATCTACTTATGATAAGTAGATCTCAATTTAAATTATATTGGGATATTATTAAGCCTTAAAGATGTTTATTTGGACAAAAACCTGCTATGGAGTCACCAATGAATATAGAGTAATCTAGACCTAGACTGGACTTAGGTGACGTTGATAAATTTAGGTCTGTGATTAATGAAAAGACAATAGTGGCAGGTTATGGGAGAAGAGTTTCCTTAGCCGCAAATAATGGAGGGTGATAATGGGGAAATAAATGCTATTTGCACTTAGTGATTGGATGCTGGATAAACAGACTCATTTCTATTGGAAGACAGTACAAAGTTACAAGCTTCTGCATTCACACATCTTGAGATGAATCCTGATCCTGTGCAAGCAGTGACAGAAAGGCTGGCTAAGTGTAGGAATCCTGATCATGTGCAAGCAGTGACAGAAAGGCTGGCTCAGTGTAGGAATCCTGATCATGTGCAAGCAGTGACAGAAAGGCTGGCTAAGTATAGGAATCCTGATCCTGTGCAAGCAGTGACAGAAAGGCTGGCTAAGTACAGGAACCTGATCATGTGCAAGTTTTTACTTGGGGATTCTCCATTTTCCAACTCAGGGGTCCCTGGCTCTTCATTTTCAAAGTCTACGAAAAAGCTCTGTTATTTCTTACCAGGTAATTTATTTGACATATTCAAAATTCTACATATAAGATCCACGTCTACACAGGACTTAATTTTGTGGTCCATTTCATTGAATATATATGATCAGAGAGACTGCCAATTGTTATCACTGCTAAGCCATTTACCCTTCCTCTGACCAGCATACATGTGATTCTACCAGCGGTAGGCCAAAAATACCCTTTTAAAGGCCATCTACCACACATACCGTTTAGTAGTTAAAATCTACTGCTTTTGAAAATTAACAGAAACTTAAAAAAAACAACCCCCCCCCCCCCAACATGGTATTTTCAAGCGTTCTATCAACACATTAGAGAAACCAGCCTGAACCAGTCTACTGGGGATCGAAAATGTTCCACTATTACAATGACCGGTGCGATCATGCATGGCAGAGCAATAGGATTAGAATTGTTAAAGAACAGCTGACTTGTGTACACAGTGAGCCGCTAATTGATTACCTTATTGTTTGAATTTGGGGAGTTTAAGGCCAAATGTCGGATGTTTTTGGAGGTGTCATAAGTAATAAAGGGATAAAAGGTGGTACATGATGTCTTCTGATCCTTTGATGAAAATTGGCGAACCCTTAGCAGAGGTGAGATAAAATGAAGAGACCTACTATAAAAAAATGATTTCAGCAGAGACACTTGAGTAAGTATTTTGATTTTTGTCTTGTTTAATTGTTATTGTATTGTTCAAGACGTTTTAGGAGGATAGCTCTTGCATTTTTTGTTCAATTCATGTCAAAATGCCGAAAAGTGCTTTCTCACAATTCTAAGAAACCACCAGCTAAGAAATATTACAAGTTCAACAATACTTGGCTATCAGAGTTTAAGTGTGTGCAGGCGAGTAGCATAGTTCCTGAGTTTGCATTGTGTGTTTCAAAGGTATGCATCTTTTGTATTTCATAAACTATTTGAAGTTTTTATGCACATAAATTAAGTTCAAGCCCTAGATGAAATATATCACTTAAAACTATATTACAAGATAATTAATTTTAAAGTTTGGATAAATTATTCATAAAAGCATAAATACATCATGTATTTTTTTTCAATTTTATTTCAAGTCTAAATCAATCTTTAATTTATTTTTATTTAGAGTGGTGAAACTTGTCTACAGATTTTTGGATCTGAGCCATGAAGAGAAAGAAGCCCTTGAGGATGAGGCTCAGGAATATATCCCAAGTCCAAGTCAGGAACTTCCTCCTTGGGGTGAACATAGCTTGGAGGAGTACTGGAGAGTAGTCAGCAACCTTACAAAATCAGCAACAGAAAAACTGAAGTTAGAACTTCTTTGTAGGCTGAATGTGGTTGTCCTGTCATTACAACATTCTAATCCTGATACAGTGAGGACATTCTCCACTCTTTGCAAAATACAAAGTGATTCAAGGGGAAATCTGGACCAGACAGCCTGTTAAGTGTGAAGCTTAATAATCACAATGAATGTCATTCGTGGTCACTAGACAGTGATCTTGTAAATGAAACTAAAAATGCTACTGGATTTTATAAAAGAAAAATCTTTGCAGTGAACTATCAGATAAACAACTTGTCCGTTTTCGTTATTTGACCGTATACCGACTCATATTAATTAATTATTATTGTAATATTTTCCATCAAAATCTGAATCTGATTCATGTTCAAAATTGCTGTTTTATTATAGTATGAAGAGAGTAATTTAAAAAAAAAATAAAGCACTCGTTTTGTTTTCCATCCCCTTGAAATGTAAAATTTATGCTGATAAAAAATCTACTGGTTTAGCGGCCAATCTACTGATCAAAATTTGTAAATCTACTGGTTTGAAATCCTGGTTCTGTTACATGTATGGACCAGTTATTTGAACTTTCATTAGTCAAAGCATGAAATGTGGAAACCAAATATGGGACCATAAGTGGTCAAAGGGAAAAATACTGTAAATCACTTTATTTTAGTCTCATTAAAATTTAGTAAATCTTTAATTCATTATACTACCAACATACAAATTTCAAAAATTACTAATGGGAGTTTAAGTTTTGGGTGACAGTTTGACTCTACCTAATTACAAACAATCTGTGCTTTCATGCTATGCTAAGTAAACACAGAAGACAAAATGAAGTTTGGTATTTTATTCCAATACATGGTATTATTATACTGCATACAATATGAATTGCTGCCAAACATGAGAGATGTTAAAATATTATTACAGACAAAACATCAATTTGAGAATTTTCTTTAAAGTAACATCTTAAGTAAAACATGGCACTTAGGAAATTGTGACTACTGATATATATTGCCATGATTACAAACTTTCAGAACTGTCTGTGTGGGTAGACATTGACATGTCTATCATACAAATATTTTCATCAAGTGACTTTAGCAAGCATAAAACTTAAGTAAAAATGAGTTTGCTTGAAAAAAAAAAAAAAATTGTATGATTGCAACACTTTTGTGATTTACAGTACCTGATCTGTGTGACATAACATCAGGAACTGTGCGATTTGCAGTACCTGATCAGTGTGACATAACATTAAGAACTGTGTGATTTACAGTACCTAATCAGTGTGACTTAACATCAGGAATTGTGCAATTTACAGTACCTGATCAGTGTGACATAACCCTATAGGAACTGTGTGATTTAAAGTACCTGATCAGTGTGATATAACCCTATAGGAACTGTGATTTACAGTACCTAATCAGTATGACATAACATCAGGAATTGTGCGATTTACAGTACCTGATCAATGTGACATAACAACAGGAACTGCGTGATTTACAGTATCTGATCAGTGGGACAAAATATAAGGAATTGTGTGATTTACAGTACGTGATCAGTGTGACATAATGTAAAGATTTGCATTATTTTGTAACAAAATTACTCAATGTTTCATTGCCATGCCTCTCCAGGAGATTCATATGAAAATAATGTGAAATAATAGGTTAAGTCATCAGTGTGGAAGATTCATTATATGGTATATTAGTGACTCAGTATAAGTATCATTCAATTCCTGGTCACTAACATACCATGTGACTCAGACTATTTTAAAGTTGCACCTCCTACTGGACTTCTCAGGCTGCTTTCAACAAATCAGTTACAAATTCCAGGACTTTTAAAAGAAAAAGGGAGAGACCATGTAATCACGTACATCCATGTGTTACAATGCATGTGTGCAAAGCGATGTGCAAATCCATGATCACTGGAGATGATCATGAATTCCAAATGTGGGATGCGTGTGAAAGTATAATTTGTAAATGTGAAAAATGGTTTGAGGTCTCTATTCATCATCCTCAGGTGTGATGCTTGAGGGGAGAAAAGTGGCAGGTGCAAGAGATTATGGGTGATGGATAATAACAGAAAAGTGTGGGGACATCTTAGCTTGTTATAATGCTGATCTCTAATTTAGCTCCGCAGTCTGGCATACATGCCATAACACAACGTGTCACGTGAAAAGCACGATTTTGGACTCCTAAACCCCCCAACACGGTCGTGTTTTGAAAAACACGATTTTCAGCAATCTTAGTGAAAAAATAAAATTTCCCACAAAAAAAACAACAAAATAATGTACATTTCTTTATCACAATGATATATGCCCGTAATCTGTGGTATGTACAAACAATAAACAGTCTTGCTCAGAGCTCATGTAAAACTATTCTCGGGGCAGTTTATACAGATGTTTTAAAGACAATTAAAAGGTAAGGTGGTCAGAGATAAACAGACACCTTTCAGAAATTTACTGAATTGGCTCACAAATGCTAGGGTGATGTGTCATGTCAAATCCTTTGAGCACTGCTAAGGGAGTGCCCATTAGGCTAATTTGCATAGGTAAAGTACACTAAGTGGAACAACCCAATTTGTCTGAAATTAAGTACATCAAACAGATGTGTGTTGGAAAAACAAATGTTATTACACATCACTGACTGCATTGAATGAGAATGTTGAAGCCATTTTTATTAAAGTTTGTGATCAGCAGCAATGTTTCTTTGAAGTTGGATTTTTACTCCATATATAAAATTCAAAATATGGTATTTCGGTACGTTGAACAACAGCACCATTCAATCTTAGTCCTACAATGTATGATGTCCACCCTGATATTTATGATGTTTGGATGCTACCCAAACATCATAAATATCAGGGTAGATGTCTTACATTGTAGGACTACATTCAATCTCTAATGCAGTGTTGCACGTAGGATCTAAAGGTCAGGGGACACTGCGTCCCCACCCTCCAGATTTGGGGGACTAGAAGTGCTAAAAAACAAATGAGATAATCTAATTTGCTTCGACAGTTTTGCCACCTTAACTTTCTCATATTTTCCTTGGACATTTACATGATTGCAATTTACGTTTTATCACGTGATCAAATAACTCATGAAAACATTAACATGTTTGAATATTTGGTTAAACTGAAATGAACTGCACCATGGAATTTTAATAATTTAAAAGTATTAGATCATTAATCAAATTGTGTATTTGCATATTAGTTTCTTTTTTTCATTAATTCAGCCTGAGAATAAATTAAATCTTCACTGCCGTTGGTGTGACTTTAACCTTGAAAATACGCTACAATAGCGGCGGTCACAGACTTGAGCAACTCGGCCGACTACCACAAACTTTGAATGTTTTCTTTGGCAGATTCATTGTTTTGAAATGGATATTCATTGCCATCTTACAGGTTTTATCACTTTTAACAACTTTGGCCATTGCTTGCACCAACATAGATGTTGATGCACATTCGCAAAGGAAAAGTGTAGGCGACTGTAGGCATATTTGTGAACACAAATATCACTTGCATTACCATCAAACCAACTACTGAACTATTGAAAGCAGCAAAGACTGCATGTAATTAAAACTACATTCCACAGTCCAATGGATTTTAAAGACAGTAACTTGGTGTATTTTTGTATTTAATGTCTGTGAGGTTGTGACTATGTTTGAGATGATTTTATTTGATAATGCTAAGTCTACAATTCTTTTTTTTTTTTTTAAGTATATTACATATTACATGCTTCAGAGAAAACAGATTGTATTTTCTTTTATTCAGATTTGAATTTCAAGTGATTTGCTATAGGCTGATTTGAAAAGATAGCTTATTCTCAATTGGATGACATCGCTTTGGGGGGTGGGGGGTGGGCATGCATGCGCACTGACCCCCTTTGGGACCTCAAAACACACTTTTTGAGTCTCAAAAACCCCTCAACACTGTTTGGGAATATGGCAAGTATGGTCTGGATGAAATTATTAACAAATTGAGATAGGACAAGTCTAGTAAAACGTATTCATTGACATTTTTTAATATAAGATAAAATTAGTTAGCAATCCATTTTTTGGGCAAAATGCTCTTAGAGAACCTTGGAAGTTTATAGCTCTGTTACAATGAATGTGTTTAAAATCTATACAGTCCTACCCACTTATATCGACATCACTTATGTCGACAAGCCACCTATGTCGACAAAAAAGCAAAGTCCCGGTTCTTGGTCTACTATTAATACCAAATTTGTCAACATGAGACCCGTACACGAATTCATGGATTTTTCATATACATGCACTTAACGCATTGTGGATTTTATTACACAAAGGTAACCAAAATGTAATTTGTCAATAAAGAAGTGTATTTCACACTGGTTTTGTCTTCATGTACTCAAAATTTCCATTGTTTGTTTTCTCAAAGTGTAAATCCTGCTCACTGATGACAGGTCACCCCCCCCCAAACACTTATCTCGACATCCGCTTATGTCAACAATATTTCCTCGGGCCTGAGGATGTCAACATAAACGGGTAGGACTGTATTACCAGTACTGGAAATGATTATCTTTCAATGTGTTGTCCCCAGTTATGAAATATGTATATTACTTTAATTACTTGTAGCATTTGCACAAGTTTTCTGTAATTAATGCTGACATTTACCATTACCACAATCTACTATGACAACCAATGTTTTAAATATGCATTGCCTTGTACACTACATATTCATAATTTGGGTAAAATGGTGATACAGCTTGTAGAGATTAAGTCATTTACGTCTTATCATTTTTGCATCAAAATAAATACCTGTAAGCCATAAGACCGCAGAGACGATGCCATCAGTGAAGACAATTGCCAAGACTATATTTGTGTATCTAAAGAAGGGCAAACTGTATGACTGTTTGAATCTGCATGGAGGTGGCCCTCCCTCCTCTTCAGGATCAACATCCTCTAGGAGAACTGCACCATTCATCTTTGCCATTTGTCTGAAGTTAGAAGATAAAGCATACAACAATTTAATTCCTAAAATCTACTATAATAAGATTTAGTTCTAACTATGAAAGATGTTACAGTAAAACTGTCTTGGTAGACACCTTAATACAATGGACATAATGTATGTAAGAACCTCTTTTCCTGATTCCATGTACAATTTACATACATGACATGTCCACAAAAGAGCAAATTTTTAGTGTTCCTTAAATATCCCTAATAAAAATACTGTATCTTGCCTAGGACAAACACAGAGAGACAGGAAACTCCTTATCTACCCCATAAATTATCATCCATTCCTTTATGTTATGCAAACTCCTACAGGCTCAGGGATGTAGAATATGCCAAAGTCCTACAAGATAAATGGCAGAGATGTTAAAAAATCTGTAAAATGTATATAAAATAAAATATAAAATTGAAAAATATAAAATCAGTAAAAATAAATGGTCATAAACTGCATTCTCACAAAAAGAGATGCATGTTGAAGAATAAAAGTTATTACACATCACTGCCTTGAATGAGAATGTTTAATCCATCTTTATTAAAGATTATTGGCAAGTTCATGGACAGCAGCAACATTTATTTTAAGTTGGATTTTACTCCATATATAAATTGCACAACATGATTATTTTGGTAGTCTGTATAGTGTTCAAGTGTGATTCATTTTTTAAGTCAAAATGTCAAAATGCAGCTGATATTCTGGAAACAATGAGTCATCAGCTAAGCAAACAATGCTCAGCAGAACTAAATTTCAAAACTACTGGTTGACAAAGTTTCATTTTGTGAAGCACTGCAGCAAGGGAGAGCATTTCATTCTTTGCACATACTGCAAACACCATATTGACATCAGTCATTCTGCAGTGTATGACATTTGTCAACATAGCAGCACCACCTGTATGTAACATTGGGACAAGTCAGAACATATCTGACATGCTGAACTGAACATTCAGGTTAGTTCTCTTTATTATTATTTGTTATCTTAATCTTGTTAAAATACAACTCAGTTCTGACTAGGATTCGCTCAGAGAATCCAGCAGGGAAGTTTGAACAACAGTACCATCCAGTCTCTAATGAGTGCAAATATGAACTCAAATGACACTTGCATTACCTTCAAACCCCATTCTGAAATACTGACAGCAGCAAAGACTGCATCTAATTAAGGCTATATTCTGCCATCCAATGGATTTTAAAAACAGAAACTTGGTGTATTTTTTTATTTAATGGCAGTGTGGTTGTGATTATGAAAGTGTTTGAACATATTTGTATGTGTGTGTTGATGATATCTGACAATGCTAAGTCTACCAAATATTTTTTATTTGTAAGTGTATTAAATGATTTAAGGAAAACAAATAAGTTATTTTCTTTTATTCAGATTTGAATATCCAGTCATTTTTTATAGACTTATATAAAACGACAGCTTATTGTAAAGTGGATGATGTTGCTTTTTAGTGGGTCAAGCACACCGATTCCCCTTGTGACCTCAAAACACACTTTGTGAGTCTTACCCCCCCCCCCCAACACTGTCTGGGAATATGGCAGGTATAAATGAAGCTTTACAGTATCTTGGACCTCAGTGAAGTTTACAATATTTGTATTTATAAATTCCACATCTGACTGTTTGAACATTTGAAACTGTGTCAGTAGAAGCCTCTAAGTTCCTAGGAAGCAAATATTTACACTTAACTACCTAATGCAAATATTTACACTTAACTACCTAATGCAAATATTTACACTTAACTACCTAATGCAAATATTTACACTTAACTACCTAATGCAAATATTTACACTTAACTACCTAATGCAAATATTTACACTTAACTACCTAATGCAAATATTTACACTTAACTACCTAATGCAAAGCATTTTTGTTTCAGCAACTAACAAAAATTGTGAATAAAATTTAGAACAAATATCAATTAAGAGGTAACTGGTTCCATGTGGCAACTCAGCTACAGACATAGTAGAAGACACACATATGGATATCAGGCAGTGTTGCACCTTGTTTGAACTGTCAGGGGGACACACATATATGCAATGTATTTCTGGCAGTGTTGCACCTTGTTTGAACTGTCGGGGGGACACACATATAATGGATTTCGGGCAGTGCTGCACCTTGATTTAACTGTCTGGCAGTCATTGCACATATCCCTGTCCCACTATAATTATAAAGATATGGGGATTTGTTCAATTTTGGGGGGAAACTGGCAGTCTGGGGTGGGAGAATGTTCTCTGGACTTGCTCATTGTGCAACAATGTCAGGTTATCAGCCTAATGCCTTTGAAAAGTCTACAATACATGTATTTTAGTATCTTGAATTATGTGTGTTTTGGTCCAGCAGTCAATGCAGTGGTATTAAAAAAATATGCTTTTCAGAAGTCAAGTTAACTATGAAAAATGACAGAGAAAGATACTACAAAACAAACCTTGCAGTTTGTCGTTTGCAGTGTGTGTGTATGGTACATCATGTGTACAGACTGTACACAGTGTCTAGCGATAATAACATAGCCAGGGGGCGCATCCGTCGGCAGAATGCAACCATCATACTATTTTTGTACAGAGAGGGTACCCTTGTTTACGGGCCTCCCGTTCTTTTATCTCTGATTGGATTATTTTATGGATGGCAGGAACATTTTATGTCATCATCTGTGCACAGGAAACCAATTAGCTTTCCTTTTACACCATACATTATTGGTAAGAATTTGACACAGCTCTAATGAAAGTTTTTGAAAAATCCAGAAACAGCGTGGGTTTGGGCTGGTTTCACTCAAGAGAAGCTTTATTTATGTATCTAAATATGGAATGTGTCGAGAACGTTTTATGACTTCCTTTCATTTTGTGGGAATAGAGCTATATTTTAACGTACCCCCCCCCCACCCCTGCTCATTTTCAGCCAGAAATGCATATCAGTTCTATCCCTTGAACAACTCACAGAGGTAGCTATGCTATTTATTCTCAATTTGTTTTTATCATTACTGCTACAATACAGTATCAAACTTGCTTGATACATATGGTTATTAAATGAATGTAATAAAAAAAAGATTCATACAAATTTATACTTGTATCTTGTGCAGATGCGGTTGATTTCTGCAAGAATAAGGCGACTACCCACCCCCAAGCAATTTTTTTTTGCCTGTTCAGGCCGTTGTAACATCCATCCCCCTACATAAACATCTTTATTTGTCTGTGCTTTTATCTTTGTTTTACCCTCTTTTAATAAAAATTTTATATTGTTATGTCACACAAAATATCAGCACAATACAACTGTGAAATAAAAAAAATAAAAAAATTGAGAACGTATATACAGTATTATTGTATTGAACTTTTCACAAGAAATATTAGAGAAAAATTAATAATTTATGCCGATCTGGAATCATAAAAACAATATTTTCAAATGTGTTAGTCTACAAAAAGTTTCTCATACAGGTAGGTATTTATTAGGAACAAATATCTGGATTGTAGATTGTTACATTTTCCATTTTGATTTATTTGAAAAGTAAGAAGACGGGTGTTACAAATGTCATTTGTTTTTCACTTTTACATGAATAAAGGTGTTTATTATTTGTTTTTTTTATAGTTATTTTGTTTATCTGAATGTTGGCTATACCCATATTAATCACATGCAATTTACTTTTTTAGAAAAGATAAAAGTGTGTTTGTAATCCTTACACTTCAATATGATCTCCTAAATCATACAAAACCTCTTATATACCATATAAATGTGTATTTTATGCATCAAGAACAGTCTGGTTATATTCAGTAGTGACTACTTGAAGAATCAACAGCCCAAAAAACATTCCATTATCTGATTTGTATTGATTATATACACTGTACAAAAAATGCTGACTTTTTGAAGAAAAAAAAATAATTGCAATCGATTAAATAACTTTTCTGCACTTACTATGAGCAAAAACAATGAAAATGATTATATTTTATTTGCTAACTGGTAATTTCTTATGCTTTGACCTTCACAAAAATACCATATTTATGAACCTGATATGAAATTTTAAATTTGGCCCGTTTTCTTTACAGTGTCTGTAGAATGCAAGGTGCCCGTTGCGACTATGTAATAAATAAGAATGTAACTCAATGCTACATGATGAAAATAATCTGCACAACTTACATTTCGAACAATTAGAAGAAACGTATGCAACAAATGATATTTTTTACATATCTCTCACCTAGATTTATAGACGGCCCAATTGTCAATAAAAGGGGAGTCTATTTACGCGATCGTCGGCTGCTATATCACGCTGGCACAATGTTCAACACATTAGAAACAACTTAAACTTGTGGTGGAATTCACACAAATAATTTTAAATTATTTATATTTTCTTTATGTATGATTTAGTCCAACTACTATTTGATGGTTTTTAATATATTTTTACTTTATTCTAAACTTTTTATTTATTTATTGTGAATTCAGTGTGTATATTATCTCGATATGTCTGGCTTTATAAGGGAGTTAACTCTTGCAACTTTTCGTACAGGTCAGAAAGTAAAACGTGGCTACCCAAGTTAAAGAGCAGATTTAGTATTTGGTTTCAGTTTCAAATGTATTTTATATATTATATAAAATATATTTTACATTTTGATAAAGCTGTATTCCCTTTCATTCTCTTCAACGCCGTTCTTTTTCTCCCCCGCCCCCCCCCCCCCCCCCCCCCCCCGGGTTAGAAATCAGAACATTGTGCAAAGTTACTCAGAAGTTAAAAATGAGAACATCGATAACCTATATTTAGAAATCAGTAAAAAATAAATCGATGTAGAAAAATGGCAATGTTTTATTGAAACTTCATTTTGCACTCTTAGGTACCAAGATAGTAATGTTGGAAAATACAAAACAGAGTTAATCGTTCTAAATATATATAAAAAAAAAACCACATAACATTCAAAACGGATTGCTATGGATTATTTTGTATGTGAAAAAGAAAACACCTTGACTTATATTTTACAGAAGACTGAGCGGTAATGTCATACTAAGGAAAGTCACTATTTGTCCATGTGTACTTCACAAAAACACGTGTTTTCCAAGTCATAACTTCACAAAAGGCCATATTTTCCATGTCTAGTACTTCTTAATGTCTAAAAGCATGACAATTGTGTTTTTTATATGAGCATTTTAACAAAGCAGAGATGGTAAGGTATCTAGTTAACACATAATTTTACTACGAATACAAATGGAGTAAATACCTCTAAAGGATACAGAATAAATAATGATACCACGGTAGGTATAGATTTCCTCAGTTGGTTTTCTAAAGGTTGTCGCGTTAAAATTTAGAATAATTTTGTATCTGACAGTACTCATTAGTACGCACAAATTGGAGTTTCCAGATTGTCGGGATACAAGACTTGCAAGTACGCGTAACAGTATTTAGCAATGGAAAATGGCTTAACAAGATCTGAAGGAATAGTTGCAACTGTTCTAATGCACAGCTGAAACAGTGGAGATAGTTAGTTAGATCTATATCTGACTATTGCTTTGTTTATGGTAAAACCGGTCCCCTCCCACCTCTCCCCTCCGAAAAAAAAAAAGATAAATAAATAACAAAATAACACATATTTTAACAAAATTAAATAACTTAATACTAATCGAATATTGGGCAAACTTACAAAGAAGATGTCACGCATCCAATACAACTGACCATAAGATCATGAAGAATACAGAATTGTTAGAGGGTTTTTTTTCTCCCTTTATATAGAGATAACTGAGCAGGAACAAAACGCACTTAACACAAAGAATATTTCGCAAGGTTGATAAAACACTTGTAACACAAAACGGAAGTATCTGTTCTGTTTGCAACTGTCAATCCTAACGAACAAGACTTAAAAAATACAGATATTACAAAAATAGCAACATTTGGTACTGAAAAAGATTAAAACTAATTATTATTGTTCCATTTAGGAGGTAGACCCTGCTAATATCACATTTATACAGGCGTCCTATTCTAATATCACATTTATACAGGCGTCCTATTCTAATATCACATTTATACAGGCGTCCTATTCTAATATCACATTATACAGGAGTCCTATTCTAATATCACATTATACAGGCGTCCTATTCTAATATCACATTTATACAGGCGTCCTATTCTAATATCACAGTTATACAGGCGTCCTATTCTAATATCACATTTATACAGGCGTCCTATTCTAATACCACAGTTGTACAGGCGTCCTATTCTAATATCACATTAATACAGGCGTCCTAAAAGCGGCAAAAGGATTTAGAAGCTATTCAGTTGCAAACCACAGAGAACAATTTTACAGAACAAAATCTGAAAATAATTAGCAGGAGATAGTTCTAAAATATATATCACACAGAGAAGGGTTGGATACGATTTCAGACAAAACAAGTTTATACAACTATTTAAGCAGCCATGGAATAGTTTTGAGGATCAGAAAGAACACTCAATAATCTTTTGCCTTGTTGGAGCATCTTAAGTTGGGAAATTTGTGTCCTGTGCCAACAAGGATTTAAAATACAAAAAATATTTTGCAAACGGTTGGAGAAAAAAAATCTCAAATTAAAGATGTGTGTTTGTTCTGAAGGAGCACCTTACCTTCGTCAATGAGTTGCTCTGGAGGGAGTTATGCTCCTTTAAAAAACTAAGAACATGTCGCATTATGTCGAAATAAAGTAAATATTTATCCTTTTAACTTTTCTAGAACTTCATTCGAAACACAATCTATTTTTATATCAACAACTCTACACTATAGACAGCGATAACAACGTCTTCTTTGTCTCTGAAGTTAAATCTTCTAACAACTTATGTTGCAATTTTACGTATGCAAGATTCTGGACCATTTAATAACATCGGCTTCTTAACCTTTACTCCGTGTCGTGCTGACTTTTAAACTCGCTAAATTATGCTTCTATAACATAGCTAGCTGATCAACAATGCTCCTTCTTAAATGTTACCTGCTGTCCTCTAATATCGCATTGATCCTGTCTCAATAATGTACAAACTATTATTTTATCACAAATAGGCTCTGTATTAGACTCGTGGTCGTAACTTTCTGCACCCTCTGTGTAATTTGTTGAACTTGTGTCTGTTAAGAAGTTGTTATCCGAGGCATTGTCTAACAGTAACAACAAACAGTAGCTTGAAGATATTGTCCCGCATTTCCAATTTTATGTTTTCTTAGTTACTTGTGCATTACACTGGCTGTTCCGTTTCATTTTTCTCTACTTCCATTTGTAATCTCGTACAAATTTTAATAAAATAAAGTTAAAACTATTGTTCAAACCGTAAATTTCGTTTTGTTTTCTTTATGGGCGAAAATCTAAAAGGGGAAATTTCCACTATCTAAGCATTTTTTTCATGAGGATATAAAGTGTGCTTTTTGGTCATTTATATAAGTCTTTGCCTTCATTTTTCTCCTTTTTGCATGCATTTCTGGATTTGCTGTACAAGCGGTGTCTGGGGAAGAAATATCAGAACTTATTATGCCCACATAATTCTTGCATCTGAATTTGGTAATTAAAGAAAACAAAAAGCAAAGAGAAACTATATTTTTATCGACCAGCTTGTATTATAGTAACAGTAGATAATAGGATTATTTCTATCCATCTACAGACATGTATTGTTTCCAATTAGACCCTGAACAACATCCGTGTATTCTGAAGACAAAAAAATTACACATGATTTTGATATTTAAATATGTAGAAATCTGATACAGTCTATGACTACGTGCTCTGACCTTGAATTCATAAAACTTCTGAACACACATAAATTTTAGGAGTGCAGGAGTGCACTCACTATTGCCTACCGTAACATTTGTGTTGCACTATAGATAGAGTTCATATATTCCTTTTTCTAGCATACCTCGATACTTTTATTCATATGTGTTTGTGTATGTGTGTGTACGTGCGTATATATGTATGTTTATGTGTTCGCCTAAAATATTTGATGTTTCTGTCGTATGTTGAATTTATCATTTGGTAATGTCAGACCCGCTGAAAAAAAATTGTTAATGAGCAGTTCGACAGATAGGAGGACGGACTGTGTACATTTGTGCAAAATTGCATGGAGATAATAATTAACGGAATATGTAGTAAACATGCTTAATTTTGGGTGTTTATATACCATGTTCGTCTCTAGAATAGAATAAAAATATAGCCTATCTCAAACAATCGCCACGGATGTATATACATGTCTATCATAGATCCTTAGCCACTGCTTAAAATCATGCACCATAGCAGTGGTGCAAGTAAGCCGGTACAGTCAGGAACACTGTACCATTAAGACATTTATTGACAGCACGACCGTACCGGAAAGATGGGGTGTGGGGGTGGGGGTATGTACCGTACCGGTATGAGTTAAAATCTACTTGCACCATTGCACAAAAATCATGCTTATATAAACAAGCACAATACTCAGGTCTTTGAAAACAAACCCTCTCTATGACCTTTGCCGCTGTCAGTACTCCTATAATCATCCACAAATTATACACAAAAATCACACCTATGTTATACAAAACTCACTAGGTCCATGTTCTCTGAAAGTATTCATACAATCGCCGTCTGGTATAAATACATACCCTACATCCTTGTCTATTGCATGAAATCACACATAATTTCCATACCTTGTGTATAGTACCTAATCCTACATCCTAGTCTATTGCATGATATCACACATAATTTCCATACCTTGTGTATGGTACCTAATCCTACATCCTAGTCTATTGCATGAAATCACACATAATTTCCATACCTTGTGTATAGTACCTAATCCTACATCCTAGTCTATTGCATGAAATCACACATAATTTCCATACCTTGTGTATGGCACCTAATCCTACATCCTAGTCCATTGCATGAAATCACACATAATTTCCATACCTTGTGTATAGTACCTAACCCTAGGTCCTTGCCCTCCACCTATTGCTGACTTAGTGTACACACGACTTTGTATAAATATCTCTCCTAATGCCTTGTCCGTGGTTTGTAAAGACACACAAACGTATGACATTTTGCATAGCAGACTAACTTGGGTCCTACTCAACTAGCTGTACACGTCCAATAAGAATGGCTCGCTATTATTACCTATCCCAGTTCATCGTCTTTGCTTTGGAATCAAACACAAACGTTTAGTCCCCATCTACAGCAGCCCTCACTAGGACCTTGTCCTCTACCTGCACTCATCCAATAAGAATGATTTTCTACTATTACCTATCGCAGGTTCCTGCTTTGGAATCAAACACAAACTTAGGCCTTGTCTCAGGCAGTTTTACCTAGTTCCCTCTCCTCTATTTATGCTGATGCAATCGCCAGGACTTTGACTAAATATGTATCCTAAATCATTGTCCATGCGTTCAAATGATACGCAAGGTCAGATAATTTCTCTAGCAACCTGCCACGGGTCCATGTCTTCTATCTGTACTTATTCCAATAAGCATCTCGTGTTTTCTATTCGTACTTATTCCAATAAGCATCTCGTGTTTTCTATTTGTACTTATTCCAAAAAGCATCTCGTGTTGTTAATTCCTATCCTAGGTCCATGTCAATGCTTTGGAATCGTACACAAATGTTAATCCTATTGTATATCAACATAACTTAGGTCCTTGTACTCTACCTGTACTCATAAAATAAACTTCATTTTTGTTCATACCTATCCTAGGTTCTTGTCTTGTCTTTGCTATTATACACAAGCATTATGCCCATTCTATACTAGCCTATTTTACGTACTTGTCGTCTACCTTTACGGAAACAATCCGAAACAATTCGTATAAACATCTGTCATAAATGCTTGAAACGGTTTCGATTGATATATTGTTACGACTCTATGGTCTAAGAAAAATGTAACAGAAAGAAAGTGAAACCAACAAATCAAGTAAAAAATCAACAAGCAATTTATTACTAGATAATATGAAAAATCAAAAAGTCACTTACAGTAATGTGTTTTGAAATCCTAATAATCCAATAAGAATGATTGTTCTAATCACAAGTCCTAAATATAGAATGTTCCGAATTCACGGCTGTGTCCTTGAATGTTATGATGTGCTAATGGTCTCCAAAGTCCTTATGTACTAGAAATCTTGATGTGCTGATGTCAAAATGAAGTATTCCAAAATCTCTGAATAAGTTCAGTTAAATTCCAAAATCATTAATTAAAAATCCAAAATCCAAAAGTTTATGAGCACTGTTATAATCCAATGAATATTTAAAATAATTCCTCTCTTAGAATTTGGAATGAATTTTCACAACTGTAATAGCTCTTTACAAGACTGATGGTAATGTCAAAACTGAATAAATGTCCACCAAACATGGCATATATAAAGATTGGTCACATGACAGAATGTTCTAGAATATGAGTCATCTTAATGGAATTTTTACTTGTAAACAAAAATCAACCTTGACCTTCAAATTGAGAAAACATATTGATCAAAACAACCTAATTCAAGGACACTAGTTAAACATGTTTTTCCTGATAACATTAAGATTTAAGCAAATATTAAAGTGAAGAAACATTTATAATTTCCTAAAATATTTATAATATTATATAAACATCATACATAACAATATCAACATAAGGCCATTTCCATATAAGCCTACCTTAGGTCCATGTACTTACCTCAGGTATTTGTCCATGCATTGGAATCGTACACAAGAGTTAGGCCTATTGTGTAGCATCCAACCTTAGGTCATTGTCCTCTACCTGTGCTCATGAAATGAGCTTGACTTTCTATTAATGTTTCTTGTACATACCTTGGAATCATACACAAATAGTATATCTATTAGTTTCACTCATGTCCTTGTCCTCCAAAATATATTTATACAATCGAGAAGAATTTATACACGTATGTATTATATATGCTTTCCATGCTTCGAATGGTACACTAAAGTTAGGCCTTTTCTTTAGCACCCTACCTGAGATCCTTGTCCTTTACCAGTACGCATCTAATAAGCATGAATTCTATTAATACCTATTACAGGTAATTGTTCGTATCTTGGAATAATAGAAAAACGTTGTTCTATAGCAGCCAACCACATGTCCTTGTCCTGTACATGTGCTCATCCAATAAGCTTGACTTTCTCTTAATGTTTCTTGTACATGCATTGAAATCTCTCTCTCTCTCTCTCTCTCTCTCTCTCTCTCTCTCTCTCTCTCTCTCTCTCTCTCTCTCTCTCTCACACACACACACACACACACACACATTGTGCCTGTTCTATAGCAGCCTTTCTCGGGTCCTCTTCCGCTAAAGATACTCATACAATTGAAAAGAATTTATATACGTATGTGCTATAAATGCTTTCCATGCTTCGAAATGGTACACCAACCTTAGGCCTTTTCAAGAGCACCCTACCTTACGTCATTGTTCTTTACCTGTACGCATCCAATAAGCATGACTTCTATAATATCTATGACAGGTAATTGTCAATGTCTTGGACTAATACAGAAACGTTGGACTCTCTCCTATACCTGTACTCATCCAATAAGCATTACTTTATTTAAATACCTATCCTAGGTCCTTGTCTATATTTTGAAATCATACAGAAACATTAGAGCTATTTTACTGCAGCATCCCTCAGGTCCTCATCTACCTGTACTTATTGAATACGGGTATCTTTCTTTTAATTTTTATCCTAGGTACTTGTCTATGCTTTGGCATAGTACACATGCGTTAGGCCTATACTACAGCATCCTACCTCTGGTCTTTGTCCTCTGTATGCACTCATGGAAAGAACTTGACTTTTTATTAATACCTATCCAAGGTCCTGATACATAGCTTGGAATGATGCACAAACGCTATGTCTAATCTATAGCAGCCACCCTCAGGTTCCTGTCGTCTAAGTATACTGATAGAATTGTAAAAATGCTTTTTGTCCATGTTTTATAACGATATACAAACGCTAGACATTTTGTATAGCAGCTAGGGGTGAAACAATACACCTCTGCCACGCATCGATACGATTCTCGATACACAGCATACGATACGATACATTATCGATACACATATCAATTTGATGGTCTTTTCATTTTTAGAATATCTGACAATGGTAGCGTGGTGCAATTTTTTTTTTTTTTTTTTTTTTTGTTGTTGTTGACATATTGGGTGTATTTCCAGCATGCAGATTACAAACAAACATAGACTTATCATCTGTTCATATGCCATTCTCATCTTTGACAAAAATTTAAAAAAAAATACTTCTAAACAGACTAGCCGTTAGTGATTTTTACTCACCCTTTTAGGCCATTTCAGGCTGCTCCATTCGATCATATGCATGACTCATCCTGGTCACTACGCCCTTTCTTTTACATTGAATGAATGTTTTTAAAACATCTTATTGCCAGTTTCATGTCTTCACTTAAACTTTGAAGAGATTACGGTGTTATCTTCAAAACAGAAGAAACAGTGCAATTTCCTTGTGCAAGGACATTCTTATCTAGAACAAAACCGAGTGTGGGAGCGGAGATGACTAATAGCCAAATCCTTCACATTGTACTTCCTGCAGATGCAAATCAACTGCCGCGGCCACAGACATTTGTTTCTGTCAGTGAAAAAGGCAATTATTGACAACACTCACTCCCTTTGTACAAATTGACGAGGTGGCTATAACTCGTACGGTTTGGAATCTGCCCCCTTGCCGATTCTGTGCTATTTTTTTTTTTTTTTTATCCCATCGGCAGGTTCTGTCGCTGATTACATATATCAACGGAAAAGGAGATATTCCAAACTCATTCCCCATGTACGATTTAAGTACTTTACACACACACATATATATAGTCACTTTTGTGTGAAGTTTCTGTGTTGCTTTGTATCTATTTGGATAGAGTTTGGATGCCAATATTTCCGGTATGTCACGCAGTGAACACGCTACAGTTAGTTATGATTGGTGGTTATTGTTTTACCCTGGACTTGAACAAACAATAACCACTAATCAGAATTGCATGTAACACTGCGTGAAACACCGGATGTGTAGCCTTCAATTCGATCCAGTAGACAAGATGTGATGCAACAGATACATTTCGCGTAAACGTGGTTATTAAGTGATCAGTAAAGTACTTAAATCATACATAGGGAAGAAATCTGCACAGTCTTCTTTCCGTTGATATATGTTATCAGTGGTTGAAGATGCAGACGAGATAAACTAACTAGCATGGAATTGGGGCGGGAGACGGGGGCAGATTTCGAACCACGTGAGTTAGTCACCTTGTGTTAATTTGTAGAAGGCGAGTGGGTGTTGTCAATTGCTTTTATTTTTTACTGACAGAAATGAGTGCATGTACTTGCTACAGCTGTCTCAGATGAATTCTCAATTTAAAGAATGAAAAGGCAAATGTCTAATAATTATTCACGACTGCTGATGATTAAAGTAACTTGCATAGAGTAAGTATCGTTTTGTATCGATTCTTCCCCTCTTGTATCGATATGGGCATCGATATAGAAAAGTATCGATACATCGATATATCGATTAATCGTTTCACCCCTAATAGCAGACTACGTTAGGTCTTTATCCTCTACCTGTAATATATATTGTTGTATACAATTATATCTATATTTGAACCTATGCAAAAAGCAAGAAAACAATATCTCTACTTTGGAAGCAGCTTGAATTACTTAGGAAAATACCGACTTTCTGCAAAATATCGCTTCTACGAACATTTTTCGGAGAAAGAAATATTGTGAATGCCTATATAGAATATCTTCTATTATATACTGTTTTATAGCGTTTGATCTATATCTTAATCTAGGAGAAAACGAAAAATAAAAAACAAAATGTCTAGTTCGGAAAACATGCTGTGCGGCTTAGTTTGAGTTTAAGAAAATACCGACTTTTCGTAAAATATCGCTTCTACGTACATTTTTTGGAGAAAGAAATCTTTTGAATGCCTATATAGAATATCGTGTATTCTATACTGTTTTATAGGGTTTGATCTATATTTCAATCTAGCAGAAAAGGAAGAAAACAATATTTCCAGCTTTGAAGATTTGTGCTACGGCGTAGCTTGAATTTGTACGAAAATACCGACTTTCTGCAAAATGTCGCTTCTCGGTACATTTTCCCGAGAAAGAAATCTTTTGAATGCCTACATAGAATATCTTGTATTATATACTGTTTTATACGGTATGATCTACATTTTAATCTAATGGAAAAGGAAGAAAACAATATGTTAAGTTTGGAAGATTTGATATGCGGCGGGTTTTGAGTTCTTAAGAAAATATCGATTTTCTGCAAAATATCGCTTCTCAGTACATTTTTTGGAGAAAGAAATCTTTTGAATGCCTATATAGAATATCTTGTTTCTATACCATTTTAGGGTTTCATATATAGCTTAATCTAGCAGAAAAAGAAGAAAACAATATTTCTTTTTTGGAAGATATGCTATGCGGCGCAGCTTGAGTTTTTACGAAAAGGGCCGATTTTCTGCAAAATATCGCTTCTGCATACTTTTTTCGGAAAAAGGAAGTCTTTGAATGCGTATATAAAATATCTTGCATTATATATTGCTTTATAGGTTATGATCCATATTTCATCTAGGAGAAACGGAATAAAACATAAATCCAGTACATGGTTTGAAATGATACACCAACAAAATATTTTCTTTTTTTATAGCAGCCTGCCTTAGGTTCTTGTCCTGAACATATACTTATGGAATCGAATTTGTATAAAGATCTAAAGCCTAAAATGCTCGTCCGTGTTTTGTAATGATACACCAACGATATACATTTTCTATAGCAGCATACGTTATGTCCTTTTCCTCTACCTGTAATCATCCCATTAGCAGTACTTTCTTTTAATACCTGTCCTAGGTCATTGTCTATATTTTGGAATCATACAGAAACGTTTGAGCTATTTTATAGCAGCTTACCTTAGGTCCTTGTCCTATACCTGCACTGACTGAATACATATATATCTTTCTACTAATTGTTATTGTAGGTCATTGTCTATATTTTGGAATCGTACAGAAAAGTTAGGGTTATTCTATAGCAGCCTACCTTAGGTCCTTGTCCTATACCTGCACTGACTGAATAGGCATTTATCTTTCTACTAATTTGTATCGTAGGTCATTGTCTATATTTTGGAATAATAAAGAAACGATAGGGCTATTCTATAGCAGCCTACCTTCGGTCCTTGTCCTCTGCCTGTACTGATTGAATAAGCATATATCTTTCTACTAATTTTTATCCTAGGTCCAGTGCTGGATTACCCAATAGGCAGACTATGCACGTGCTTAGGGCACCAGCAAAGCAGGGGTACAAAAAAAAAAAAAGAAAAAAAAGAAGAGAAATTACGGGTTTATTTTTTTTAATTACATGGGGAGGGGGGGGGGAGGTGCACCATAATCTTTTCAGTGCTTAGGGCCTCTAAAGACCTTATTCCGGCCCTGCCTAGGTCATTGTCTATAGCTTTGAATTATATAGAAACGTTAGGGGTATTTTATAGCAGCCTACCTTAGACCCATGTCCTCTACCTGTACTGATTCAATAAGCATATATCTTTCTACTAATTTTTATTCTAGGTCATTGTCTATATTTTGGAATCATACACAAAGGTTAGGGCTATTCTACAGCAGACTACCTTAGGTCCTTCTCCTTTACCTGTACTGATTGAATAAGCATATCTTTGATTACTTTTATGCAACATTTTCCTAATTTCCTAATATATATATATATATATATATATATATATATATATATATATATATATATATATATATATAATCATTTTACCATCTCAATCTTTGCTGAAGTATGTTATTCTGGCTTAATTCAGTATGGGAATATTTAAAAAATAATAAATAAATAAAAAATGTTGAAAGAAACTGTTTTAAAACATGCAAGACAAACCGCTATAAAGTGATGATAAATACAAATATGTCACAGTTTGCTGAATGAGAGGAATATCATATTGCCGTTAGACAGAAAAATCGATTTTATAACTATGAAACTTCTTTCTCAGATTTTATAAAAAGGGCCACGGATTTGTTAAAGGCTAAATTATAAGGGTAAATATCTACGGAATTGTAGACCACCAACAATTTAATCAAATAACAATGTGTATTACTTATGGTGATTAGTGAGAAATTGAAATGAGGGCTGTCCTTAATAAACTCTGTAACTGACAGTATCTTTTCATATTACAAAAATAAAGAAAGATATTGCTGAAACAACATGTGTAAAAACGATTAGGAACAGACACACAAGTAATGTTTATTTATGTGGCGTCAAATGTCACTATCTAATGGCCGACGCATATTTTTTCTGATGAATGAAGTTTGGGTTACTTCACGTCCTATTACCGCGGCATTTAAACATTTTTGTTCAGTATTGTTGCCATGCGTAATATCTGAATAACCTGCATGTAAACATAATGTCAGGGAATTCACATTGCCGCGAATATTAAAAATCTGAAGGATAACTCTATTCAGGGTTAACAAATTCGTAGATTTCCTGTACATGTACAAATTTAAGTATGTGTTAAAATCCCATTCATACCGTATCCAGTTCCCATCCCTTTTTTTGTATTTTTCAATCATAAAAACCGTGCCGAGCACAATGTCTACAAATTGTCTGTTTGACAATTTAAACAATACAAGCAGAGTTGCTGACTTGACTGATGCTCTTCGAAAAAAATTGTTGTCTAACTTGTGGGAGACCCTTTAAGGGTGTATTGTCAAACTCGTGAGTTTTGTTTTAATGGGGGTTCTTAGATCAGTAGTATAAAGGCAAGTTAATGAACCCTGTCATCCCTTCAAATTCATAAAAGTGTGTTTTCGAGACATGGGGCATACAATTAAAGTTTACATAGGTTGGGGTTAACTATAAATATAACGTGTAATATAACATAAGAATATCATAAAAAAAATAGTTATTTCATGGATTTGCTTCAAATCGAGCATATAAAAATCTTGATTAAATTTATGAATTTAATGTTGAAATTTTGTTATTAAATGTGTTGATTTTATATTTCCTGATTTGTTCAAATTTTGTTTAAACTTTTATACTGTACTAACGACAGTCACTGTATTTCTCAATTGCCGCGGTGATACGACATTCTCTTTAGAGCGTCTCCCGTTAGAGGTCACCTCGGAATATCCAGCACCATGGCGATCCCGTTGATCGCAAATTAAAATCATTCACCGTGACAAATGCACCATATGTTGATTACTGATGCAGTAGGATAACAGTTAAAAGTAAGTATAGTGAAACTTTTTTGGGTATGTCTTCTAGATAGTAACGCGGTAAAAGGACGTACCGGCCTATTGCTAACATATATCAATGGGTTTTAGCAAGGCTCGAAATACCATGAGGTTAACCAGTCTGAATAAACCTTATGAATATTCATACCGCCCTCAGGTTTTTGTCCTTGTAGAATCAGTCCTTGCCATGTAGTGTTTATCTGCTACAGATGGATAGACGGGGCATTCCAGCGAGCGGTGAACCTGTCCTTATCGGAGAGATTTTACAGAAGCTGACAGATAAGACCGCAGAACTCGAAGGAAAGTCCGTGAAAATTACGGGAAGGTAAGGAGTCTAAATGTAGTATACTTTGCAAAAACTGAAACGCTTCTGCAAGCGCAACCTATTTTTCAACCATAATTATCTGCTGCAAAAGTAATACTGTACGCGGAAACGGATCGGATAATTTTTTTAAAGCAGAAAAATCGGGTATGATGATTTCATGTTTATAAGCAAGACGAAAAAATCGTTTAATACATTACTTTCACATTTTAACCTCACTTTTGCCGCTACTCTCAACTTCTTGCGATATAATGCATATTTTGACAGTGATGGGGCACTGTTCCAGTTAATCCGGTTGAGTGAATGCTCGAAAAGAACGAATACATGTTTCAAACATTTTTTTGTTAGTGAATAAAGTTGCAAAGATCTCTCTCTCTCTCTCTCTCTCTCTCTCTCTCTCTCTCTCTCTCTCTCTCTATATATATATATATATATATATATATATATATATATATATATATATATATATATATATATATAATAATAATAATAATAATAATAATAATAATAATAATTGTAACTCAATTCTATCTGGTTCGTCTCAGTATCTACTCCAGAAACTTCAAAAAGTTCAAAACACAGCTGCTCGGATCATTCTTAGAGTACCACGAACAGAGCACACCTCCCCCCTGCTCTGTACCCTACACTGGCTACCCATCCGATCCAGAATCAAACACAAAATTTGTTCTCTATGCTACGTTTCACTGACTGGCTTCGGTCCAACATACCTATCTCACCTCACCCATGTGTACACACCAGCAAGATACTTACGCTCCTCTTCCGATACTCGTATTCTCATTATTCCCACTATCAAAATGAAGTCATACGGACAACGTTCTTTTGCATACCAGGGCCCAGCGACGTGGAACGAATTGCCCACTGAACTTAGACACAAAGACACAGTGATCTCATTCAAGAGTGCTCTTAAAACTCACCAATTTCGACTGCAAGAATAGACCTAGAGACTTAATAATGTTTCGTTACCTTAACTATTTTCAGCATGTTTTTGTTTTCTAATTTCATGGTGTTTGTTTTTTCTTTCTTTTCGTAATCATATCATTATATATGTTTTTTTAGGTGTTATATAATGTTGTAAAGCGCTTAGAGCTTCTAAAGATTAGGCGCTATACAAAGTCCTAATTATTATTGTTATTATTATTATTATTATTATTATTATTATTATTATTTAAATTATCTTTAGTTGTGATAAGCGATTCTCATCAAGAGTGGAAGAAAAATCGAAAACAAACCTCAGTGTTGTTATCTCAAAAATTGTAGGTATCCTTTATATATTTCACGAGTAAGTAAATTGGAAATATTGTATTGTCACGAGTGGGGAAGAAGACAATACAAAATGTTTCCACTTCACAGGTGAAATATTTCTTTATATCTACTCAAAAAACATAGTTTTTCTTTTTATTTTATATTTTTAAAGGCAAAAATCTTCGATTTGCATTGATTTGCTTTTCCATTCTATGTCAGTGCGATTAACGGCTGCATTACTACACCGATTGAAAGAAGTTCCGAAATTTTACAGTATTGTTAGGACAGGGACTTTTTACAGACTGAGATTGTACATATAATGCTTCAGATTGTGTATTTTGTCAAATTACTGAACGTTTTCATGCGAAAATGAAGTGATTTTTATTTTCGTTAGCACATTTCTTGCGCAGATTGATACAGTGAACATTGCGGGGGTGGGGGTCCTATAGCAACATTGCACAACGCTTCAACAGACTTCAGAGCGTAACATCATCAAACAACAGATTTTAATGATTGTGAGTTTGCTTGTAAGGATTTTAGCTGCTATTTTCTTTTTTTTATGTTTGCGTTCAGACGTTAATTTGTGTTGGCAGGCTGGCAGTCTATTTCGGTAACAGACGCTGCACCCAAATTTCGATTTGTCACTTAATATCGGTTCGCAGTCGACACTAATCAATGCCTGATTTCTCTATAATTTTAAGCCACGATTATGATTGTGATGACAGTTAAATCGCTACTTAAACAATTTTATTACTACATGTAATCAAGAGATTCTTTTAAATATGTGTGCCATTTTGTCGTTGAGTGTAACAGGTATACCATATCGTACAACGGCCAGTGGTCGTGAGCCTCCTTCAATCGTGCGCCATGTTTCTCGCGATCTAACTTGCTTGTTGCGAGATAATGACGTCATCAGCTGTGTCACCAGAGTTCTTCAAGAGCGACATAATTTAATTATATAGTAAAATCAAGCAAAATGAGATTCAAAAAGGTAATTTCATGTAATTTAAAAAAATCATAATGAAAATCTATGTTTTCGCTAATGCCTTTTTTGTGTCATACATTTTGGCCTTGAATTTTCTATTATATGCTAAAGATAGCGCCACCGATCACATGATGACTTTGTTTACATATTTTGAACAGGAAAACCAACTTTTGGAATTAATACAACTAGATAGCCAATGTAAATATTTGGTTTTAATCATGTGGGTTTCCTATACAACGTAAGAAAAATGTACACTCGAAATGTATATTCACTACGAACTTTTTCGTTTCAGTATTATTTTATAATAAACATATATTCTACGTCAAAAGACATTGAATCTATTATAATAAAATGTGTATCCATTCACCAGTGTCTATTTTAAAATTTCTCTCTCCCTCTGTCTGTCTGTCTCTCAGTCTATTGAGTCATGTATTTATATGGTGAAGAACAAGCAAGCAATAATGTAAGTGCACAAACTGCATATAGAATTAACGGAAAAAATTATTCGTTGTTAAGTTTATTTTTTTTAATTTAAAAAACGCGGAGACGCTATAAACTAATAATATCCATACCATGGTCTAACTGGCACGGTCCGGTCATATCCCAAGTGACTTTTTAGTGAGTGTCACGAACCATGAACGTAACTTCCGGAAATAAGTAAATATACACACGCTCGGATAAACGGTAATTATGAACTAATGTACATGAATGGCAACATTTTTTTCACTCTGATTAAATGAAGTAGATATAGTTGAACACTTTTATGGTTTATTTGAATAGATTATCATAATATTATAACGAACGCGTTCAAATTCACGTTAAGTGCACGAAAGGTGGTTACTCGAGTCTACTGTACGGGTGACAGAATATCGAATACGAACAGATCATCTAAGTTCAGTCACTGACAATGAGCATGATTCATGCGGTAAACTAATTATAAAAAACTTAATACTTGTAGCCTGCTTATTGTTGTTTGGGGTTCATTGTTATGCATTCTTGACGGCGCGTTTTCATTGAATACATTAATGTATACTAGAGCCAATAGTCTGTACACATTTTAAGATCTATTCATCATGAGAGAGAGAGAGAGAGAGAGAGAGAGAGAGAGAGAGAGAGAGAGAGAGAGAGAGAGAGAGAGAGATGAAGAAAAAATAAAATAGACCCTAAATGTGGAAATACAGGTCTGAAGAACATACACAAGGGCAGATATACTTCCTAAATGGAAAAAGAAAGTAGTACCAGAAGTGATATCGCCGATGTGGCGATAAAAGTGGTATCATCACTGTGGCGATATAATTTTTCTCCCACTGATATATTTCAGTTTCTCATTTTGAAATATATAATAAAATTACTTCATCACTTAAAAAAAATCAAACAATCTTCAGCAATTCTCATCGACGCAGTATACATTTAATTAATAGTCTGTGCCTAAAGATTTTTCTGACGACTTTTATTTTTGTCTAAATAATTTTTATTTTGGCTTCCATTATTAAGCTAAGTTTGATATTTCATCAGTCTTTTAATTAAAAGAAATGCACAAAGAAATCAATGAATAAACATACGCAGGTACAGATAAGTTTGTACGTGAAAGAGTTGACGTATGAATGAATGAACGAACAATAAATGAATGTACGAAAAGAGACACAAATACGATAATTACGAAATATATAAATCTATACGCGAATGAGAATGGACAGGAAGATAAATACATGAAGATTATAAAAGTGTAAGATTATATGATCAATTATAAAACTTACTAATTTTGTTCACAAAATTACAGTCGTTTCGCAAAAATGAATATTTTAGCTATAGTGAAACCAGGATATGTGTACAATGCTAGAATGAATGGCTGTTGCTTTTGAGTGGAGGTTTTATTGAGTGTTTTTATTAGACCAAGCAATAAAATAATTATATTTGTATCTCGTTACACTCACGTACACACAATATAAACGTGCCACATAGCAGAACAATCCACTAATCTCCCTGGATTAGAGGATTTGGAGACAAGAAAACAAGACTTTATTTTATTTAATCTACTACGTCTGTTTTTTTTAAAAATATTTTATAACTGTGCGTTCTTTGTACACATTTATGTGAACAGAGCAACATAATTAAAATTAGATTTTTGACAATTCTTAGGTGACGTAATAAATAGGCGTATTGGTTAAAAATAACCTCGGAAAATCAAAACTTATTTATCTGTGATAAATTGAAGATCCATATTTGTTATTATACGTTTTTCATGAAGTAAAAGAAATTAATATTTGAAGTACAAGTTTACGACGTTGCGGAATAGGATTGTTCTGTACTAACAATTTATCGACGGCCTACGAAGAAGCTGATAGGTTTGCCCCCTCGAGTGAAACCTCGCAAGTTTTATCAGGATCTACTGTTACTTGAAGGGCCTTCCTGGGCATGAGAACATAGAATTTGAAAAGGGTCTATCTAGCGATTCATTTATGATTGAAGAGTGTTTTATTTGTAACATATTAATCAATAAGTATTTATGCGTCTGTTTGTCTGTCTGCCGCAGTCTTCTGAAGTTATGATGGTGTATTGGTTGCTGTTTAATACCACATCAACACACACACACACACATAAAAGGTTATACCTTGGCGAGGCAATTGAAATAAAGTGTCTTGCACTGAGACACACCACAGCAGGCAACCCGACCTGGTCTGCACTGTAGTCGAACCCGTGCCCTTCTGGTCACGAGTCTGACACGCTAACCTCTGAACCACCGCTGCCCTGTGAAGTGGACCTTTCAAAAAGTGAAGTGGATGAACAAGTGGGTCATTAATAGAAATATCAATAAAAAGTGACCTTAATCTTAAAATAAATTATTATTATTATTATTAACAATTTTCTGTGGTTTCTAAAGATTGAGAAACAGCTCTTTCATACAAGGTAAAGATGCAGGTTTTCGATAAACACATTTGTGCAATTTTGTCCGTGTGTTTGTCTGAAGGATTACACTTGTCACTTTAAGGAGTATCTCAAACACAACAAGTGGTCTGAGAACACTGTATCTTAAACAGAACAAGTGGTCTGAGAACACTATCTCAAACACAACAAGTGGTCTGAGAACACTGTATCTTGAACAGAACAAGTGGTCTGAGAACACTATCTCAAACACAACAAGGGGTCTGAGAACACAATCCCAAAACAACAAGTGGACTGAGAACACTATCTCAAACACAACAAGGGGTCTGAGAACACTGTATCTCAAACACAACAAGGGGTCTGAGAACACTGTATCTCAAACTGAACAAGGGGTCTGAGAACAATGTATCTCAAACACAACAAGTGGTCTGAGAACACTATCTCAAACACAACAAGGGTCTGAGAATACTGTCTCAAACACAACAAGGGGTCTGAGAACACTGTCTCAAACACAACAAGGGGTCTGAGAACACAATCTCAAAACACAACAAGGGGACTGAGAGCACTGTATCTCAAAACACAACAAGGGATCTGAGAACACTATCTCAAAACACAACAAGGGGTCTGAGAACACTGTATGGGGTCTGAGAACACTGTCTCACCTGTGAAGTTGAGTTTTTTTTTTGATTTTTCAGCCCCCACCTGATCGTCAAAAAACAAAAACAAAACAAACACATCCCTTCAGCACAAAACTTAAAGTTGTAAGCTGCCGTCCAGGCAGAGTGATCTTATTTGTTACTGTAGCTGCGGGTCGTGGTTGTAATAAAACAAGTATGATCGTCGAGGGATGGCAGGCCTTATCTGTAAACCACTTCATTTTCTGCGATAATTATTAATTTGACCCCAAAAGGTTTGGACTTACGTCACAGATTTACAATTACCGGCATGCATTCATACATACTTACATACCTATACATATTTTCTTAAACCCGTCATGTCTGAATTGTATCAATAATTCGACACCTACAAGTTTTTAACTTAGGTCGCAAATTGATACATACATGCACACGTACGTGCGTGCACGCATGTACACATGCTAACATACATACATACATACATACATACATACATACATACATACATACATACATACATACATACATACATACATACATACATGCGTACGTACGTACGTACGTACGTACATACATACATACATACATACATACATACATACATACATACATACATACATACATACATACATACATACATACATATATGCACGCATACATACATCCATTCATCCAAACATACATGCATGCATACATACGTGGAAATTTCAAGTACATTATCTCAAAAAACCATTTAGCCAAGCCAGATAAAATGGGATAGTTAGATATCTCAAAAAACCATTGTGCCAAGCCAGATAAAATGGGATATTTAGATACCTTGAGTGGGTTCGAAGACTCGATGAGGTTCTGGTGACTGACCTTATTTTCAAGGTCACAGGCCGATACTTTGTGTTGACGTGCTCGCTTTGAAAAACAAATCCCATCTAGTTTTACGTCGTTCCATTTAAAAAGAATCTGCATGCTTGATTTTCGCAGTTTAGGAAATGATGTTGAAAGCATGGCCTATAATGATAAGTACAAATCTGCATGAAAAGTAGCGTTTGTCCACGCGCACCCTGATCTGCCGTTGTATTATGAGCATGCAGATCAGGGTATGTTCTGTTTGTAATTGTAAGCGACCAGCATAGACCTTTAATCGTATGCCTTATAATTAAACACGGGTATATATGGTAGTCACTCATCCTTTTCCCACCACCGTAAAACCATAGTCTTGCCCCAAGATTACACATTCATATTTCAGTTCCTTTGTTCATTTGATCCATCATCATCATCAACGTTTAGAAATCCTGTTGATATTCAATGGTTTGAAGTCATTTCCAAATGACGCGTATGAGAAGCTGCGCAACAATGCACACGTTAACAATGACGCACGTAGGGGAATATTTACAAAGTTCCCAGAAGCACATAGGGGCAGGTTATACCGATCCCTGACGCACGTAGAGGCAGGTTTGCTTAGTTCCATGACGCACGTAGGGGCAGGTTTGCTTAGTTCCACGATGCACAAAAGGACAGAATTATATAGATCCCTAACGCACATAGGGGCAGGTTCACATAGTTTACTGGTTTCTTGTGTACATTTCAACGTTAACAATACTTCATATCTGCTTGGTTGAATCTTAGACACTTGTATTTCTCGTCTAGTCGCCCACATGGTACAAAAATATCTGTGTTGTGGTTAGGATTGTCGCAAATTTACGTAAATACAAATTCATGCAAATATTTCCTCATAAACAACGGGCAACGAACTATGTCAAACACTTCTTATTTATATATTTTCTGGATAAATTATTTCTGCATTTTCAAAGAAAGGCACTGTCATTGGTTCCTTCATCTACATACTGACATGTTGATATCTCTACACACGTCTTAGCAAATATTCTGATATTTTTTGTCGACATAAGTATTCCACCCATTCATCTATCTATCCGTCCGTCTGTGTGTCCCCGTCTGTCTGTCTATCTATCTATCATCTAATATAATCTAATCTAAAGTTAGTTACAATCCTAATCATAGCACTTGTAGTTTTTATTTTTGTCATGCAGGCGAGGACAGGTAGCGAGACATACAAGTTCATGGGATTTTGTAATTAAGTATTGCCATTTTGTAAATTTAAAATTGCCAAGTCAATATAGTTTTCTTTCATTAAGAATTGCCTCTCTATGTAATTTTGTTATTTAGTACTGGCAGCCTGTGGAATTTTTTCATCGGGAATTGCCAGTCTATGGAATTTTGTCATTTAGAATTACCAGTCTATGGCATTTGTTCATTAAGAATAGCCTGTCTGTGGAATTCAGTGCTTGATTATTGTCAGTGTGAGAAATTTATCATTAAGAATTGCCAGTCTATGGAGTTTGTCATTAGGAATTGCCAGTCTATGGAGTTTTGTCATTTAGAATTACCAGTCCATGGCATTTGTTCATTAAGAATAGCCTGTCTGTGGAATTCAGTGCTTGATTATTGCCAGTGTGAGGAATTTATCATTAGGGATTGCTAGTATATGGAATTTTGTCATTAGGAATTGCCAGTCTATGGAATTTTGTCTTTTGGAATTGCCAGTCTATGGAATTTGGTAATTTAGAATTGACAGTTTGTGGAATTTGTTCAGTGATTGTATATTGCCAGGCTATGGAACTTAGTCATTTAGAGATAGTTGCCAGTGTTTGGTATTTTGTAATTTTTTTTATTGCCAATCAAGAGACTTTCAGTAAAACACTAACTTTGCCTGTGTCTGCGTTTCTTGTACTTGAGAATTGTCAGTCCATGGAATTTTGTTATTTTAAAGTGCTTATTAAACGGCTTTCCATGGCACACTAACTTTTCCTGGGTATGAGTTAAGAGATACAAAACAAACTTAACCACCTCCATCATAAATTACAGGACAACTGTGAAAGTATTTCTTTGGGTGGAAATGCAATCGAAACTTCACTCATTGCTTTGATTCTTATTAGTTGGTTCTATATGGTCTTTTTGATGAAGAACGTGACTGTAACACACACACACACACACACACACACACACACACACACACACATATATATATATATATATATATATATATATATATATATATATATATATATATATATATATATATTTTTCCGAGCCTGAAGTGTGCTGAGTTCAGTCGATAACAAGAAACTTTATTTGTGGGGTGTTCAATTCACTCGATGCCAAGAAACCGTATAATACCCATGATTTTAGCTTTATTATTGTTTGCCAGGGTAAAATGTTTAATAATAGGAAGTAGGTAAAACCGGTGGAGTTGCAGTAATGTGTGTGCTGCCTATCCTAATGTGCACACTGACTTAGCGGTTCTCCATGCACCCGAGTAATAAATAGAAAGACAACAACAACAGTGTCGCGAGACGTCATGGAAATGATTTGCACAAGGGCACGCAAGCATTCTTATCCTGTGCGAAGAAGCGCTTTTTGCATGTTAGAGAATATACAGTGTATATCTTATATCAAGCTCTAAAATATATATTTATGTCGTGTCAAGTTTGTATTTTTAAAAAAAGTTTACACTTCCTTCTTTATTTTATTCTTCTGGCCCCAGTTTCACTAAACATCTCAAATTGCATTCCTCGAATTGAGATTTTTGAATATCTTACTTATTGCATGGCTGGCAGTAACTAATGTTTTACAGAAACATTAAACAGTCATCAATGATTAAAATAAAGTCAGAATATCTCGAATTCTTCCGGAACCGCAGTGGCTTATTAATTTGCGTGCTGCATGCACGACCGGGTTCGAATTCTACCGTCGGATTAGCCTGTGGCAGCTACCATGTTGTGTCCTTGGGAAAAACTTTTTACTCTAGTTACCAGACACCTCTCGTGAAAAGAGTCTTATTTTATGTCTGAAGAAAACGTTAGGATTTCCATCAATTTGAGTAATTTCTCAACTATTTATTCAAGAATGAAAAGATTCCACGTGTTCAAATTCTGAAACTTCAAAGTTATTTTTCATGCTTTCTGCTATTTCTCCCTCCGAAAAAAACAACCTGTTATTGTAATGTTTCATAAGCAAGATGATGTAAAATCTCGATTTGAGGAGAACTTTAGAAAAAATGTAATGAATGTTGGGCCTGAAATTTTAATTCAGTGCAGAAATAATCGTACGGAAGTCATCACGTGAGATCGGAAAAAGAAAACGGGAAACGAAAGTTCACGCTCCTCACAGTTCATACTTTCAGGTTAAATCACTGTGCTGTCCAATCAAATGGAGGAGTGTCAAGAAGGGAATGGAAGGCAAATAACACGTCAGACTCGCAGTGTGCGAACGTCCATGTTTATTCTGGTGGTATTTATCGAACCGAACGTAATCAAAATGTAACACACATATATAGCTAAACCAAATAACTGTATTGTTACATCCTTTCTCCTTTTTCCCTTTTCTCTTTACTATTATATTTACAGTCTCAGCTACACAGTAGACTGGCTTCATTGTCACTCAAAAAGACCTTGTAGACATTTCACTGGGTTTTCTGATGGCTGCAATTGATCTTCCAGTTACTGTTGCAGGTCTCGTACCATTTCTCAAATTGGATTGTACTGTTTCATAGTCATCATTAGACTGGTGGTGGCGTTTGTTGAAGCATTCTGGGGCAGTTCGTAGTTGCCGTCGGTTCCCACAGTGCACACTTTTGACTTTCTACGATTTCTTTTCCATTTGCTCACAGACGGTCGCTTCTTCCAGGATTTATCGTGATCTGCTTAATTAGGTACCATCCTGACGATTTCACCAAGCTGAAGTGGTCTTAAATTTTTAACACCTTTATTGTAGTAGAACGCTTGTTTGTGCTGCAGTTCTTTTTCCTCTGGTTCTTTTTATTGCTTTTGCATTTACAGTCTGAGGTTTTAGCAGGTTTTTATGAGTTGGTAGGGGTGTTTTTGTTCCTCTGTTCATTAGTCTTTGGACAATGCCGGTGTCAAATCCTTGTGTAGGTGTATTTGTTAGGCCCAATAGTGTTACTAACGAGTCTGCTCGTGACAGATCTGCCTTCCTAAGCAAGGCGTTTGCACTTTTCACAGCTTGTTCAGCTTTGCCATTGCTTTGAGGATAACTTGGTGAGGATGTACCGTACTCAAATCCCCATTCGCAAGAAAAGCGTCGAAATTCCTCTGAAGCAAACCGAGGGCCATTGTCAGAGATACAGCTTGCGTGCGACAGTTTTAATTCTGGTATCCTCAAGGAAATCAATCTCCCAGTAATTAGAAAAGTATTCCACTGCAATGAGAACAATTCTTGCTGAACATCAAATCAAGACCACTCTTGGCCCAAGGTCGACTAGAAACGACATGGGAAATGACTGTTTCTTTCTATTGATGAGTTTGATCCTGGTTACAAACTTTGCATCGGTAGATTAAATCTTTGGTCTGTGCACTCATTCCTGGTCAATAAATGCCTATGCGGGCTCTGCGTAAACACGCTTCTGCTCCAAGGTGTGAGGAATGGACTTCTTTTATCATGTTGGGTCTCATACTTTGAGGTATTACTTGCACGCTCTCCCTTGAAGATTAAGCCATTCTGAAAGCTAAGGTCATCGTGCATTTCGAAATATGGTAGCAAAACTGTAGCAAGCTTTGCTTTGTATTCTGGCCATCCTAACTAGATGGTTGCTTTCAGCTGTTTCAGAGTATGATTATGCTGTCTCCTGCTGTATTTCTCTGACTCTCATACACTAGATGAGGAGAAAGCTGACCATATTAACTGATGCAATTTCTTTTCCGCATTTATCTTCAGGTTCGTGCTGCAAATATGCCCTGCTCAAGGTATTTGCGATGTACATTTCTTTTCCAGGCCGATATTGCAGTGCGAGATTGTAGTTCTGCAGACGTATTGGCTTACGTTGTAGACGTTTCGGAGCACTGTGTAATGGCTTATTGAAGATGGAGTCTGAGGGTTTGTGATCTGTTTGTTTCTACCGTTACGGTGCGTCCATATGTAAGCTGGTGGAATCTATCAAGACCAAATACAGTGGCCAATAGTTTCTTCTCTATTTGGGCATATCGTATTTCAGCATCACTCATGTGCTTCAGGTTTACACTCTTGCATGGCTGCCACCTTAAGACCTTTATCTGATGCATCACACCGGATGGCGAGTTCTTTGTCTACTTGACAGTAATGGAGTACTGGTTCAGAAAGAATAGCTTCCTTTATGTTCCGAGCAGCTAGTTTATGGGTTTCCGTCCACATAAACCCGTTGAGCTGGGTAACTTTTCTTAACGGTTCACACAACACGCTTATTTTTTGCAGAAATGTGCAGAGATAATTCACAGATCCCAGGTATCGTCGTATTCCTGCTGTATATGTTGGGTCAGACATTTCAGCAACTGCTTGCACCTTCTCTTGATCTGGTTTCACATCCTGATCAGTTATCAGGTGCCTCATGAATGAGATTTCTTTGGTCTTGAACTCCATCTTGTCAATGTTCAGTCTGATATTTCAATCTTCACATCTCTGCACGAGAGCTCGAAACTTCTGATCAGTCTATTATAACTTCTTCCTGGTTGTTGTCTTCCCCCTAGATCAAAATGTCTGCTACGGACACCAGGTAAGCCGTCCACAGCTAGGTCTTGACAACGTTGAAATTTCTCTTGTGCACTTGATGTTCTGAATGACATTCGTAGCCAACGAAATCTACAAAAGGGCGAATTAAATGTGGTTAGGAAAGAGCTCTCATCGTCCAATGGGACCTACCAGAATCCATATAGTGCCTGCGGTGGATAGCCCTTTTTAAAAATCGGTAGGATATATGGACACACTAAGGTTTACAATTGGGTTTCACAACAGTTACTAAGCTTGAAACCCATGGAGTGGGCGCTGTCACTCGCGCGATAATCTCAGGTCCACTAATTGGTCAAGTTCTGCCTTTAATGTTTCTTTTAGGAGTTATAGGTACCTTCCGGGGTGCGACACTCTTGTCAATCTTGATATGGTATTTATGTTGTCAAAAGACCTGTTCCTGTGAAGATGGAAGCATATTCCTTTGTGACCTATTCATTGGTAAGTGGTTTTGATATGGCCTCCTCTCTGACAGTTTGTACGTTTCATAACTGACAGTCATCAGACCCATTCGTTGAACTGCATTGATCCTTAAGAGAAGATTAGCAATAGCCGAGTAAAGCACGACAAAAGCAACCTTGTATCTTTTGTTATTCTTTGGAGTTTCAAGTTTCAAGCAGCAGTTTCCTATAGGCTTCACCGTTGTTTTATTGTACTTGCATAGTACTTGGTCATTTTGTTCAGTTTATAGTTTGTATCCTGCAAGGCCTGCGCTGTTATAACACTGCATGTTGCACCACTGTCCATCTGATATGTGATTCGCTTTGGGTGACCATCCTTAATTAAGTTAAACATTGCGAAAATTTGGTTGCCTTCATGTTTAAGTCGCAGACTTTGTTGATAGCCGCCGACGTCAGTGTGACTGACGTTATTCATTTTCTTCACTATGAATTCCTTAAGGTGTACACACTTGCCTATGCTTCTTCGCAGCTTTTGTTTCTGTAAACAGACTGATTCAAAGTGATTTTGTTTTCTACACGCATTACATGTTTTGCCATAGGCTGGGAATTTATCTTGTTTTCGTGTTTTGTGCAACAACATCTACATGAACATGTTGTTCTGTAGCTGTTTATTGATTCTTGTCTGCGATTGTTATAGTTTTTATTTCCTTTTCCTTGTAACGCTGAATTCTGTCAATCCTGTATTCTCAGCTCTTACAGCATGTACAGCTGCAGTCCCTGTTCGAGCTTCAATTGTCTTGATTCTCTCTTTAGATAGTTCTGATATCTGTATAGTGCCAGTCATTTATGTAATGTAATGTTAGATCAGGTTCTTTAAAAAGCCTTTCTCGCAGGATAGAATCCCGAATTCCGCAGATAAGTCTGTCACGGACAAACGAGTTTAGTAGTGTGCCAAAATTACAGGTAGCTGCTAGAAGTTTCACTTTTGTGAAGTATTTGTCCACAGATTCTTCACTCTTTTGCTCTCTCGTAAAGAAATTGAACCTTTCAACCGTCTCATTTTTATTGGATTGCAATAAGTTTCATTTTTTGTATAACGACTTCTAGTTTTCTGTCATTTTCTTGCTTATCAAAGGTCATGGTTATACTTTTTTCTTCATAGCTAGTGCTACAGACAATTCAAGTTCATCATTCAAAAGCTTCCATTCGTTTTCCATATTTCTTGCACTGAAGTTGAGGTGTTCATGAGTTCTAAGCTTATCTATGACAGTGTGGTGGTATGCGGCGACCACGTGCGTTTGCGTACAAAGGGTGATGCACCCAAATATAGGACACGGGAGGGTATTTACCTTTATCTTCGCTTCAAGTGGTCATTAGTCGTACATCTGCGTAGGCGTTCGACTTTCTGACACCAAGATGAGAAAGGAGAACAAATAACACGTCATACGTGCAACCTACGAACATCCATGTTTATTCAGTCGGGTACGCCAAAAATCAATACGGTGTATATTTATCGAACCGAACATATTCAAAATGTAACACCTATATTTAGCGCAACAAAATAGCTATATTGTTATAAGACATAACCCACTGTGAGACATATTACGAAATTTTTCAACTGAAGATACGCTTTACCATAAGAGCTAAAGGTTCGCTCACTAGATGTATCAGTGTAAGAAATCTTGTCATGTCGATTTACTATTTGAGTAATTTCTGCACAGCAAACATAACATGTTCTCAAACATAAGGTTTGGCGAATCATATGGACTATCCCTCGCTATTTATTTTCTTTTTTGTTCTCTCTTTTATGTTCGTCTTTTTAAAAAAATTTTTTTTATTCAATTGTAAAAATGTATACAATTATATGATCAAATTTTTTATTTCTATGTAGACTTGAAGACCACGATGTCCAAGAATGTACCACTCGAGTAACAGACCCGCAGACGGCTTTTTCCTTCACCGTTGACACTAGGCTAATTGAGCCTTTTACAGTGAAGAGTGGCTCTCTAGTCCAAGTAATCGGGGAGCTTGATTGTTTGGTGGATAACCATCCCGTGGTGCTAAAGGCGCTCATTATACGTTGTGTGGATGGTTTGGATTTGACGATGTACAAGAAAGCTCTAGAGACTCAAAGAGAATATTTTTCAAAACGTGAAAAGATATAAAATATTATATCTAATAATAATAATAATAATAATAATAATAATGATAACAACAAAATTGAGGTGTAAGGTGGAACTTGTCTTGAACAATACTTCTCTGCATAACCCATGCACATATTAGGACAATATTTAGAAACCAATTTTGTTTTATTTTTAATTTTAAATTTTGATTCAACTTTTATATAAAGGACACCTATCAGTAAAGAGCAAAGTCTTGTGGCCTCTTGGTTCAGCATAAGCTGGTGTGACTGTATTACCACATTAGCTTCAAATAAAGTTACAAACTGAATCTGAAGATTCAGATTTTTACGGTTTTGTTACTTCGCGGTGCTTTTTATATCTGGAATCATAATTTATAAATGTTGATATCGGAAATCTGTTTGTGAATATTTTTGTAAGAAATTTAAAACCTGGAATAAATTTGTTTTTGAAAAGTTTAAACTTAAAGGTTCACGTTTTGCTCATACAGCTTCAGGTACTCGATACGTTTGGAAATTTGCGCGGATTTGGAGTCTTTGAAATTGAATAGTCATTTTGATTTCAGACTGCTTTATGTTTTTTTAAAAAGATCTTTGGGAAAACTTTTCCATGAGTGGAGTTGGACGGATAAACTACTAATCTATCCCATCAGGCACGAATAATTTCAGTTGACTTTTTCTTATAATGTTAAAAAGATGTGATGGAATTTTTGCGACGGTGGTTTATTTGATATATCAAAAATGAACCAATTTTAACAGGGAATACTATGAATTAATTAGATTCATCTTAAATATTGGCGGATATTGATAAATTTCAAGCTAATGCAGAAAACGTACGTGTTACTTATGCCGTACCTACATTTTAGCTATCATGTACGTTTGTTTTATTTTCAAGTACCTACATATTACTTATCACGTACAACGCGTTCATATACACGATGACTATCAAGTATTTGCGTAACAATAGGTGCTTACGTGGGAGTAAAACGTATGTAAATGACAATACGTATGTACACGATAAATAACACGTACATACGTAATAACTATCACTTACGTACGCAAAAAATAATACGTACCTCCGTGAGAATAATAGGTACGAACATAATAGTAACACGCACGTACGTAGATGATTATTATCAAGTGCGGACGTGATAGCTACAACGTATTTACGTAATAGAAGTCTCTGCCGCAGTTGCTTGCTTGCTTTCTCATTCGCAAACTGGTGCCAGCAATACGCTTCTGAAACTTTGAACATACCACGGGTTATTAATGTAGAGAAACGGATTTCGTCAGCCCTGAATATCCAAGACTGAGTCATTGTATGCCAGATACAGACACACTGCTTCCACAAGATGTCTTTTCTCGTTTGAATACACACACTTTTCAAAGTTTAAATATCCATTCTTCTCATTCATTATTTATTACTTCCCCGTGTTGCTGCCTTAAAATAGTGTACATCTAATGATATCAAAAGTTACTAAAATTAGCACAGCTAACCATTGCTTGAGGAATTCCTTGTAAACCTACGTGAAAAACTCCTTCTGTATGTTTACCATGGGCATTTATAAGGAAATGTTGATAAAAGTTTTATGTAATTGTCATAGTCTAGTTACAAGCACCAAATGCTGAGTATGTAGTACATTCATTTTTTGTAAAATATTTATACAGTATTGCTTTTAACTGCTATTACAATTAGATCCTAACGAAATTTGGCATCCAGATTTTTCATTGTTTCAATATAAGGCGAATCAATACAATCCACTAACAGTAAATTAAAAAAAAATAATTACAAAAATGAAATAGTAATGCAAACTGCTTCGCAGGTGGCGTTCTCGCTTCTCTCGAAACCAGTGTCATCACAGGGGCAGTTTGGTAATAATGGACGAAACGGCGTGACTTCATACATTAGAATTTACAACCAGTGCGGACGACGTGCGTGACGGAGCCATGCTCATATTTAAGTAGTTCCTAACAGAATATGTATCGCTATGACAGTCGCCTTTTGAACCAATAAATCACTTGTGAATTATTTTCTGTAATTCACCGAGTGTTGTTATTATATACATGACTAATTTCCCAGTAAACTGACATGTATACTAAATAGAGTATAATGCATGTTTGTATATAATCGTGTTGAACACTAGTGAATATTCCACATAATCGCTATGCTAACGTGTATTATTCTGTTTATTATATACGTCTTCAAGAACATTGATTCGCATATCTGATTTATTGTTGAGAAAATAAAATAGTTATGTAGATTGATTACACGTTGAGTGAAAAATAACACTGCGCCAACGATAATAGGAAAACAGGAATCGGAACATCCCCGTATCTTTCCGATGGGAGTCAAATAACCCAGACTTTCTGAATGAGACTCGGTATGCTCCTTACAGATCATACTTTTTCAGAATATATCGCTGCCACTAGGCTGCTTTGACCAGTGGGTCATCCAAACCTAAGTCCATCGTCTCCGTGCATTAGTACACGAGCACATTGACTGGATCCTATATTCTCTTATCCCACATTGAAATCCAACGAAGAAATGAAAGTAAAAGGAACCAGACTAAATATGGTAAAACATGCTTTTCATTGACACGTTATTGTTATACTATGACGTCGGCTCACGTGCCACTTTCTAACTTCATCGACCTGTGTATTATCAATGCAAGCAAAGAATTCCCGACGTGTCATCCTACGTACCACACCAAAAAATGTCAGATTCTGCACGAAAGCTATTTAAGAGAAAAGATCGCAGAAAATGCAGTCTTAATTGAATGTGATACAGTTATCAAAACGTATGATATTTTTTTTTGCAGCGGTCATATTGCCATACAATTTATAACGTCGTGGCAGTGGTTTTATCCTACCAAAGGGGAACTAATCCATTGCAAGGAGTATGGAGACTCGGAAGTAATAGTAACAATACTTCTCAAATTAGTAAGATTTTGGCGGACGAACATCCGGATTGATGTGCGAAAAACAGATCCACATAAAAAGATAGGTGTTGAAAATGACTCTTGACGTTTCGACCATAAATGGAATACCTGCACTTTTAATTTCTAATGTTATTCTTGCAACTTTTAAATGGAGAAATAGGTTGATAGATAGATATATAGATAGATAACATTTTGATAACGACTTATACCATGTAGGATACTTCCGCGTTGGGTGGAACTTTTGAATAGAGACAGATGACGCAAACTAGACATTAGCAGGTAAATAAAAACGAAGCAGTTTTGAAATATCTCCAACTACGGTCTTACATCCAAAGAGACAATAGTACTAACGCTCTTTAAACACTTTAAGTAGTAACTAACTTTAATGAAATGGAAATAGATTCACCAAACATTTTGCAAACATCATCATCAGTATTTTCATCATCATCACCACCAATGGGTGGACGGAAAAAGCTATAATGCTGATAATTACATATCCATTAAGCCGAATACATAAGCTTTAGATTCAACACATGGGGCCAACCAAAAGCATGTTAAGTCAATACAGAACAGCTGAACAAAAGTTTAACACGGGTTTTAGGATGCTGACAGGCAAGAGGTAATCCAGATACAATAAAATGTCAGTAAGCCCCAGGCCCATGCAAAAATTGAATGGATTCTGGATGAAGATATTAACAAGCATGCGTGATCAAAACATCTTGTCTACATGATTGTACGAACAGAGGCCGAGTGCAAGGAAGGATGACATATGCTCGAACAGTCCTGAACATAAAAGACAAAGGCGCCAAAATGAGCAATTAAAACCAAGAACCTTCATGGTGATCATATGCAAGTTATTTTCTGGAATGACCTCAGATAGGTATAAACCGAGAGTCTACTCCAGGCAAAGCAGAAAGACAGTTTACTAAAGTCGAGGGGGACCAAAGAACAGCTGCTGGTGGGAAAAATTAAAGATTTTACTCCTATAGTGATTAATCTGTCAAAGAACCTGTTCATACGATGGATAGATCAAAATAAGGCCCATGACACAGTAATCCATTCATAGATCTTAAAATATCTGGATATGGTCGATGTTGCATGAAAATCGCAAAGAGTAATTGCAAACAGCTTGATGTCTAAAGAACGCAACTCACAATTCGGAGGGAGATTTATAACAACTCCGAGCATCAAGCGAGGCAAATTTATCAAGATAAATGGTAGGAAGTTCTCAGACACTCGGAGATTGAAAATAGTGACAAATGCTGAGGGTTATACAAGGGGGTAGCTGAGGAAATTGTACAGGATTCCAGATCGCTTTGATCTAAACGTTTCCAACACTATAGGATTGCTAAAGTAAGATGTACTACAAATAAAATCCAGAATTATGTTCTCCAATAGTGTCTTAGAATATTGGCTCTATGAAGAGGAGGCTGGGCTACGTTTATTGCCCTGCAAGTACAAAATTTGGCTAACCTCGCTAATAAAGCTTGACTCTGCGGTTAATTTAGTACTTAAAGACAGATCAATACAAAATCACGACGTCTTCATACACTGGAAATGCTAATATGCTAAGGAATGATTTGATAACATAATTACAACGTTAGTTTCTTGCTTCTGCATCTTATTTTAACGATCCTTTAGTATCGGAAACTTCCAGATCTGAGTGTTCTGGAATCCTAATTGAATTTGTAATGCCATGGACCTTGGCACTAACATCAAGCATCCAAAACTAGAGGTAAAAAGGTTGAAGTTTTGTGTAAAGGCATCTTCAGCTAAGAATGAGACTGAAACAAATGGCAGATAGCAAGGGTTATAGAAGGAGAATGAAACAAGTTGCAGATGCCAAGGGTTATTGAAGGAGGCTGAAACAAGTAGCAGATGGCAAGGGTTATAGAAGACGACTGAAACAAGTGGCAGATGGCAAGGGTTTTAGAAGGAGACTGAAACAAGTGGCAGAAGGCGAATTCTTGAAGGTGGCAAATGAGCACTTGACGAGATGTTGGGTAAGGAAGGTCACACTGTTTACCTTAACACCAAATGAAACATTGTTTTTCCTGCTATATTTAATTTCATTGATATTTGTCACACATACACACACTTAAATGCTCGATGAATATTTCAAATTCGACAGTATTTATAAGGAAGCAGTTTATCGTGCACAAGATTAGTTTTTGCTGGTATTTTTAATTTCGTTGATATTTGTCACACACACACACACACACACACACACACACACACACACACACACACACACACACACACTTAAATGCTCGATGAATATTTCGAATTCGACAGTATTTAAATATAATTATTTATTCGTACACAAGATTTCACTCTATATGACATCAGTTTGTATAATTTCTTTTGGCTTATTTTCCTGATGTCATTCAATCCACGCGCTCCATGTATTTTTTGTTCTTTTTTGTATGATACTAAAACTATGTATGTATTTATGCATACATGTGATTTAATGACACGTCACCACAATCCTGGCAATATAGTGCTGATTTAAAATTTAGTTCCACAAATGTTCAGATAAAAATACGAAGAAACTTTTAGGAAGATAAACCCTCTCAAATAAATGTAAACAAATAGTCCTACGAGATAAACAATAAACAGTAGGGGTGACTATGATTGGGTTGTCTAATTATTAAGCCAAACGTCATGAGAATGAGGAGTAAAGAGAGAAACTGTCGGATCCCATATGGCAATTCAGGACCAGACACTCATTGTCAATATGGCGAAAGTGAGTGTGAAAGGCCGACATAATGAATGTGCAGGACTACGAAAAAGATTGTTAATAACCTGGTCAGAGAATGCACGAAGCTGCATAGACTTAGTATGCAATTTGGCATGACAACCTATCCATGGTGATGAAAGAAAAGATGCCACCAACATACATAACGCGTTCAAAAAAGTGACCCGACCATTTAATTGGGGGTGGAGTGGGGTGATATTTTATTTCTTCTTTTCTCTGAAGATACGTTATTATTTTTAAGTAATATAATTGATATAATAGGGTCTTTTTTATTGCTATAAATGAGTGCAAGTATATTTTTTCAAGCCATTTAAGCGCCCCCTCCCCCCTTCGCCCCTCCAAAAGTGGTTAGTCCTTAAATGATGCAATTAAACGTGGAGACACATTCCAAAATTCTGATGGAGTTTAAAATCTAGTTTATTTTTCGTAGACATACTTCTTTGACAGGAAAGTTGTCACGGAATGAGTGGCAATCAATTATGTTTTTGCTTCTTGTTTTATATTGTAAAAGTGTTTTCATTGTCATGATGCTATTCAATATGTATCGTGTATATAAAGTCTAGTAAATCCTCATTGTCACGGCGTTATTCAGCATATATCTTGTATATAAAGTCTAGTAAATCCTCATTGTCACGGCGTTATTCAGTATATATCTTGTATATAAAGTCTAGTAAATCCTCATTGTCACGGCGTTATTCAGCATATATCTTGTATATAAAGTCTAGTAAATCCTCATTGTCACGGCGCTATTCAGCATATATCTTGTATATAAAGTCTAGTAAATCCTCATTGTCACGGCGTTATTCAGTATATATCTTGTATATAAAGTCTAGTAAATCCTCATTGTCACGATGCTATTCAGTATATATCTTGTATATAAAGTCTAGTAAACGACGAGAATGTTTCATTTTCATGAGATTCTATGTAATGATTTACAATTATAGATAGATTGCAATTTGTACATTTCGATATTACTTATGTTCGCTCATGTATCATATACATGTAAGATTTACTTATGTTTGTGATATTTATGAATAAGAATCTACACAATCTAACTACACTTTCAGCTGATAGATTGCTCTAATACATTACTTACTAGTTGTATGGTCATACTCGAGTTTACTTTGATCGTTTTTGATCGCAGTCCATATCCTGATAGTTCGTCATGTTGTACACCAGATCCATGGTTTTCGTCTACATGTACTTGGGACGGTGGTGGAGCAATTGCGATTCGCCTGCGTAGCAAATGGAAGATGTGTGATGTTATATTGTGATCAAAAGGACTTGATCATTGAATTGAGCAACCACCTGTCATTTACGACAACAGTCGTCATGCATGGATCGATTTAAATATATATATAAACACACTGTCGTGAGCGACCACCTGCAGAACGCGACCAGCGACCACTATTTTTATTCAAAATAAGCATTTTGCCACTGCTATGAATGGCTGCATCGCAAAACAAGAGATAAACACCACTGACCTTTATTTAACCCTGTGTAACCACGACGATATGCAGGCAAAGTGCAGATTGTCCTCAACGACACTGCTATAAATGACCAACATCACAAAAAACAGAGACAAACTCCACTGATCTTTATTTAATCCATTGTAATCATGACCGCTTAGGACATTTGTTCTAAGCAACAAGAACAACAACAACAAAAAGCAGGTCGTGTTATATGCTACAGACCGTAAACTAGACTAAAGTACATGTAGTGCCGAAGTCATGTAAATCCCCATTACGATTACTATTCCTTCTTCAAAGGAAGCGGTCCAGGACGTATATAGTCAATTAAAAGGTGCGTAATGGCTCTTTATCTTTTGTGAAAAACCACACAACGCCGATAATGTCACAATGAGAAATCTTCTTAAAAGGCTTTACTGCAGAGGTCGAGTACATCGTTTGTCTTTGTAGTCAATCCGTAATGCTTGGATTGAATGAGGTCTTTGTCTTTAATAAGTGATTATCACTTTCCGGATTCGATTGTCATTGTTAAAGGTTCGTGTTGTTTGTTGCTTTTTTGATGTTACGGTTATTAAAGCACACAAAACAAGCCGTCATATGTTCACTGTAGTGTAGCCAGTTACACCCTTTGTTTAGGATTTAATGTCCTTTGTCGTCGGTGAATTAAACCTTTGGCTTTTGTCTCGATAAATGTGTTAATTTTGTTCTGGAGGAATACTTCTCTCTTTTGATTTCATTCATTGGTACATTTACACATATATTCCATTTTTACCCAAAACCGCTACAGTACAATTTATACACAGAATAAATAAATGTTACCTTAGTTGATTTTGCAATTCATATCTTAATACATGCACACGTGATCTTCAAATAGTGAATGTTTTACGATAGAGATATATCTTGATTCTTTATCAAATTATTTGGGATTGAAATGAATACAGTATTTTAACAAAAGCTATGAACAAAGAATAAAATATGCGTACAGTAATTGTGGGTATTTTTCCTTCTTAAGCTCTGTTGAATTTCAACCTGGAAAACTGGTCATCTTGCACAAACCTGTTATGAGAGACCACCTGTCTTGAGAGAGCACTTTTTGTTGGCAGAAGGGGTGGTCTTCAAGACAGGTTTTACTGTATTAACATTACTGTATGATATTAATCATTTCATCCTTTCATTTGGATAGGAAATGTTCACATTACCATTTGCGTAATATTAATATATCGTTCTGTTAGAAATATCATGTGTGTGTAGCATACCCTGTTTAAGTATCCAATCTTGAATCAGTCAGATACTCAGTAGTAAGGTATATATATATATTTTCACTATATGGGAACGGGCTTAAGCAACAGTATTGATTTTCAGTGGGGTAGATTATATTTTCTAAATAAAAATGCATTCACATATATGAAACGTTGCTTGTCATATTTATTACAATTTAATGTATAGGAATGTTTATAATTACAAGGATGTAGTATATCAAAAGAGTAAGCAATTTTTTTTTTTTTACAAATGATACAATTTAAATGTGTTGAGATTTAATGTGAAACCAAATTGTTTTTTTAAAAAAAATTGGTAAGCAGCCATTTGATTTCTGGTCTTTGCATCAGCTGGTAATTAAAATATATAAAGCTAAATGAACTATTTACTGACATAATGTGTTTGGCTAAAAAAAAGTAAAACAACAAAAACAAAAACAAAATAAATGCCATTGTGTTACGCTAATGTTGTCTGTGTGGATTGTCATTGAATTAAGGTTGTTTTGTGGGGAGGTTAAGGCTTTTACCATGGGGTGGCTACTGCTTTTGCGTGAAGTTTTAAATTTTCCATCCAATATCATTGTGAGGAATAGAAATAAATTCTTTATGTCAAAAGACGAGCATATATATATATATATATATATATATATATATATATATATATATATATATATAATCACATCAAGAGAATATGCACGTAGAATGTAAGTTTCCAAAATGTGCATTACCATATTTTAATAGGAAATGCAAATGAGAGATTTACACAGATTTGTTTTTCCTTAATTCTGTCAATTTCCTTTGATCAATTAAAGGATGTCTTCAGTATAATTACCCTTAGATTATAAGGGCTAACACTATTGGGAAAAAACTCTTGCCAAACGCTTTATAGGTTCCAAGAGGTCGTACTTTCTCAAAGCAATTCCAACTAATTGGCAGTGAGAATATCTTGCAGTTAAGTAATATTTTGCATATTGCATTTCAATCATCGTGCTTAGATCAAAAATTGTGTATTACATGCTGTCAGATGACATCTTGTTTTCTAAAAGTTTCCAAAGCATACAAAAATATGGATTTGGAGGACAAAAATAGCTTTTTCTTTTCTATCCTTGTATAGAGACCGTCATGGTACAAATTTGCTCGAAGTCTTTATAAAGTGATTGCAAATTACAAACATTTTGTTGAGCATATTTGTTGGACAAAGATGTGTGGGAATGTGTGGGTGGGGGTTCTAAAGACAAACAATAAGAAATGCTGCCTCTTGGGGCTTCAGTTTGGTACTCTGTTATTTTAGGGTTTCAGTTTGGTACTCTGTTATTTTAGAGCTTCTTATCATAAAGGATATTACGTATTTGACGTAATCAGGCGAGCATTAAGGAGCAAGCATCATTGAAACTTGATAGCTGATGCAAAATATGGCAGACCATCAGTAATTGAATTTTCACTCTGTATCTTATTGAAAATTTCGTCGATTGTCCAATTGTAATGAAGTTGTAGTGTGTGCAATTGTAATTGCACATTATATAGTATTGATTTAGGCTTCAAGTTACATCTTTTACATAATCCGTTAAAGGCAATCCAAGTACAAACATGGCAAAAATGTCAGATATTTAAAGCAGAATTAATTTTGTTACATTAAAAAGAAGAAAATTCTTCCGTTTTGATGTTACAGTTGCCATTAATGCAACAGTTCCTACTTAAAGAAAAACTACCTGCTTGAGACAAACCGATATTGTTAAATGTAAAATGTGGCGAAAATTCAGTATTTGCTGAAGTTTTGCTTTTTAACACTTTTGGAGGGGATACTTTCTTGATTTCTTGTCCGTATACAGGATGTATGTCGCCATATTTGTAAGATTTTCACCTGTGGATGCAGTAATTGTTTGTACTGTATCGTTCTTTAATCCATTCCTGTTATGCGAAAAAATGTCAGTTGCTTGAAAGTGACTCAAAGCTTTGATAGTTGTTAAAATGTTTGTATTTAATTTGGTTATAAATTTATTTCATTTGAAAAGTACACGTTTTAGCAGTATCTCGATTTAATTTTTAGGTTACGTAACGAATCATTTATAGTTATCTTGCCGTACAGAAAAGCGTTAGGTTATCCGAATAGGTTGCACAAATCTGACATCGGTTTAAACTGGTTTATTGTGTATCCCTATTATCTAAATTCATCTTCATTATTTACTATATAGTTGAAAGTCGTTGTTCGGTGTGAATTTTTTAACAATCCCCAAACGAACTTTATGTCAACATAGAATTTGTAGACCGATGTATCGGTCATTTACCAGATGCCATTTAGTGACGCTAAAACTACATGTGTATATCCACATGGCGACTTTAGTAGCCAGGACCATCGACGTCAATATATAAAATTAATGCGCCATACCTTTAAAACTGCTCAGCGGATCTGAATACAATTTTGGTATACATTTACATTCACTTACTATATTGATTCAAGGCACATATGAATGTAACAGTTCGTTTTTCTTTAATGAAACAGAGGCAATTCAGACCCTGTTGTTAAGGCGGTCCAGGCTTTAATGAAACAGAGGCAAGTCAGACCCTGCTGTTAAGGCGGTCCAGGCTTTAATAAAACAAGTAATTCAGACCTTGTTGTTAAGGCGGTCCAGGGTTTAATGAAACAGGTAATTCAGACCCTGTTGTTAAGGCGGTCCAGGCTTTAATGAAACAGGTAATTCAGACCCTGTTGTTAAGGCGGTCCAGGCTTTAATGAAATAGGTAATTCAGACCCTGTTGTTAAGGCGGTCCAGGCTTTAAAAAAACAGGCAATTCAGACCCTGTTGTTAAGGCGGTCCAGGCCAATCTTAAGTAAACCTGATTATATTTGTATTGTCCAAATCTCCACCAGGGCAAAATCAAAGTAATTTAGCTGGCACCTTATGCAAACCCGACAAAAATATCAAGCAAGTTATATAATTGGCTGGCCAGAAACCCTCCCAAAAATTATAATATATAATGGTTGTGCATATTGTATTGTAAATGTGCCCTATTATTTGGATAGCTGGACACCTTTTGTTCGCCTGATTTTGCGACCATCCAATAATAAAGTTTTCTTTTCTAGAATTAAAAATAGCAACGAGACTAACTCATTAAATTATCTGAGAAATCAGAAGAGAGCAAAGCTACCGAGCATCACACATCTATCCAAGTGACACATTGCACAAGGTATCATCTGACTGATTGTAACCCATATCACTCATGTACCCAAAAGACAAATCCCCCCCCCCCCCCAGCAAAAAAATTAGGCAAATACTTCCCAGTACGAAACGAGACATGGCGAGAAGACGGTGCAACTAGATATCTGGTTGCCGAAAGAAAAAAGGGACGTCAATAGTCAGCATTAGTGCACTGTCAAGGGATTAACAACTTAGGGGTGCAGAAACGTTGACGGACTCGAGTCCAAAGGACTCCACATGACACTAGTAAAGGGCCTGTAAAATATGGGAAACGGCCTGTTTTTTACACTCCGTATGATCCCAAAGAACTTGTGACTAATTGGATAAGTTGTGCAACTAGAAATGGCTATGCCATTCCAAATAGAAATCGAAAAAGCTACACGGTAATTCATAGTTCGGGCCTTCGACTGGGAATACGACGGTCTATGGCCACAGTCTTAGAAGGCCTACCCTAGGGTACACCTGTTTCAGATACTCAATGGGGAAGGAAAAAAATAGATTCCAACCGTTGATTACTATATGGGATTCAAAGTGAGAACTTGCTACCCTCGATGTGTCTACCACCACCCATGCTACAAATGAGGTCATGCCGGTCAAACCCCTACTAATTGTACAACACAACAGGCAAGACAATATAACCAAAACTTGGCACAATTAGTTAACTTAGGGGCAATCAGAAATGAGGAAGGATGACAAAGGAGAAAGAAGAACAAAATGGAGAAAGAAAAACAATTTGATTGGGTACCAGAAAGAGCCTTCTCAGATGATGGGCAAATCGAGAGCAAGAAAACTGAGAGTAAGGAAACAAAATTGAAATTAATATCTGGAAAAAAAGAACAAAAACCAAACAAAACAACACCCACACACACGAATTCAAAAACAGGATTTCAAACTCCTTTAAAAACAAAAGTATAATCACACTTGATCTACAACATCTTTTAAAACCAGTGTCACAACCAGCAGAACACCAATTCACAACGCCACCCCCACCCCCACCCCCAAAACAAAGAACAAAAAAAAAAAAAAAAAAAAAGAAAACAGCGAGGAAAAGAAGGAACACAGCAAATACAAAAATAACCAAGAACATCTCAGGAAAAAGAGAAATAATCAAATCTGGAACAAAAGAACAGATACTTAAAAGGTAATAACTAAAAACAAAATAAACTCTTGCATATAAAATTCTTTCTTATAGTGTAAACAATATAACCCAGAAAATAAATCAGTTATAAAAGTGCAAGAAATACAAACCTTATAATATAGTTTTCCTACAGCAAATTAGAAACGTAGCAAAACAAGAAATTAAATAAATAGAAAATGAATTAAATGCAATATTTATAATACACCAACGACGTGATAACAGAGATGTGCCAATGACAATCCTATCTGAGCAAATTAAAACAATCTTGGGCAAATATAGAAGTTGACCCTTTTTTCAAGGGAGGATGATCAATATAAATATATAAGTATTTGATTTCATAAACACATACTAACCAGAAGAGCACATATAAAATTAAACGTTTTGGGAAAATTTAGAAAACAATATTGAGAAAGATCAGAACCAAACATTTAATAATGGGGAGGTTTTGTTTCACTATACATGAGTTCCAGAAATTTTCGTTTTCTTCATTTGCAATCACATTGTATATCGAAACAGCTTTTATCATGAACAAGAGGTCTTAAGGCCCAAATACAAAACATCATTCCACCATTTGGCAGCAAAAATGAGTGCTGCAAATATTGGAAAATTCTGTATTCCCAAATCACCACCGTATTTATCAAAACCTATCAAAATAACGCTTGACCATTGCGAATTCAAAAGGTCCTCAACAAATCATCACCTTGTTCAGAATACATTCAACGAAATTAGAACCTCCTATTGTAGCCATAGGTCCCCGTATTCATACAGTTCGAAAAATGGGGACAAAGTTGGAGTTGCCATTGCAACACTCCATGGCACCATCTTGGGACGGTTGCCGAATAAAGATTCAATTTTTACTGCAGAAATTACAGCCACACCCAAAGCTTTGAACTACACCTCTCACAAAACACATTTCATCATTTTCGTTTTGGGATCCCCTTTCCACATTGAAAGCCTTGCAAAACCTAAAATCTGAAAATTCCTTAATATCCCAGATATTACAGAAACATGATGTTCTCATGCAATGTGGGAAAAGTATTCTGTACTGCTGGCTTCCTAGTCACATTGATATAAAGGGTAATAGAAGATTCCATATACTGACCCCAAATATTGTGTACATCAGAATCATCGTCATACTTGGCAAAATATGTGAAACGAAAACTCCACAAACAAACTTCAAGACATCAAACCCACTATTACATACATACATACATGATTAGAAAATAAGCCCAAAGTTCAATGATAGATTACATTGCATACCGACAAAGTTTTTTTTCTCGTGATTAGGAAATAAGTCCAGCATATAGTTATATATATTTAATATGTATACATGTGTTGCTCTACCTTAAGTTTAGTCATAGGTTAACATTACAATGACTTTAATAAATCTGGTAAGTATTAATTTCTTTTATACATACATTTTAAATATCATTTTCCACTTTATGTACATGTTTGAATATTTTCTCATCACCATGTTGTCATCTATATGTTGCGACCATCACAAAAAAGTAAACTTCAGTTGCTGGTGATTCTTCAGTTATTGCCCATCCGAGCTCGAATTAAAGTAGAGAAAGTAAATTTTTTTAAGAAAACAACCGAACACTGTGTAGCGATAGTAAGTTACATGCATTGCAACAGCTATTGATCAATATCTTTGATGACATTATTAGTTTTGGGGTTGCTATTTTGCATTTTTGAAGAAGTCTCCTGTGTCAAATCGTACAAAACTATTCACACACTTTTCGATTGCCATGAAGGTATTACGTGCTTGATGCTGTGCATGCTTTTATAATTATGTGTGTTTTTGCCGTAGCTAAAATCACTGGGTCCAAGGAAACGACAATATCAAGAAGAATCTTTGGATTATTCTCTTATAAGCTGAAATAGGTTAAGAAATTTTGCTTTTATTTTAATTAACACAGAGATTGACATTATTCAATCATTTAATTAGTCACTTAGTTTTGTTTTATTGTAAGTTTAGTTAACAACTTACAATTAACTAAGTGAAAACTCCTCTTCTTATTTACTGTTAAAGCATGGTGTTGCGTAATGCAGAATAGTAGGTTTAAATTGTTTATTAAGTTTGATATAAAATCGATAAAAATTGATTTAGCTGCGTAGCAAGATTCCCAAATATATGCAGCATGACATAAATACGAGCAAAATCATGTAATTTTTTCTGTATTAATAAATGTGAACACATAGACACATACAGAGATATACACGCGGCATACATCCATTCAAAATATCGTAGCCACCTCACATAACAACTTTATCTCTGCCATGCCCCCTCCCCCCCCCCGAAAACAAAGAATTAGGAATTTGCATAAGCACTATATAACTTTTCATATACAAGTATCGCACATCACATTTTATTTTCTGAAGTCTTACTGTTATTTTTCATTCCTTGTACTCTTTCCCTACATATTTTGTAGGAAACAGCAGTAACTTAGTTGGTAGAGCGTCGGCCTTGTAGTCCAAGGGTCACGGGTTCGATACCCGCCAAGGCTAGCCCGGTTCGGCTGCCTCGGTTTGTCTTTGGGAAAGGCACTTAGCTCCCATTTCCTCGGCATGATATAGCCAATAATGTGTAAAAAGTGCTGTTCAAACCAATAGGCAATAAAATACAACATATTTTTCATGCTTGTAATATTTTCCAACAATTTCTTTTTATTCTTCGTTGTACAAATCGAAACTCGGAGAAGACATTATTGAGTGTTATCATCAATATTTTAATTTATGTACATATTTACAGGCCGTAAGTATTATTATCGTGATCTCTGCTTTGTCCACTTTTGAGGTCTTCTTTGAAAGTGTATAAGCTATTACTATAAAATATGGACATAAACCAGATAGATAATGCCCTGGTATACGTTTCGAACTCATATTCAACCCAAAACACCGTAAATTGGGAAAAAAGCAACAACAACCGATCTGTCGATTAACCTGATCCCATACAGTGATTTTAAATAGTACATCCTAGGTTGATATATATATTCTTTAGTCCATTCGATATTCTTTGGACAGCATAACTTATTTTAGTGGAACGGATTCAGAGTACAGTCATGATAATGTAGACTTATACTGTTTCGTTTTTCCTTTCTTTGTAAATAAATTAATTGCTTGAAATCAGCCCTTTGTCCCGTCACAGGTCTTAACAACACTCAGTCTCTCCTGTGACAAACTATTACTTTTATTACAAAAGTATTACATAACAACTCAAATGGATCTAAATCATCACTTTTTTCTCCATGGCCTATCTATTCCCTTCATACAGACGTGCAAATATAACCAATAACAGTCAATATATTTATATGTAATATGTTCCAAAAGGCAAGTTTATTTCACATTTTGCATGGTGTGCCTTGCAATCAATTTAACCAATATAAATATACAGCATACCTTCAAGTTAAATCAGTAAAAACACAATAGAGAATAATTTGAGTATCATTTGTGTAAAGAAGTTCAAAAAAGAAGCACAGATCTGTGACATGTAAATTTGCTTAAACCTGATGAATTTGTGCTTTAGTTTCCTTTTTCCACAGGGCTGCTAAATAACAAATATAAAAACCACATACTTTGCACATAATACTGGGCCATGTTAGTGTAACCGCTGATGACGCAGTCAATCTGAGAGTTAGGCGAGTCAGATCAATTCTGAAGCCAACGGTCATGGGTTCGAGCCCAAAGGGCCGAATGGTGTCTGTATGTTTATTATCAACAACACCACCACCAACATCATATGTGACCACAGGCAAAACACTATGAAGTATAACATTTAAAAGCAAAACCCTTGGACCTTACCACAACTTTTTCGACTCGTTACTTTACATTCTCATCCTAGAATTTGAGGTTTGTAATTTGACATTTCAGAAGATGAATCGTTACCATGACTTCAATCGTGCACAACTGTTTTATCTTGCCCTTATTAAACCTTTCAGTGTATAAATCAATGAAGTTTTTTTTTTTTAGAATTACATGTCTGATTTATTAAGGACGGATTATTTAAACAACATTTATTAAAATGTTAATAGATTGTCTGTTTCCTGTTTACCTTTTTACCGGCACTTTAATTTGAAGGAAATCCGGGACTGGAAATGACTCGGTACTGACACACCTACTGCATTATTTCAATTGGACAAAACTGAGCAACAAAAGTATTTATAAACCTCACATATAGCGCATTAGAGCAAATAAAGTCGAGTCTTTAAGTTGTAAGCATTTGTCTTCTCAGCTGTCTTGCATGTACTTAAAATTTAGTTGTTCTACGTTTACATATAATGTAAACTTGGCTTTCTCGAACCCGAATTCCTTTTCAGCAGTTTATAGACGCCTAAACCTGAGAACTACAAATACTGAAACGCAATCCGCATTTTAAAATTCCGTAAATTTAGAAAGCATTCTTTCAAATCAATTCAGGAAAAGTTAGTATTTCATTATCATTTATTATCATTTATTATTATTTTTATTATTATTATTATTATGATTATTATTATTATTATTGTTGTTGTTGTTTTTGTTGTTGTTGATGAATTACAAAATCTGAACTGGGTTTTGTTTCAGCATTTTCAGAACAGCACAACAGAACGACGTAACCAGACCAAATACAAACCCAGAGATGCAGTCTTCAATGTTCCTGATACTCATATGTGTGGGAATCTCTTCGGCTTTTTTCTTCAATCAGAAGATAGATTGTCAAGTCAGTCACTGGTCAGAATGGGAGGGACCGCTGGGATTTGGGGAGTACGAGCGGTACAGGACGGTCCTTGCTCATCCAGCGAATGGGGGAGAAACATGCCCAGTACTTTCAGAGACAAAGGCAGGTGAGTAGATATTCAATGGTGGGCAAAGGAATCGTGCTTTGTATTTCTGTCGGGAGATATGTCGTCCGAATGGGGAATTTTTATTCGTAAGAATTTCGTAATGGGTATTTTCTGGGCATTTTTAAAGGATTTATATGTATAGGGCCTATAATCAGATTGCAAAAGAAACCTGTTTTAGCCAGACTTTTCATAATAAATGGTCTGACTCGTAAAAAGATCCTTACCTTACAGCACAACTAGATCAGATTCCCAAGGACTGTCGGTATAACTGTCCATTGTGTCGATTCATGAAAATGGGTCCACAAGTCTTTAAATATGGCTGTAAATCTTCCACACACATATTATTTGTTAATAGATAGAATGCTTTAAAATTTCAAAGTACAAACCTGCATAGTCTGCCACCTTGAGGTGTATCAACTTTGCACTTTCTTCCTTCAATGATATAATTAAAATGATTACAAATGTAATTAACCCACCATTTCCAGAGTGCAGGTTACTGTCTAACACTATTATTGCAAATACTTGATATTTATCATTATTTAGATAAGAAAGAAAACCGAAGAGAGTGAAAAAGTTCATAGCACCGTTGAAAGAAACGTGCGCAAACCTAGCCTTGTCTACTGTAAATATAAATTGCTAAACAAAGAATTAGAGTCTTGAAATAAGCCGTATTCTGTGTATGTATTTGAGGATCAACGTAACAACTTGCAACAAATTTATTTTGAAATTTTAGAAACTGGAAGTGACTGTGAGATTGAAATCATTTAATATTCCAAAGCAAGAAACTCTGTTATTAAAACCTTCAAAAACGTTGAGCTTAGTCGACATTTGAATTCTATAAAACTTCGAAATAAAGCCAACGATGAAAGAATAAGCTTACTGATACAAGAGTTAACTCCAGTAGCAAGCGGAATCAATTGACCAATGAGAGAGCTTGTTACATTATGTAAACATGCCTTGACTCGAAGAAAGACTTGTCATGTGAAAGGTTGAAATGGGAGAAACCTGCACATGATATGTGTTTCTTGCCAATATTATTTCCGACTATCTTCGTTTGTAAATATATCGAGCAATCTGACTGGATTAGTTCATTTAGCCGCATCCAATCAGACACCGAAACAATAGATATTGTTCCGGCTAGTTGCATGTGCCAAAGATCGTCGTGGAAGAAAGTGGATCAATAAATTAAATTTTGGTTGCACAGGTGTGTTTATTATAATGTAACGCGCGCTCAACTGCGAACTGCGTATAACAAAATCTGCCATCACATAATGTTTACTTTAAATTATAAACAGAGGTTTAAGCTGATCGCAGTTTGGTGTGCTTTACACAGAGTATACAGTTTGGTGTGCTTTACACACAGTATACAGTTTGGTGTACTTTACACACAGAATACAACCTAAAAAATAAAGTTTGGCGTGCTTTACACACAGAATACAAACTAAAATATAAAGTTTGGTGTGCTTTACACACCGAATACAAACTAAAATATAAAGTTTGGTCTGCTTTACACACATAATACAAACTTACTTTACACACAGTATACAAACTTGCTTTACACACAGTATACAAACTTGCTTTACACACAGAATACAAACTAAAATATAAAGTTTCATTACTGTGTCAAACCTGCTATTAGCAGGCTAAAAATAGATGATGAGGTAGAAATAAGTTAAGATCTATATAAATGGAACCCATATTTTCGTGAAATTTTAACTTTTTACAGTTTAATCACTTAAAGGAGACAACGAAGTGGAAAGATGGACCAGAATAAATTCGACATAATGTGTTTACTTCTTAAAACTAACAAAGCTTTATCCTATCGATAGAGTATGTTATGAAAGATCATTAAATCATATTATGAAATCTCATTAAAGCATAGTACGTTTTAATCAGAGTGGTAAAACAAATAACTATTAACATTGTTATTTCTGTACAATTACAGCATCGAGATCACCAACGATTCTTGAGACCGCCAGATTGCTTACAGATAAGTTTCTTGCCAGAACGTCTTCACAAAAAACTAGAGAAAAACTAGAGATCTTCTAATCTTATTTGATGCCTCAGGAAGTATTGGTAGCAGTAACTTTGCAAAAGCTCTTAAAAATCTTGCTGAGTTACTTGGTCTCCTGTGTCCGAATCCTGACCCCTTCGTAAGTACAGCCATCGGATATCATCAAGCTGCTCTGATAAAGTTTTCTGGCACAACAGTAGAAGAATTTTTCTTTGGTCAAAAATATCCAACTTCTGTGCTGAAGAACGCAATCAGGAATGTACAATATATCCACGGATCCACTTGTACAGGAGACGCATTTAAAGCGGCTATCAACATGTTCAGAAGCACAAATAAAGGTAATTACTCAATCATTTAATCAAAGTCACTCCCATCCCACTCCCATGCCCCACCCCCAGCAATGACTCTAACACCATGTAAATACTGTACTTATTAGTTTTTTTATTTTTACAAGTTATCCAAAAGGCAGTACTTCAAAGATTTCTAAAAGCATTTAAACTTAAGATTCATGATTATTAACGAATACACAAAGTACGAAGTTCCCTTTCACAGAGTGAATTAGTTTCCAACTTATTTTTCACTTCTTACAGTAATTAAGTTTCAGAATGTGTAAATACTTTGACTAGCAAGTTCTGACTTTCGCGGAGCAAAGTTTTCATGTCGGTGGATTTTATCCGTTACTATAATTTCTTTCGTGAAACTGAGCATTCTTGACTAATTTACCGTTCCTGGTTTTAGAACTAAGAGTGTTTTGATCAAAATGAAGGAAGACAGTGCAAAATAAATAAATAAATGAAATTTAGTATATTTAACATCTATTCCACTTGCAGGTGTCAGGACCAGCAGTGGCGTTCAAAAAGAGCTCCTAATTGTGACGGACGGAGAGTCTAATTGCGGGTTTAATGCTATACAAGCTGCCGAGGAACTGAAGAGCACCACGTTCTCTCCTCTTAATGACAAAGTGAGGGTATACGGCCTGATGATCGGGATTAAAACTTCCCTAGGACAACAAGAGGTGACTAAATACGTCTCTAGCCCCGCGGGCAATCATTTGTTTGCCGTGCCCGGTTTTGAAGACCTCGATAAACTGCTCAATGAAACAAGGAACCCAGTGCAAACGCCTTTGTTTCCATGCGCACCCATTGAGATTTAAACTGCCGAAGCATCTATTCCAGGAATACTTCTCTTGTAGTTCAGGACTTTTATATATGAAGACATAATCAATATTGCATGCATCATTTTATATTTTCATTTGAATGTATTCTTTGACTTCCTTTGTATTTGTAGAATTAAGATTATAAGGAAACTAAATTTAGTCTAGATCTGGAATATTATTAAAAAACAGTGACTTCATAAAAAACAGTGACTTTGGCATCATGTGATTTTGCGACCAATTGCAAGTTTGTCGGTATTTAAATTTATGGCTTAGGGAGGACATCGTAGCGTGTCAACAGAAGGATCATTGTTCATTTGGTCTTTGAATTCGTGATTTGTAGCATGAAATACACCAAAAGTTTCGATGCCACAGAAAATAATCAATTCACAGTACTAATCTGCTGTCAAGTTTTAGCAGTCATAATTCTGTGTTATTTTAAGGGCATACTACAATCAAAATTATTGGATAAATTGTCACAATCGTTATTGTCGGGAATAAAAATTCTTATAAATATTTTTGTTTTTAGCTTGTAGTTTGTATAATTAGACGAATCCGACTCAGCTTCTTTTAGCAGACGATATTTTTCACTGACAAATTGTTAATCTTGGTGACTCACTGTTCAGTCTTGTTAATCTTGGTGACTCACGAATAAGTCTTTTTAATCCGTAAGTTTCTAGAAATACTTAGAAATGGCAAAAACAAATCCAAGCGATTCCTTCCAATCTAGCTTATCCATTGCATGCCGTCTGCAATCCAAGCGATTTCTACCAATATAGCTTATCCATTGTATGCCGTCTGCAATCCAAACTTACTTGGAACATACTTACAGCTCCAGTGTTCCGGTTATTGCATTTTACGGCCAGTGAATGGATTTCAGCTGGTGCACACAGCAAACCTTTTTACAAGCTCCTGGTTGCATCCACAAGTCGTAGTAACCTTCAAGCGCAAACAAGTGTTTGCCTGTAGCAACAGAAACGTATTCCTCCACTTAATTATGTCCTCTCTCTGTGGTAATCCCATTCGTCCTCAGAAGATGAGAATATGGCGTTCTTTTAGTTCCCTGGCAGCTTGTATGGCGTAAATCCCGCAAATTAGTTATTCCGGGATCCATTATACACGTTAGTCTGTCTGCATGAAAATATTAGTGATACACAGGCTTATTCTTGATTATGTTTGAATAATTTGTATACACCACCATGGCAGTTACCTCTGTCCGTCTGTTCATACCTGGGTTAGATTTTGTTGTTCGGTCAGTTATCAGACAATGAGGTGGGGCATCCGTGTTCCATAAACACATTTCTTTTTTCGATAGTGTTAAAATTACTACAGCTACAATTCCGTGCATAGATCAATGAAGATTAAGATATAGATCGTCACAATTGTTTCCAAAACTTTAATTCTGCGTCGTTATTAACTAGAAAATTCGCAGAATAGAAGAGGAGCGGAAAGAGGTGACAAATTCAATCTGACCGGATTTCAATTTAGGCACAATTCTTGGTGTCATTCACTATATCATTGGTAGCATCTACATAGTTTACTTAGGTCGTCGTAACCTTCAAGCGCAAACCGGTGTCAGTCTCTAGGGACAGAGACACATTCTTCCATTGCATTTTATCCTCAATCTGTGCTAAACTCGATCATCAGTCCATAAATCTTCACTTTGTCATCAGGAGATGAGAATAAGGTTTTCTTCATTTTCCCGGCAGCTTGTATGGCGTTAACCCCGATGTTTGACTCTCCGTCCGTAAGTATCAGGACCTCCTAAGATTTTCATGGTACCGTACAACTATAGTGGGAAATACGAGCGACACATACAGGTTATGGCGCATAACGAGTCACAGCTAATCAAATTTGACAGGACACAACTTTTCTTGTGCAAAGAAATTAAAGTAAACTTCTGGAATCATATTTGTAAACAGTTTCTCTATCATACGGCTTCTGTCTTCCGGGGTTGAGGGAGAATTCATTGAGCTGTGTAAAATACGGTCATCACTTTTTCCCAGTCCTGGTCTTGATTTCATTCATCCAATACAAATTAAGGTCGCATACTCCATTTTTCTGCTTGAGTCAGCATAAGCAAGTTTTCATAAATGGTGCATTTTTAAATTCTGGATTAATTTTTAAAAATCAACCTAATCCTTCAGATGGATTTCTCATGCTCATTTCAATTTTTATTTCGACGAATGCCTGTAATCTTGTCCCTATTAAGTTTTTCCATGTTAAATTGTCTGGAAATCTTCTAGGGAAAATAAAGTCGTTGAAACAATCTCCAAATGATACTTTCTGAATAAAGCATAGATATCACATATAAAAGAATGTAACTATGTTTTGAGTCAAAAATCGATTTGCCAACAGTCTAGAGGAACATCTTGTAAGCAGTTACACATACCGTTGTTCTACACATACGTCCAAAAACAAACGTTTTTGCTTATCCATGCGAGCTTCGATTAAAATCATTCCTCAGCATACTATATTTGATCCTATCGGAGATCTTGGAGAAAAGCTTGTACTCTCTGGACAAAATATCGTTGTACTTTCTACAATATTTCCATACCCTGATATGTCATATTGAACCAGAGTTCTGAGCCATACAAAGCAGAGGACAATATATAATTTTTTCTGAGACTTCACAGAAATGATAGGGTTCATTCCATTTGCATTTAATCCAGTTGAATATAGTGAGCTTATTACACGTTTAGCTTTAGCACATAAATATTCTACACGATCATTAATTTTCATTGATTGGGAAAAAGGTATTCCTGCATATTTCATCTGTTTTGTTCTAGGAATATTCTGCAAATCTCAAATTAATTCCATTTGATGAATACGCATATTTATTTCCACTGAATATCATCCAATTACTTTTGCTAGGATTATATTTCAGATTTCCACTTCACTGCATACCGATACGTTTTATCCACAAGTATTCGTAATCCATTCAGCTTTGAACTTAGAAGAGTAGTATTGTCCGCTAAAACACGCCAAGTATGTTTTATCTGACCCACTGTTAAACCGCAGGTAGCCTTCACTAGTTCATTCAATAAATCTTTTATGTATACTAGGAAAGGTAAAGCTGAAACTACATGCCATTGATCAACTTCCCTTTGTAATGTACACACAAGTATCTTACTGTATGTAGGAGTGGGCGATTATTCTCCACATATTTGCGTTAATTCCCGTATATATATATATATATATATATATATATATATATATATATATATATATATATATATATATATATATATTGTTATGTATGATGTTTATATAATATTATAGATACTTTAGGAAATTATAAATGTTTCTTGACTTTAATATTTGCTTAAATCTTAATGTTGATTATCAGGAAAAATATGTTTAACTAGTGTCCTTGAATTAGGTTGTTTGCTTCAAATTTAAGTTCAAAAATAGTTTTGATAAACATAACGTTTACCAAATTTTAGGTCAAGGTTGATTTTGTTTACAGATAAAACTGGAAAATCCTTAGAGTTATGTGTAAAAAGTCATGTCCATACAAGTAAAATTCCATTAAGATGACACACATTCTAGAACATTCTGTCATGTGACTAATCTTTATATATACCATGTTTAGTGGACAGTTTTTCAGTTTCGACATTACTATCAGTCTTGTAAAGAGCTATTACAGTTGTGGAAAGTCATTCCAAATTCTAAGAGAGGAACTATTTAAAATATTAATTGGATTTTAATAGTGCTCATAAACTTTTGGATTTTGGATTTTTAATTAATGATTTTGGAATTTATGTGAACTTATTCAGAGATATTTTGGAGTACTTCATTTTGACATCAGCACATTAAAGACTACTAGTACATCAAGATTTTAAAGACCATTGGCATATCACAACATTCAAGGATACAGCCGTGAATTCGGAACATTTAGGACTTGTGATTAGAACACTAATTCTTATTGGATTATTTGGATTTTAATACACATTTCTGTAAGTGTCTTTTTGATTTTTCATCTTAATTATCTAGAAATAAATTGCTTGTTGATTTTTACTTGATTTGTTGGTTTCACTTTCTTTCTGTTACATTTGTTTTTAGACCATAGAGTCGTAACATAAATTGGGGGCTCGTCCGGGATCGAATTTCTTTAAAACATATTAGAGATATTAAAGTTATTTTTGAAATTCATATTGATTTTGACTTGGAATTTTTTTTTCTTTGGCAAAGATTTTAAATAGTGAAATTTTTGTGTGTGAAACCAACAAGCATTCACAATGGCATCTAATGTTAAGAATTTCATTTCAAATCCTACCCAGGAGGGGTTAGAGTGTATGAGAAAGGATGAGTTGCTCGAACTTGCCAGAAAATACAGTCTGTCTGAGGCGAAAGCATCATTGACAAAACAGGAGATAAAAATTATTTTAATTCAATATTTAGTAGGAAAGGGAATTTTGGATAATAGAGCTTTAAGTTTGAAGCGAAAGCCTGTATCTGGTTCTGACAGGAAATTAAGGGAATTAGAGTTAAAAACCAGATGGATTTAGAATTGGCAAAGCTTCAGATTCAGAGAGAGAGAGAGAGAGAGAGAGAAAGAAGAGAGGCAGATACAAATGCAGATACAGAAAGAAGAGAGGCAAATGCAGATGGAGAGAGAGAAACAGGAGAGGCAGATGCAGATGGAAAGAGAGAAAGATGAGAGGGAGATGCAGAGAAAGAGAGAGAGAGAGAGAGAGAGAGAGAAAGAGAAGAAAGAGAAATGCAATTTAAATTAAGAGAATTAGAACTGGCAAACAGAACACACTCCACTCCTTTAAACACAAGTTCAGGTTTTGATGTTACTAGATATATTAAGTTAGTACCCCCTTTTCAGGAAAAAGAAGTAGAAAAATTGCTGAAAACTTGAAATGGCCCAGAGAGCATTGGACTTTGTTATTAGAAAGTGTACTTATTGGTAAAGCTCGTGAAGTCTACACTTCACTGTCAGTACAGCAAAGCACTGATTATGATGTGGTTAAGGAGTACATCTTGAAAGCTTATGAGTTGAAACCAGAGGCATATTGACAAAGGTTTAGGAATTGTAGAAAAGAAACTGGACAAACTCATGTCGAATTTGCAAGGGAAAAAGAACAACTATTTGATGGGTGGTGCTCAGCCAGGAAAGTTGATCAAGATTATGATACCCTCAGACAGCTCGTATTAATTGAAGAGTTCAAGAGGTGCATCCATAATGATGTTAAAACCTATCTTGACGAGCAGAATGTGGAAACTTTGGAAAATGCTGCTCGTATGGCTGATGATTATTCCTTGACTCACAAAATTTCATTTGGCAATAAGTCGTCCTCTCAGCAGTTTTCTGGTAAAAAAAACCCATTTCAATCTCATACGAGTACTTCCAAATTTCACAACAGCACAACTGTTAGGAATCAAACATCTGATAAGACTGATCAGAAATCCTTATCTCTTCCAACGTGCACTTTTTGTAAAATGAAAGGGCACGTTATTTCTGATTGCTTCAATTTGAAAAATAAGCAACAGAGTAAAGACAGAGCTTTTCCAAATGCTCTTATTTCTACGAGGTCAAGGTCACGGTCTTGTATTGAAGGCAATACATTTGTTGGGTCAAACAAACCCCAGTTTGATTCTATTTTGGAGGCTTATAAACCATTCATGTCAGAAGGTTCTATATCACTTATTGGTGATTCTGCCAAACCTATCCCAATTAAAATATTAAGGGACACTGGAGCTTCTCAGAGTCTTTTATTATTACTTTGCCTATGTCTGAGGAGTCTTCTTCAAGTGAAAGTGTTCTTGTTCAGGGAGTGGAGTGCGGCTTTGTAAATGTTCCTCTTCATTGTGTAAATTTGGCATCAAACTTAGTTTCCGGACCTGTGACTGTTGGGGCAGTGACTTCTTTACCCATAGAGGGTGTTCATTTATTACTAGGCAATGACCTAGTTGGAGATAAGGTTGTGGTTAATCCACTTGTAACTGACAAGCATTGTTTGGATCAGAAAGTTGATCCTGTCGAAATCGAAATCCCTGAATTGTACCCTGCTTGTGCAGTTACTAGAGCTATGGCAAAAATAACTCTTGAGAATGATGTTGATCAGGATATTATTCCTTTAGCTGAACCTTGTATTGGTCAGTCTTTTGATGAGGTCACTTTTTCCTCAGGTATTGATCAATCAAATGGTATTGATCACAGTGATCCTTTTTTTGGCAACTCATTCTCTTTGTTCTAATCAGGGTGACAAACGACAATCTCTTGTCGTTGAACAGGAGCAAGATCCCGAGATATCTTGTTTGTTTCAGAGGGCTATTAGTGAAACTGAAGCCACACAAGTTCCAGTGTGTTACTTTGTGAAAAATGGGGTCCTTATGAGGAAATGGAGATCACCTGAAGTACCCGCTGGTGACGAGTGGTCAGTGAGCTATCAAATTGTTGTTCCTAAGTCATATCGAAAGGAAATTCTTAATTTAGCCCATGAAACTCCTTTGGCTGGTCATTTAGGAGTCCGTAAGACTTATCACAAGATCTTGAATCATTTTTATTGGCTGAAACTCAAAAGTGATGTTTCTAAATATTGCCGATCTTGTTACACTTGTCAAATGGTGGGAAACACCAATCAGAAGATACCTAAGGCTCATTTGCAACCTATTCCTGCATTTGATGAACCATTTAGTAGATTAATGGTAGACTGTGTTGGTCCTTTACCTAAGACCAAGTCAGGCAACCAATACTTGTTGACCATCATGTGTGCATCTACAAGATTTCCAGAGGCAATTCCTCTGAGAAATATAAAAACTAAAACTATTGTGAAAGCTTTGGTGAAGTTTTTTTTACACTTGTTGGCCGTCCCAAATCTGTCCAGTCGGATCAAGGGTCAAATTTTATGTCTGGGATTTTCCAACAAGTTATGCATGAATTAGGCATCCAACAGTTTAAATCTTCTGCCTATCACCCTGAAAGTCAAGGTGCTTTGGAAAGATTTCATCAAACTTTGAAGAACATGATTCGATCATATTGCTTTGATACAGAAAAGGATTGGGATGAGGGTGTTCATTTGTTGTTGTTTGCTGTTAGGGAATCAGTTCAAGAGTCGTTGGGTTTTAGTCCCTATGAACTAGTTTTTGGTCATACTGTCCGTAGACCATTGAAATTATTGCAAGAGAAACTTCTTTCAAACGAAGATTCAAAGATTAATCTTCTTGTCTATGTCTCTGATTTTAAATACAAGTTGTCAAAGACCTGTGAAGTAGCAAGAACTAATCTTCGCACTACCCAGTCAAAAATGAAATTAAGGTATGACAGAAATACACAGGAAAGGAGTTTTAAACCTGGTGACAAAGTTCTGGCTCTCTTGCCCATACCTCAGAATCATCTTCAGGCTAAATTTTATGGTCCTTATACCGTTGAAAAGAAAGTAAATGACTTAAATTATATCATTAACACTCCTGGGAGACGGAACAGAAACAACTGTGTCATATAAATATGTTAAAGGAATATTTTGACAGAGATAGCTCAGCTAATTATTCAGTTAATTTAGTTCTACCTGTCCCACACAGTGAAGATATCAACGATGGAATACGATCAGACTATAGTGACTCTGGTATAACCAATCTTCGGAATTCAGAAATATTGAACAATCTAGACCAGAAACTTTCACATCTACAACAACAGGAAAGAAATGAACTAAAACAGCTATTACATGACTATGAGGACTTGTTTCCTGATGTTCCAACACGAACAAGTAAAATTTATCATGACGTTGACATTGTAAATTCTGCGCCTGTGAAATAGCATCCTTATAGGATGAATTCTCTCAAACAGAACTATTCGAAGAAAGAAATTGAGTATTTACTGGAGAATGATTTCATAGAACCAAGTACAAGTAACTGGAGTTCACCATGTATTCTTGTTCCTAAGCCAGATAATACATTCCGTATGTGTACTGACTATAGAAAAGTCAACAGTGTCACCAAAACAGATTCATTTCCAATCCCAAGAATGGACGATTGCATTGATAAAATTGGAAATGCGAAATATGTCACCAAGTTTGACCTTTTAAAAGGATTCTGGCAAATTCCACTGACGGAAAGGGAAAAAGAAATTACAGCATTTGTAACTCATGATGGACTTTATCAATATAAGGTCATGCCGTTTGGAATGAAAAATTCGCCTGCAACGTTTCAACGTCTGATGAACATGATAACATCTGGTCTTGATAATTGTGACGTTTATATCGATGACGTCATTATCTACAACAATAGCTGGGAAGATCATTTGGAAACCATTCGAAAATTCTTTGATCGACTCAGCGACAATTAATTTGAGCAAAAGTGAGTTTTGCCATGCTTGTGTCACATTTTTAGGACATATTGTGGGACAAGGTCAAGTTAAACCTATAGAAGCTAAGGTCAAAGCTATCTCTGAATTTCAAGTACCAATTTGTAAAAAGTAACTGATGCAATTTCTAGGTATGGCTGGGTATTATCGGAAATTTTGTTCAAATTTTTCCAAAATTGCTGAACCTTTAACAAGTTTATTGAGCAAGAAAACCAAATTTTATTGGTCTGATAAGTGTCAGGAATCTTTTGACAAGTTAAAGGCCATGCTTAATAATAAACCAGTTCTTTCTGTACCAAATTTCAGCCAATCATTTAAATTATCTGTTGACGCAAGTGATGTAGGGGTTGGTGGAGTATTGATTCAGGAAGATAAAAGTGGTGTGGATCACCCTGTGTGTTATTTTTCTAAAAAAACTAAACAAGCACCAGAAAAATTATTCCACAATTGAGAAGGAATGTTTGTCTTTGATATTAGCTTTACAGCATTTTGAAGTGTATGTTACCTCAGCTATTTCTCCAATTATTGTGTACAGTGACCACAATCCCGTTACTTTCATCAACAAAATGAAAGATAAAAATCGGAGATTGTTGAGATGGAGTTTAATATTCCAGGAATATAACATTGACATCAGACACGTCAGTGGAAAAGACATTGTGATTGCAGATGCACTCTCACGTGCATAGAAATGTTATATTGCTTGATGTAATTAAGTTCAGTATCATAAATCATTTTCTTATGTAAATTTGGTTATTCTAGTATTAGATGTATATTCAAAAGAAAGCTTTATTGCATAAATCTTTCTTTTTCTTTATGAGGGGATGTGTTATGTATAATGTTTATATAATATTATAGATATTTTAGGAAATTATAAATGTTTCTTGACTTTAATATTTGCTTAAATCTTAATGTTGATTATCAGGAAAAATATGTTTATCTAGTGTCCTCGAATTAGGTTGTTTACTTCAAATTTAAGTTCAAAAATAGTTTTGATAAACATAATGCTTACCAAATTTGAGGTCACGGTTGATTTTGTTTACAGATAAAACCGGAAAATCCTTAGAGTTATGTGTAATAAGTCATGTCCATACAAGTAAAATTCCATTAAGATGACACACATTCTAGAACATTCTGTCATGTGACTAATCTTTATATATACCATGTTTAGTGGACAGTTTTTCAGTTTCGACATTACTATCAGTCTTGTAAAGAGCTATTACAGTTGTGGAAAGTCATTCCAAATTCTAAGAGAGGAACTATTTAAAATATTAATTGGATTTTAATAGTGCTCATAAACTTTTGGATTTTGGATTTTTAATTAATGATTTTGGAATTTATGTGAACTTATTCAGAGATATTTTGGAGTACTTCATTTTGACATCAGCACATTAAAGACTACTAGTACATCAAGATTTTAAAGACCATTGGCATATCACAACATTCAAGGATACAGCCGTGAATTCGGAACATTTAGGACTTGTGATTGGAACACTAATTCTTATTGGATTATTTGGATTTTAATACACATTTCTGTAAGTGTTTTTTTTGGTTTTTCATCTTAATTATCTAGAAATAAATTGCTTGTTGATTTTTACTTGATTTGTTGGTTTCACTTTCTTTCTGTTACATTTTTTTAGACCATAGAGTCGTAACAATATATATATATATATATATATATATATATATATATATATATATATATATATATATATATATATATATCTTTTGTTCTATAGTCCACGATGGCACAGTCTATCCAATACCTTCTCATTATCCAGAAAAGCGGTATATACATTAGAGCAGGGGTTCAAACCTTTTTGTGCCTACGGGCACATTTGTGAGTTTATGAGAGAGTGGCGGGCACCAACCAATTAACTTGACCCATTTTTTAAATATTTTTTTGTTATTCATTATAACCTCTTCCGCGGGCACACATAAAACCTAGGCGGGCGCCATGGCGCCCGCGGGCACCGCGTTGGGGACCACTGCATTAGAGTTATGATTTATGTTGTACATCACTCTTGAAGGGGGTAAATGCAGCGGAAATAGTTCCAGCCTCCTTACGAAATCCAAACTGATAATAATGTGGACAGTTTATTTTGTCTAAATAATTTTGATATCTGGCCATCAATATATTTTCAAAACATTTACCCAAACACGATGTCAGTGTTATTCCACGATAATTTATTGCATCCTTTTTATTCGTACCATTTTTGTGTTTATATCGGTACAATTATCCCACATCGTACACATTTGGCAAATACTCTAACTGGATCATGGAATTAAACAGAGCAGTTAGACGAGATACTTTCCGCCATACTCTAAATGCTCGTTAGACACGAAATCGATGCCAGGTGATTTTTTTATATTTCTAGAGACTTGATATGCATAGTATCACATTATATATTATCAGTCTCAAATTTACTTTGTTCGTACAACTCTTTGACATTCTCACTGTCAAGATTTTCCTCATCAGTTGTATCACGTAATTTAGAAAAGTACAGTTTCCATAATTTGACACATTAATCTGAATTATTTGATTCTACTCCACCGAGTACAATATTACCATAATCTGATCTAACTTTCCACCCTTCCCTCATGAGATTGTACCGTTCATCTATTTCCAGTTCTGCACTCTTTCCTGTTTCTTCAAATACGCTTTCTTTACATACCCTTTCTCTAGCATGTGTTTCTTTATGAATTCTGTTTTTGCGTCCTTGTATTTTCTGTTACCGTTGCTGACTGTTTTGATCCATTCCCCACGCGCTTTTTCATTCTTGATGTAACTTCTCAGGTTTAATATTCTTCCAATATGGCTTTAGATGTGATCTAAATTCAGACTTTGGAATATATCTATCTGTAGCAGTTACTACACTTTTAGATATTGGTTCATTATAATTCCCTATTTTTTACACTGATTTACACTCAAATGTGAAATTTCGGAATGCATCCACTTTACTTTTATACATGCTCAGTTTATATTGGTTCATCGAATTCCGTTTCTTCGTATTGTCTTTCGCAAGTGCTGTATATACTGATAAGTGATCTGATATTGCAACATCAGTTATGTCATTCATTATGTGTTTTATTTATACCACCTCTGATTTTATCAGGTATTAGTATATAATCTATTTGATCTATACGTGATGTAATGTTCATGACGTTTTATCACTCAGGTAGGAATGATGTTTCTCTGTTCTATTCTGATCCTGTGAGTCATATCTCTTCTGGATGGATTTTTACAAACAATATCTGCAATAATGTCTCCTATAATTATGCATATATTTTCAACAGAATATCTTTCATACATATCAAAACATTATCACAAACTATTTCATACACATCGTCAGTTCTGGTTTTTGAATGAAAGCAAGTTGCAATCAAAATGATTGGTTCCAACTCTCTTATTATGAATTTTACCATCCTAATATTTGGCAAATCAGTTTGTAAAGTTGTTACGTTGCATTTTGACGATCTGTAAAATAAGGCAAACCCGCCACTACCTCCATAACATTGTGGTATGTGTTCAGTTGGAAGGGCTATTACTTTAAAATCGTGATATAGTTTATCTAAAGAAGTTAGATTCTCTCTACAAAGCCAATGCTCAGTAATAGCAAATAGATCTGTATCGAGTAACAATTCAGTTAATTTCTGCGCGTTACGTACATTCCATGTTGAGATGGTGAACATAATTACATTCATGATACAAACAGTTCCTGTGCTAGTGTTCATTGGCACTACATATTATATTTATAATAATTATTCATCATATGGATATTCCTCCCTCGACTTTCTGTTCGAGATCAATTCCCGAAATAGTATTCCAGAATTCTAAAATGATTGATTCTTCATCAACAAATAAATATCTTTCTCCAGTACATTTAGTCAAAATGTAAATTTTGACCCATCTCGCTGATAGTGTTCTTTTAAAAGGCTTTTAACAAATGTTACCGTCACTCACATCCTTGCAATCGCTTCAAAAATATCAGGTTCAATATTTATTTTTGATTGAGTCTGGTTTTATAGTCTCAATATATCTATATACTATATCTTTCTTCCTGCCTTTTTCATCGTCGCTCAGAAATATACTTTGGTCTTCTGATGATCTGATGAGCACATTATGTGCTTTGTTCGTGAATATTTCATTTATTGTACTTTTAGTTTTTCCTTCACATGTTAACATTTTTTGTTTATTTTCAGATTCTTTGCTCTCTCTTGCTCTTTCAAACGCGGTGTGTAATAGTCTGCTGTTTTTGACTCACATTTAGTGTTTTATTATTCACATCATTCCCTGAAAGTGGCGGGAAATCCTGCAATAAAAATACAGTGGGCTCATTTCTAGACGGATTTGATGCAGGAGCTGTAAAAGCTCCTTTCTGTTTCTCCTTTTGGGCAGATAATACATTTTCCCGAGTATTAGTAGGAGATGAATCATTTTCATCCTCTTTGCATGTTGATGATTCATGACCTCTCTTCTGTTGCAAGTCTGAGGTTCTTTTACTATTTCCGTTAGCTTGATTGTAGAAAAGCTTGCGTCTTGTACAAATTATTCCTACCGTTGCCTCAATACAGTTTATCTTTTTCAAGATCACATCCAGATGCTGTTGTACATTTGCAGTGATTCCTTTTATTTCGTTTTCCCGGATTGCCATGGAAGACATCGGAATATACATTCCCCTGTAATGACTCATTAAACGTTCCACTAATCGACTCTCAGGGCAATCGGGTCTTTTCCTTTTTTGCCAAATCAAACAGAGCTTCTCGAGTATCTTTGAGACCTTTATCATCAAGAATTGATTTTATTTTTCCTTTGAAGGTACTTTTATTGAGTGTTCCAAACAGCATCAATGACTTTGCCATTTTACTTTTTGTTTCTTTCTTTAGTAAAAAAAATAGTCATGTAAACGTTCCCCTAATTTAATCAAACAAATTTTAACGTCCGTAGCAAATGGGAGTGTTGACATTCAAGCTCAATATATATATATATATATATATATATATATATATATATATATGTGTGTGTGTGTGTGTGTGTGGAAAAGGTATATATGACATATGATGTTTCATACAACCCATTAACGTCCATAACGCGACAAACAGTCACATTATTCGGACAGCAACAACACAAGATCCATGATATTTATGTGTGTAATATTTACGATTTACGTGAGAAAGGGGCTTCTCAAGGAAACAATAAAAATAATAGTTATTTTTCATAATTTGCGTCCAGTAACTAAACTCTTTTTGCTGGAATGGCAAGTATGTAAAAAAGAGAAAAGTGTAAAAGGGTGAAAAGGTTCCAATGTAACAAGGAACAAGACAAACTGTAGTCTATGGCTTCAACACGCATAAAGGTAATCACAACAGTATATTATTGCCCATTCCTGACACTAACCGCCACAAATAATGTAAGTTTTACACGTCGTTTAATCAACTGCAAATAAGCAACGCGAAATGCAACATAACAACTTGCCTGCGGGGTGAGTGGGAGGTGTATAGTTCTGCAAACCGGCATTTCAGTAATACAGCTTCATATGAAAAACATGGAAGGAAAGTGAATCTGAAATCATCATCATAATTTACTGGCAGATGTAATTATTCAGGAAACTACCTTCACTTAGCAATGAGTGTATTTTTCCATATTTCAAAGCCCGTTTAAGCAGCCCAATGGGCAATTTCAAAGAAGGTACAGCATTCCTATCTAACTAATTTCAGGTTCGTAGGGGCTTTATTGAAGGGAGGTTGTTGCGGATGTAAAGATAATTACTTTCCCTTATTTACGTGGAAATTGCAAAACAGCCGATTAATCGATGTTTTTATTATCAAGTAACGCATAGTTTGACGTTTCTAATTAAATTATAATTGATTACTCTCGGTCTTTAAATCAAATGCTCGGGGATAGCAAACATCATTGATAGCTCTTTTATATACCGTCAATGCACAAAATTAAAATTCATGATTAAAACACCAAGTATTTTGGTTTCTTTCATTAATCGACCCAATCACCAAAACAATTTATTAATTGCATTGCCATCCAACCCAATCCTCACTCCCGTATGCTCATTGCTGAAATAGCATTAAGGCGAGTGATAACAACGTAGCAAACCAAAGGCAGGATGATAATATCAAGTACTTATGATCATGGAAAAACTAGAACAAAGCACTATTCAGAAAACATACTACAGGTCAATATACTTTTCAACGTACCCAGTCAATATCACCAGAATTTGGAAGGCAAAACAGAACTCTGAAGACTTGAATGTGGAAGTATTTCACTCCAAATGAAACCCGAAATGGGTTTACCTTTTACCAAAGCTAGTTCAAAGATAAAATAACACTCATCACACACATCAATAGACATGACTAAAGTTCAATCGAGCGAGGATTAAAATATGTCAAAAGTAGGACTTAGTCTATTGGGTTATTTGAAAATTGATACACGTGGAATACCTAAATTCAAAATTCGTGAAACAGTAAGAGTTATAAAATGCAAAACAAGTTCTGCAAAGGGCGACTTTCTTAACTTCAGCGGGGAAATATTCAAAGTCAGATTATCAGGTGGTTTATAAACTGGAAGAATTGAATGGAGAGGATATATATGGCATGTTTCAAGAGCAAGAGTTATCACTATGCGACTTGTAACCATGGAGGGATATGATGTATCGTTTATCAGTTGGGAACCAGCAGAAAAACATCATTCCATTAACATGAGTGGTTGAAGCGCTATACATAGATAACAGTATCAAGCAGCGCGTAAACTTTGAGTTTTTGAAAGATAGCGAATTTTAGGTGTAGAGAGAACAGTGCATTACAAAAGGAGGGGTTAAAACATGTGCGTCACGTGAATTTATATTGATTACAAAACCAGAGTGGAAAAAGAAACTAAGTCCACAAACATCACAGTTAAACAACGAAATGGTACACATGGAAAACGTGATAATGTGCATGCAAGATAGGAAATGTCTTACCTGGATAATAAATAGCATTACAGAAGATATAAAAAGATTGCAACATACAAAGTTGATTCAAACTACATTACAAACATGCTGAAATTAAATAGAACGCTTAAGTCTACAAGCTAGGCTACCAGAGTTGAAGAAAATTAAAGGCATTGAGATCGAATGGACGGAAGTTGATGCAGTCATCAGGACGTGAAACTTCTTTCGAATTTCATTCAAAGATTGCGTAGGAATTCTCACACAACCACTCAATGAACTATTAATTTTTCCTGAATAAAATGTTCATCATGAACAATTTTGGCACATCAATAAACCTTCCATCACCAAATCACCAAATTTACAAAAATCAGTTGATTAAGAAAAGATTTTCGTGTGCTGATATTCAAATTTTGGAGATCTAGTTTTCACAGACATCCAGTAGTAATTGAAACTGAGCTACCGAAATAAATGGAACAATTATATATACTAGCAGTTCTAAAACGCTACAAATGCCACAGAGAAAAACTGGTGGAGGAAATGGAAAAACAAAATATCAGTTAACAGAGATGAAGAGATTAAGCCAATCAAACGAGATTATTAAGGTATTGTAATAGAGGAAATGCAGAGCTTAGAGATAGAAATCAACAGAGAATTCCATGTCGGCGGTAAATCTCCAGCAATACATAACATATTTAAACGTGAACGTAGACTAATCTAATCTATTGCTAGTAATGTTATGTTTGTATTACGGAGTGACATGGTGATGAATGTAGACTAATCTGTTGCTAGTAATGTTATGTTTGTAATACCGAGTGACTTGGTGATGAATGTAGACTAATCTGTTGCTAGTAATGTTATGTTTGTAATACCGAGTGACATGGTGATGAATGTAGACTAATCTGTTGCTAGTAATGTTATGTTTGTAATACCGAGTGACATGGTGATGAATGTAGACTAATCTGTTGCTAGTAATGTTATGTTTGTATTACTGAGTGACATGGTTATGAATGCTGACTAATCTGTTGCTAGTAATGTTATGTTTGTAATACTGAGTGACATGGTTATGAACGTAGACTAATCTGTTCCTAGTAATGTTATGTTTGTATTACTGAGTGACATGGTTATGAATGCTGACTAATCTGTTTCTAGTAATGTTATGTTTGTATTACTGAGTGACATGGTTATGAATGCTGACTAATCTGTTGCTAGTAATGTTATGTTTGTAATACTGAGTGACATGGTGATGAATGTAGACTAATCTGTTCCTAGTAATGTTATGTTTGTATTACTGAGTGACATGGTTATGAATGCTGACTAATCTGTTTCTAGTAATGTTATGTTTGTATTACCGAGTGACATTGTAATGAACGTAGACTAATCTGTTGCTAGTAATGTTATGTCTGTATTACTGAGTGACATGGTTATGAACGTAGACTAATCTGTTGCTAGTAATGTAATGTTTGTATTACCGAGTGAAATGGTTATGAACGTATACTAATCTGTTGCTAGTAATGTTATGTTTGTATTACTGAGTGACATGGTTATGAATGTAGACTAATCTGTTGCTAGTAATGTTATGTTTGTATTACCGAGTGACATGGTTATGAATGTAGACTAATCTGTTGCTAGTAATGTTATGTTTGTATTACCGAGTGACATGGTTATGAACGTAGACGAATCTGTTGCTAGTAATGTTATGTTTGTATTACCGAGTGACATGGTTATGAACGTATACTAATCTGTTGCTAGTAATGTTATGTTTGTATTACTGAGTGACATGGTTATGAATGCTGACTAATTTGTTGCTAGTAATGTTATGTTTGTATTACTGAGTGACATGGTTATGAATGCTGACTAATCTGTTGCTAGTAATGTTATGTTTGTATTACCGAGTCACGTGATTATAAAAATGTGTAGAATAATTGGATACAGCAATACTTTACTGAAATCTAGTGACATGAAATAAACAATCAATCATTTATTTGGATACTCGTGGTTGTGGGTGCTGGTATGGTTTCCATTTAACTTTTCTAGTCGCTTTGTTTACACATCTGACCAAAAATGCAAGTAACAAACCAATAAATGACAAGACAAGTAACATAACGTATCCAGAAGGGAGCGAAACAATATATCTAGAATTATTCCATAACCAACCTTTCACACTACCAGTAGTTCCAGGTAATACAGCTGCTGCTCTTTTGGCTAAACCGAACAAATAATGGGCAAAAATTATTGAGTCCTTTTTGATAATTGAAAATAATGATTGCCCTGGAGTAGGTGGAGTTGAGATAAGAGAAGTAAGTGGAGTAGGAAAAACGGTACTTCTTACCAAATGTGCTACAGATAGAACAACTGTTATTATTGTCATTGTAATCACTACAACAATTGCTGCTATTATTACCCCCCCCCCCCCGTCTTTGAACAGTTGAGGGAATAAGTGCAAATATTGAAAAAGAAGAAAGTATTGATGTGGAATATTTGAAACACAACTCAAAACCTATAATTATTCCGAGTAACAATTACACAACATACATAACCAACTTAAATACTAAATTGTTAGGATTCAACAGTCAGAAAACTATACAAGCATATACTTATCCAGGTACAGTTTGTCGGATTTTGAAACACAAAAGTTTACACATTGTCCTGGACCAAATCAATAACACAGAATATTGCACTAGTGGTTATTATCTTAGTCGTTACCAGTTGCCCATGTGTTTCACGGAAACTTTCTTTCGAACAATTTTTATGGAAGTTCCAAACAATTACAGATGGGTACAATTAATATACTGAATATCAACATAAGATATGAAAATGAAAAAATTAATTTATTTTCATAGTATGCATGGGACGTGTGTTTTGCACGTGAAGTGAATAGAGTAGGTAAAGAATGTTTGGAAATATATTGCTTCGAGGTGTCAGTGAATCGGTAAACATTGAAACAAAAACAGATGGAAACTATACAACATTAGGTCGAATGTTTAACAGCGACTGAGAACACAGCAATAAACGTATCGTCAATGTACGTAACCTGACAAATTAAATCATGCACGAAACAGAAGATTTGTATTGAGAAAAGTTGATAACCAGATGCTGAACACGTGTATTGAAAACAATTTGAAAAACACAAAGACGTGGATGCAACATGTAGTTACTAATAAATTAGTTGTTATTGAACAGAATGGCAATGGAAGAGCCAGCATAGTGTCAGAGCAACAATACAAGATTGTTGAGAGCGGAAAAAGACTTTGGATGCTCAAGCCTTGTTCAAACAGAGATGCATTACGTTATCTACTGCCGTTCAAACCCTACAACCAGTATGGAAAAGATCAGATGATTTACCTAATGTAAGGTAATTTGTACAACCAATCGAACAGAGGATAAACAGTAAGATAGATGCCTTGAAAAGTGACATGGAGGAAATATACAATTTCTGGAGAACTATAGCACTCTACAATCTCAGTTGGAAAAGTTACAGAGAGACTTAGATAACAAATTCAACCAGAACGGTCAAGATATTAGAACGCTACCGAATGATTTTAAAACAAAATTTCTGGGCTGAAATAAACTTCACAGTGAAATTTGTCAAATTTGCAGAAAAAGAGCGATTTAATAGAGACAACCAATAACATAGATACGTGAAAAACAACTTCAGTGTGAACGAAAGCACAATCATATCAATGAAAACAACATACGATCTATCAATTACAAATTTGAATAATATAATCAAAACTATAAACGATGTTACATTCACTGATTTGTACAGCAAATTATCCGCTGAGGTTGAACAATCTAAATCACACCCCAGAGAACGTGTTAATCGAAAAGTGGTCCAATAATATTTAGTTCTGTGCCAGGTAGCATTGATCAAACAGACATTCGGAAGAAGAATTTGAGATAAGATTCAATTAATTTGGTGAAAACGTGTGCAGATGTTCAAAACTGAAGTAGATATAGACTCGTGCTAAGTGGCATCGTTGATAGAGTTAACACTAACATAGAGGCTGTTAAAACTGAAATCGAGATAGGAAATGTGTGTAAAGAACATTCCACTGGGAGATATAATAGATAAATTGAAGAAGAAAGTCGATCGAAGCACAAATGAGTTCGGTGAAATAACTTAACTAATGCCAGGATGTATATTGCTTGTTGATTTTCGTATGTACCAAGTCAGGACTATACAGGTGCTTTTTAATTTAAGTGTGAACGTATCAGATTCAGTTTCAATTGTTCAAGAGACACATACACCCACAATGAGTGGTCTTGCGTTCACATACAGGAAAGGGTTGTTTGATGCCTTTAAATCTGAAAATGTATTAGTTGATATTTACGGAGTTGAATATCCTCTACTGCGTTTTGCTGAACAGTGGTTATACACGACTGAGGGAGTAGAGCATTGTGTCAATCAAATCAACAAATCGGGTTTATTACAATATTTGTCAACGTGCATATTGAACCTCCAATTACAAGTGGTCTGTGTTATTATGCTAATTTTTACATTGCATTAGATGTCAACAATCAAGATTTTGCTTCATCATTATACGGAAAGCAAGAATATGTGTCAAATTCTTACAGCACAAACAAAACACATACACACCATAAATAAGATAACAATATTGTAATCATTGGGGTGAAAAGAGGACCTCTACCTTCAAGATGTAAAACAAATACTGGGAGTAGAATCAGAATATGTTACTCATAATACAGAACAGCACATGGCTACATCAGTAATTATGATTGCAGGATCAATATCTAACTGTTTAGAATGTGCAGGAAGCAACTATCTATTCTAGCTATTTTAACATAAAGGAACTCATGAGGATGGAATTATGCACGACAAAAGCTAGAAGATTACCAAAGAAATACTACAGCCTTCATTGAAAACAGAGCCAAGACGCATGACTATGTGAATGAAAGATTGAGAGAACAAGGTTTGGTCACTACATACTTGAACAACATTGAAGATGTTTTTTCTATGTATTCGTCTAATCATTGTGATAACGATAAACATTGTTTAAATGGTCAAAAATCTGAATAACAAAGGCAACTTAAAATGAATGATTTTTACCAACCTTCAAATGAACAAATTAAATGTGAGTTCAATTTCATTGGAATTGTGACGGGTGTTAGCGTATATTGCTTACATGTTTCGGTAGGCTTTCTCAGTACAATAAATAGTAAAGATGTCGACGTGCGGTAAAACATACCTTCTAATAAACCAAGATAAGATACCTCAAGGAGTTGAATAACCCGTTCAAACACATCACTGTATCACTGACACAACCAGAAAACAATTGTAGGTTTGTATACCAAAGTTCAGGTGTCCCGACAAAAGCGCGCAGGACAAAAGCGCGCCGACAAAAGAGCGCCGTCCAAAGCTTAAAATCCCCAACAAAAGCGCATATTGAGATATTAATGAATAGATGATGTCATTTGTTCTTTAAAGCCATATTTCTGCATATTGAGATATTAATTTATAAACGATGCTTAATGATCTCTAATACTGTATTTGTTATTTTTTTCTTTACTAGAGACAAAAAATGTTAATTGTTGTATGCTTTCGTCTTTGCGCGCTTTTGTCGGCGCGCTTTTGTCCTGCGCGCTTTTGTCGGGGTGCCCAAAGTTCTGCCGAAATATCATGATTGTACTTGGTTGGTTTTTTGTGTCATTTGACTTGAAGGTTAAAGAGGATACACACAATACTGTGGTAAACAATTGGGGAGAATGCTCGAGAAAGGTACAACCGTATCATGATGTTTTCAAGTTAAATTACTACTGTATTTTCACTACATTCAAAGATTACCTATATCAGTTAGAACAAACATAAATAAGCCAGGTATCATTGATGAAGTTGAGATCAGGTAACTCACAAAACACTGCTACCAAAGCCATACAGTTTATAGTGTATGGAAAGAAGTTTAGGATTGCATGTGATTTCCTAATACTAACAGGTTATTGTACACTATATCCGCGTGCTCTTCCAGGGATATTTCATACTTAACATTACTCTAGACAAAGCAACAGAAGTGATAGAAGGTGGTAACCTCGCATACAAAATGAAAAACATTTGTCTCCTTGATATTGTACAAAAGACTGGTGAAAGTAATCCCTAAAAGTTTTACAACACGGCAATAGAGAAGATCTCTGTAACTATAGAATGTCTGCCAAACATGGTTTATCCTCATAAGTTACACTTAGAATAGTTTACAGAGGCAACTAAGTATTTCTTCGATGATCAAGAAAGACACACATAAATGAGTAAAGTAAGGATCAACAGTTATTACACGGACATTCATTGCACATGGCTTAATATGAGAAGCATTCAGGATAACAGATTCAATGATAGCGGTCTTAAAGTAGTCAGGATAACAGATTCCATGGTAGCGGTCTTAAAGTATTCAGGATAACAGATTCCATGGTAGCGGTCTTAAAATGGTCAGGATAACAGATTCCATGGTAGCGGTCTTAAAGTAGTCAGGATAACAGATTCCATGGTAGCGGTCTTAAAGTGGCTAATGTGCAACAAAGTATCCATTATAAAACTAACAAAAAGAAAATACTGATGCTCATAAAATGTATATAAGTGTTGTTTCAGATGATCAGGTTAACATTCAAACCAATGAGTTTTCAAATCTCTTTTATGCATGTATAAATGTATTTGAATGTACCCCATATCATGGTGATTTGTGGAGTGACCAACTGTGGTAAAAAAAGTTGTTTGCACTAAATTTGTTAGAGACTGAGTGCAAAAACTTTTTCGATTGCGTAGGTATCATCTATCCAATATTTCTGAGCAACAAGACTTACAAGACAAAGTGGATATTGAAGGACAAGAAAGTGATTGTGAAAGATATGCAAGATACATTGGATAAGTGGCTAGAGTTACTGGTTGATGTGTACCAAGGAACCAATAACTTTGTTTCAGATTGATAGCTGTGGGAATCTTGATGACGTGAACAGGAAAGCAACTCACTTCACCAAGCTAGCTTTGAATGGTAGACATTTTGAAACATCTGTGTGGGTGATTGTATAGAGTACAAAGATTTCAGAGAGAATACACGGTCTTTGACTGTATTTTACAGCACTAAAAATTTTGCAGCAAGGCTATGAAAGCAATGCAAAACGACATGTGATGAAAATCACATAATTACAAACAAAATCAGAAATACATGTATTTTGAAACAAAACGAAAGATACAAACTTGTAACGAGACTCGAGTTTTCGCCAATTCAATTCAAGGTGTTAATGCTTTGATTGTTTCATTGCAATGATTATAAATATGATTAAAAATATTCTTATGCATTTTGTATCGAACCCATTTGCTATCCTAATTCAAAATGAAAGTCTAATTAGGAGATAAAGAATGCGGGCTTATGTGTTACATGTTTAGCCTATGTATATTGAATACAACATTATTATTAAAATTGCGCCAGAAATATTTCTATATCCTCAGTTTGTCCATCCGCCCGTATGTCCTTTACACTATTTCCTCCTAAGGCGCTGAGATGTAATTCACAAAAGTCGTTAGTATATTGTTCCTTGTGCAATAAGGGTATTATTTTGCCCGACCTTAAGGGCCCATAAAGGGAAATATAAGGTCCAATGCACTTAATTTGAATTGCATTTACTTTTTTGAATATTTTAGACAGTTACAACTGTACATTGCTGTCATAGTGGAGAGTCACATATAAACAAGATTTTGTTACGGCCGCTTGGTCACGAACAAGGAATGATGGTATTGTTGCACTTTTGTTAATTTCGGCAAAGGCAATTGAAGGAAGCGTTTAATTGAATTCATTCTAACAGTTGTTCATTGGTTTTTCTTTTCTGTATTTTTTGAATTACCTCATCTATAGAATATCTTCCTCTAAAATGTATTCATCTCTAAAAGTTACCTATTTTCAAGGCTATACTTTAGAAATCGCCCAGGATATTGGGTTTCTATCCTTCAGTCTCTGTCCGCTTATGCGTCAGTCAATCTGTATATCGCACTTTCTCACCATAACCAAGGTGAAAAATCAAACCTATTGATACAGTGGCTCATAGATAGTGACGAGTTATAAGATGTGAGAAGAATCTCATTTTGTTTTGCCGTGCCCCACTTGATTCTGGTCCATGCTGTTTTCAATTATATTCAAATTTAGTAAGTTCGGTTTATATAGAATCTGGTGAACGCAAGCATTAGGAAAGAGTCGTGAAATAAATAAAGAGAATCAAGACACCAAGCATTCATCATGACTCCAAGGGTAGCAGAGGAGCTAGACATACAGGAGGATAGACACTCAGGGATATTCTGAATTAAGTCATAATTATATTACATGATATGCATCAACTGTTAGGATTTACAATACGTGCATTTGAGGTTGCTTCTAGATTTGTGTTTATTGGACTTTTGTTTTGGTTACAATGTTCCCCATATTCATTTAAATTGTTTACCTACAGTATTGTAAAGTCCATATATCAGTCAGATAATTGCAGGGAGAATAATTTGTCAGGCTCTTTGAACTATGTTGTATTATTGATCTCCCTTTTCCCTTTTCACACCATGAATAAGATTGTGCTGAATTAAAACATTCATTTACCAACACAAATTGAGAAAGTCTTACGTACGAATACTCTTCAATTAATGGACACTGAAAATAAAAAAAACATTGTGTCTTTTTTAAAATTATTTTTGGTTAAACATTTTGTCTTAATTATTATAAATGTGACATAAACTTATAAAATATAAGTTTATGTCAATATAAAACAAGACAACTAAAACAACAGTTGGCAGATAAACTTCTGAACGGTTTTTCTTAACAAATAATAATAAGAAGAAAACAAAGGTCTTACCACGAGTTACAATAATATGTTTTTGAATTATTTGCCTATGAAAAACAGATATAACAGATGCAATACATGTTTCTTTGTCAAACACATTTGTACTCAAACACAGGCTGAAAGGTTTCATAACCTACAGACAATTACGTACAAGGATAAATAATATATATATATATATATATATATATATATATATAGATATATAGATATATATATATATATATATATATATAAACAACAACAGCACATAAAAATGCAAGTCTTCAAAGCTGAAAGTAGTGCTAATATTATAGCAAAAAAGGTATCTTTTTTCGTTAAAAAGGGCGCAAATACCTTTCTGCTCCTCATAAACCAATATGTTGTTTCTTCAGCTAGTACATCAAAAAGTATTGCCATTAGAAACCATACAGATTATAACCATCTATTATGAAATATACATGGAATGAAAATTTGATCTGTCCAATGATGATAAATAAAGAATACGTCTTTTCTCAGCTTTACAGAATGAATTATAGGAGGTAAATCATGTATTATTTGGAATATATGCATTAATACTTGCAATTATAATGATATATTAGATAAATTTGGCAGCCATGAAAGTTAAGGAAGAAAAACAAAAGCATTCTAAATTTCAATTTTATAGGCAAAAAACCCCCACAAACTTGTATGGTCTAAATAAAAGTAATACACAAAAAGAAATATGTTAACATTTTACACATATAAAAACTGTATGGCGTTTCAGGCATTTGAGACTTTGTATTTAACTAAAGATCCCACATTGAGTATTTTACAAAAATACATGCATACAATGTAAACAATGAACTATGTACAGTTTTAAAAGACTAGTGGACGGTAACATCAACATTTCAAGTTTGACAATACAAATTTACACAATATTGCTATCCAATTAGTATACAAGTATCTTTGTTGCTTATGGGGGTTTCAAAGTTAACAGTGCTTGGTTTACTAAGCTGAAGCACAGGTAAAAATTAACCTCCTTCCGTCTTAAAATATTTACAATTATGGGTGTAGTGAAACTCAACACGCAGTCCTTGTTTATCACATATAGGGCATAACTTCTCAGACCAATCAATACTTATCTAGCAAATTATATCTGAAGTTCGTGACCAATACAAATAAAATGATAAATATCTTAGCAGGTCTGGAGGGAGTATATATACATATTTTTCGAAACCAACATTCTATAATTGATACACTTAAATATAATAGAAATATAATCTTTCCATCCCGGCTACCCCCCCCCCCCCCATAAAAAAAAATAAAACCAACAACATTTATTAAGAATATCCATAACAAAGATCAACCATTTGGAATGAATAATTCTCCAACTTGTACTAAATATTATAGGGTCTGTGTGAAATTTATCTTTCTTACTGCAAACTATATTCTGCCAATGGGAATCTTTCTAGTCTTAATAAAAATAATTACTGTGACACTTTATAATTCCACATAAATAATGATATTGGGTGTTTCTAATTTACTATAAATAATAATATCAGGTCATGATTTTCCTACATTGAAAAAAGGTTTACAAAATGCATATAAAATGCCTCAATGATATCTGAGTTTTCCAGTGCTCAGGCATCTGTTCCATATGTTAACATTGGCAAAATCAAAAAGACACAACTGGAGATCTATTGGTAAACATAGCTTTCTATTTTTTCTTAAAACAAGGAACATAGGTTTCCTGGTTTCCTAAACAAGATTGACTTTTGCTTTGTTAAAGTTACCATTACTTGAAAAAGTAAGACCTTGATATTGAATATCAGTTACGAGTTCTAGCTTTTCATCATTGTAGGTAACATTTATAACGTCATTCTTTCTTGACTATTTTAGAGAAAGAGATATACTTCCCATTTAACAAACTAGCCATAGAAAACTTGTGAAATTGTTGTGTAAAGTGTTTAAGCATGAAACAACACTTCAGAATTAGTTAACATCTTTGATTTAATTATGATCTGTCATGTTTTGCTGAATACACACTACACGCAATAGATAATTCACAACATTATGTCATTAAAATCCAAAAAAAAAAACCCCGTAGGATTATACACAATATTTGTCAACTTACATTTTAAAGATCCATTTTATTTTTGCAGTGAACGTATTGTGTTGTAAATTAGGTTATAGGTAAACAACCATCGTGTTAGCTACACATTAGAGCTATTAAAAAGAACATGTAGATAGACTTTACAGTATAAGAGAGGCACTTACATACTATCTGGATGATAACAACGTATTACTCATTGGGTATAAATTAAAACATGGAGATATTCGCAGCAAGATAAAAACTGGAAGCAGTATCAAAATTTACTATTGCTTAATAAATATAAGATATTTGCTTGTATCGAGTGAATAACATATATATTTTATTGAGTGGGTGAAAAACTCAGTATTTCCACCAGTATTGTTCACTTGAAACAAGGAAAACTTATTTTTATGTTATGCTCAAACGTATTGGCTAGCTAAAGTGTATAAACCCTTCTTAATATTGTCACATGAATATTAATATCTAGCTCAAAACGAGGCTGACTGAGCATAGCTGCCTTAGCTGCTACAGCGTGCAGAGTGATATAATGGATACTTTATACAGTGCAAAAGGTTTAGATTTCTTACCTTTTCATTTGTTGAAGATTATATGAAGGCAAATAAGAAGTCATCTGGTGAGAAATCCATGAATAAGGAACGCAAGTATTTTCTTTCACTGTTACAACTATTCCGCCCCCTTCCCCCACCCCGGCTCTGCAGTGTTACACATATATAAGCAAAATCTGATGTGATGAGAGATTTCCTACATCTGTTTACATCTCTTCCTAGGGTCTCATTTTCCCCAAAGATAAATACCAATTTAATAGCACAAATTCTAAATCCACGTCAGCTGATAAAGTTTCAGATTCTCCCAGAAAGATTAAAGTTAGAATATTTATGACGTTAATGACTGCCACATGCTGAACATCTCTCTCAGTTTTCTGATACCATCTTTACCATAATAAATTGTCAAATAGTTAAAACCAAAGAGTTATTGCCAAAATGAGTGTATAATAGCTATTATTATTATTACAGTGAGACATGTTGATAACGGATCTGAGGTGACGGGCAAGTGCTATAGATCTAAGAGGAAAAATGAAATACTACATGAGATCAAAGTAATTTGTTTTAATTTTTTTTAGCAAGAAACATGTTTGATGATGCATGCAGTTTTACGCATGAAAATTACAAGCTTCTTTTTAATAGGATTACTAAATCTAAATCTGGATACTTCCTATACAGTTTAAAGATGGCAGGTCAGATTAAAAAAAAAATTATTTGAGGCTACATCAACATCTGCACTTTCCCTAGAGGACAAGAGGATCGGGTGCGCATATTGTTGGTCTACTCTATCAGCGAGCCAAATAAAAAATGCTGGGACAAAGGGCTCTTTCAGAAGATATAGCAAACACATCCCAGCCTTAACCCTGGCATGCTTCAAAGCGGGAAAAACGTTAAGGAAAAGCAGTGCAGGATATTAAAATGAGAGGATATGTTAATACAACGGACTTTGTCAGCAGTAAGACATCATCCTAAGGGATCAAATCTACAATGTACAACTCAGTTCGTGGGGATAATGTGAAGTGGGAGCACAATATGTCCATTCTAAAAAGGTTGACGTTTCCATGTTAATTTTTCCATCTTTGGAATTACCTTCACCCACCATGGTTAAAAAAATTGGTTTGGTACCTCATGGTTCTGTTTTCAGCTATCAACAAAAACTAGAGACTCACTACATTATAAATTTGTATGAAGATACATCATTTCCTTATCCGTCCTGCTCTAATTACATGATGAATCATTTTCAGGCAGTCTTGATAAATCCTCAAAGTATAAAATTGGAAAAAAGAAGTTTGAAGGACAAACAAAGCTTCAAAACCAGAGTGCACTATGGCACACGATCAGAAGAAATAGAACTACAACATGAAAAGAAGTGAGATTTACAGACGCAGCAAGGATCCCGGCATCTTAGCTTGAAGTTTAAAATCAGCACAAAATATTACAACTTCAGCTATACGCCATGGGTTGGCATCAGAACCCATAGCAGCAAAGGCCTATGCAATGCACAAATAAAAACAAAATTAACATCTATCCTTGCGAAGTGATTGTGAATTTCTGGTGTCCTTGGTTAAGTCCAAATATAAAAGTATACAATCCTGATAATATCCCACCGTTTTGTGCATTAGAAATTAAATGTCCACAAGTTGGGAGTGTCCTAGAGGTAAAATATCTGGCAGAAGATCAAAACGGAGTTCTGAAACTGACGAAAAATGACAAGTGCTATTACCAAATTTTGACACAGACTGCAATAAATAGGATTAAATTGATGTGATCTGTTGTTTTGGTGTTAAAATGACGAGAATTAATAAAAGTATATATTTCAACCAAGCAGTCTGACAACAAGTAAAAGACAAATCAGAAGACTTTTGTTTCAATTACTTTCTGTAGCAAGGACCCTTAAGATCCAACATTCGACCATGCTTCAACAATAGGGCTTCTAAAATTTGCCAGTCAACAGACAACAGTCCAAAGTTGATTTATCAAACCAGTTAGTGACATAGAAAAAAGAGAATCAAATAAATGATTTTCTTGTATGGCTCTGTTTATACGTTCAATGTGAATCCTAAGTTGTGCGATTTGCTCTGTTGTATTAATTTCCTTGATACTGAACTGCCTTTTAGAAAATCAGGTATGTTCAGTGTAGCACCCTTTTCAGCCAAAACTTTACGTAGAGAAAAACCTTTGTCTGCCAAGACATCATCCCACGGTTCTAGAAGATCAGGTAAACCAGATAAGTTTGTAATTTCTACATCAGAAGAACAACCAGTATAAAGTAAAGATATGAAAGTTATAGTTCCATGCATTTTTGGAATTTGAAAATGACTGGAAACTAAGTATAAGGGACGAAGGTTGTTGAGTTCTTATCTCCATACAATCAATTATAATCCAGGTGCATGAATACAAAGCTCTGAAACTTTCTGACATTAATTTTGAACAACCTCTCTTGGTAGCCAATTAGGAATGGCACCAGGAACCAAATATAGAACGTTAGCCCAAGTGACTATTTAACGACTTACTGTTGCCAAAGAACAATTGAATCTAACATAGAGAACATGTTCGAGAAAACCAGCTTTTAAACGACAAAGAAACACGAAGAACGCATCTATATGGAGCATCCTACGTTTTCTACCTGCCAGACTAACAGTTTCTTCCCCTTTGAAGTAGGCACACTTTTTAAGCTGATGGTTGAATGCAAGTGAAGAAAGCAGTTAATATGACATAGGAGGAAAAACCTGTATAGAATAATATAAGAGGGTTGTCACGTGAAAACCTAAGTAAGACAAAACGCTTTATTTGTAATTGGTTTTGCAGTCTTTCACATTCTTCTGATTTATGCCGAAGTTTCTCCTCCAACTCCTCTATCCTTCGTTTATACAAGGATTGTTCTTGAGCCTTATTAAAGGACTGGCTTCGATATCAACCAACTAATATGTCCCAGTTCCAACGTATCCACTCTGTTAAACGAAAAAGAACAAAAGAAAACAAAAACAACACAATAAATAAAAAAAAACAAGAAAAAAAAAAAAAAAAAAAAAAACGCAACCTAACCCCACAAACAAACAAAACAAGCAAACATCCTTGTACAATCCAACAATATTATATCTATATAATTTTACCCAAATATAAACATATTTCATCTCGGCTTTATAGGAGTCTGATATATCTGCAATTACTTATGTGTAAACAACTGCATTCATTTGTCAGCTTTTTACCGTTATCCTCTGCTGTGTTTAGTGTATATATGCGCCCAGAAAATATGAGTAGTAACATAACTCTATTTCCTAATTCAAGGAAAAAACATAAATGAAAAACGTAAATAGAAAATAAATTATCGGATATTACTCTGATACTCCAGAGCAACAGGTTGCCATGCTTACCACTAGACCAAGCAAGTGACACCATGGCTGAAGAAATTCCTTGGTCATAATGTTATTGATGTCTATTGACTGCAGTGAAAATATAATTTTGATAATTCACTCCGGTAAATTTTAATAATTATTTTTCTGGGAAAATCCACTAATTCACTGACTAACATAAAATAAAGCACGATCAATTCATACAGCAGCAGTTATAACTGGAGGAGCAATAACAAATTGTTTAGAATTTACAGGAAGCAACCATATTGATGCTAACAAAATGTATGTCCATTTCGTTTCTGATGGTCAAAATTACCAGTATTCAAACAAACAGTTCAAATCAATTCTCCTGATGGTCAAAATTAACAGTATTCAAACAAACAGTTCAAATAAATTCTCCTGATTTGCACTGAAGTCTCTCGGTTTGTCACGTTAATAGTCAAAGTATGTACCATAAGATTGACCATATAAGCAAAGAGTTAAACAAGTTCGATATCGTTACCGTCAGTGAGACGTGGTTAGATGAATCAATTTTTATAGAAAATATCTTAATACAGAATTTTCAAGCGCCAATCCGTCTCGATAGAAACAGGAATGGAGGTGGTGTAGCAATGTATTTCAAAACAGGATTTTCCTCTATTGAAAAGAACAATTTATTCATACCAAACGTTTAAGCCCTTAGGGCTGAAATAATTCTTAACGGAAGAAAACTTTTAATGGGAACTTTGTATGTACATCCACGATCGATGATTGGACTTTTTTTTAGAACTTTCAATTGAACAAGCAAAACAATATTATCAAAATATAATCATCTTAGGGGACTTCAACGAAGGCCTCATGGTATCAAGTACATGTAGAAATATTACTAATATCGCGAATACATTTAAGTTACATCATCTGATCGATACACCCCCACGAATTACTAATAATAGCTCCACAATGATCGATTTAATACTTATGAATGACACACTAAATTGTTATGAAAAAGGGGTCTTAGATACTTTTTGTAACGATCATAACCCCATCTATTATTCCACAAACTTTATGAATGCTTGACAATATAGCTTTAAACGAAAAGTATGGGACTATCAAGCAGCTAATTAAGAACTGAACAGAGATTTATTGTATAGAGCTGATTGGAAGTTTCCTAACATTTCGATAGATGGACAGGTGCGCAAGATCTCTCCTAATATATTAGAGGCAGCCCATTCTGCTATTGCCAAAAAATAATAACGATTCGTTGGAGATACCCTCCCTGGATGCATAACAATAACAGAAAATTAATTCGGCAACAGAATAAAATCCACTGCTTGGCTAAAAGAACGAATATTTCTTTACAATGGGCCAAATTCAGAGATATTAGAAACCGAGTTATAAGCGCCGTAAGAAGCGCCAAGCTTGAGTATTTTAACAAATTAGCTAATAAACTCCAAGATGTCAATATTGGTTCAAAAGTCTGGTATAATATAGCAGTAGTATAGGGTGAGTGAATAGCCTCAAAGTTTACACTATAGCCTCAAGGGAAAATTAACATGGAGGGTGACACTATAGCCTCAAGGGGAAATGAACATGGGGAAGCACTATAGCCTCAAAAGTGTTTATAGCCTCAAAGGAGGCACTATAGCCTCAAAAAGGTTTATAGCGTCAAAAGGGTGGATGGGACAGAAGTGTTTATAGGGTCAGAAGTGTTTATAGTGACAGATGTGTGGATGGGAATAGAAGTATTTTAGAGGGACAGAAGTGACACATACACTCAACAAACAAAACACACAAACAAACATACACTCAGCATAAAGACACACCAATATTTTTGTAAAGGCAATAATGGAGTAATCTTTTCTAGAGAGGTGGGTGGCCCTGAAAAGGGCCGTTGGGGTTTTACTTCTTACTCCAAAATGTTTTCAGGAAGCCTAGGATATTCTTCTTCTTCTTCTGGGGTGGATCAGGGATCCATTCAGGATGACCCAATCGCCTGAACGTCTCCTGGACCTTGATCCAGTTCTCGTTCAGGCGATTGAAGTCTTGTTGTTTCTTCTTCTTCTCCTTTTCCATTCTTTCTTGAGCCCAGGTACCCTTAATCTTCACCACCTCCTTCCCTAGAACTTCTCTCATAACCCTCTTGGCTTTGAGAAGGGCAGCCTCTTCCCGTCTGACACTGCTAAGGGGTGGATAGATCCAAAAGTCTTCTTGTACCTTTTCTAGGAAGTACTCCACCCCTTCCAGCAAATCCAGTGCTTTCGTTAACAACCCCACTCTACAGGGTGAAATTGCAGAGGAGGTCTTCATCTTTATGGCTTCCTCCACCATGACATCATAGACTAGGCTCCTGGCTGTTCTTAGGGCTGCCACTTGGGTTGTGACATAGGGTAGAGTGGTTGGGTAACGCCAACAACACTCTATCCTTTCTAGCAGTAACTCCACCCCCACCATCCCATCCCAGGCTTCCTGCAGATTCTCTACGGTAGATAATCTTGCTGTAGTTAACGATGAATGCCGCAACTGACGATGATGATGATTATTGAATTAACGTCGTGTGCGCCCATTCGGGCATGTACGACGATTTACCCCCACAGCGTGCGAAGCACGCATAGGGGGGTTCAGGTTCAGTGGTCAGGTGTGTTGACCGATTGCAACCACCTGACTCTTTAAGTACACCCCTCCAGCGCAGCATGGTTCCCCACAATTAAGGGGGTTAATTGAATGCGCGCTATTGGAGGATCTGTACAATTAACACACCCCACCATCAATGCATGGTTTCCCCACAAACGGGGGTTCATTGAAGGCATGAAATTGGGTGTTGTGTTAATACCTGTACATAGGACTATAACCACAATGTTTACAGGTATACAGGAATACAGGTGCGCGATAGCGCACTTATTTACATAATTGCTTCAAGGGCTCAGTCTGGAGTGGCAGGCAGCACGGGCTAGGCAAGCGAAAGCGCGAAGCGTGACGGAAGCTGAAATGCCAGGAAAGTACGTGATCAAATTCTGCCCAGTTAACTAAGTCGGGCTGTCCCTAATACCAATAAAGTTTTAGCCACTTGTTCAATTAAGACAATACATCAAGTTTCAAAGAATTTTCCATTTAACGCGATTATTCCAGTTGTAAAAATTTTTGTGTTCAAAGTGTACATATTATTTTCAAAAACAATACCAATCTTTGAGTAAGAATTACTCGTATCTTTTTCGTATCACGCACACTACAATTTTGAGTTGTAATTTTTAGATGGTGGTTCGAAATTGATCGAATTTGTGTTTTTAAAATAGTATCATCAAAAAGGGTTTTCGAAAAAAGGCCAAATTGAAAACCCCATTGATTCAGGCAATGTATTAGCCCTTAAAAGGACTATATAGCCCTTAAAAGGACTATTGTTAACAGCAGGTGGTCCCCGGTAGAGAAGCTTTGTCGTACTGCTGTGTCAGCTCTTTCTTTATCGCAGTGTCCTCTTGGTAGCTCGCCTGCTTAGCACGCTGCTCCATGTAGTCGGCATTTTGGCGTGGGAGTAGGTCGACAGTTTAAAACCATTGGCCTGTGTAGCTTCCTTGGCCCCATACTTCCATTGTAGTTGTAGTTGGGTGCTCCATAGGTGCTGACCAACACTGCCTCCTCCCCTCCTCGTCCACTGCGACTCCCTCTACCGTTAGCACGTCTGCCACACATCTGCTCTGCTCCACCGCTGCTGTCTGAATGATGCCGCAACTGATTGATTGATTGATTTATGAATTTAAGTCGTTTTCGCCCTTCGGGCATGTACGACTATGTACCCCCACAGCGTGCGAAGCACGCTCAGGGGGATTAAATGTGTGATTGAACACACTATATTTAGTCAGGTGTGTTAACAGTTCGCAACACACCTGACACTGTACTGAGTACACCCCTCCAGCACAGCATGGTTCCCCACACATAAGGGGGTTAAATTGAATGCGCGCTATTGGAGAGTGTGTACATTTAACACACCCCACCATGAATGCATGGTTTCCCCACAAAGGGGGTTCAATGAAGGCATGATATTGTGAGGTGTGTTTATACCTGTACATAGGACTGGAACCACAATGTTTACAGGTATACATGTGCGCGATAGCGCACTTGTTGATTGAATTGCTTCAAGGTCTGCTCTCTCCACCTGCTGCTGCCTGGAATGGAATGCTGGAATGGAATGGAATGCCGCAACTGGGGAATGCGTCTCTTTATATGCTTAAATGCACGGACGTGAAGGAAAACATCCCTCCCAAAAATATACAAAATCCTATCACACATAAAAACACACCAAGTGCGAAGACCTAAAAGAAACACTTTCTATAAAAAAAAATATTTTTTATTTTAAAAAAAACACATACACCAAACACATTCCATACAAACACACCATTTTTTAAAAAGTAATTTTTTATTTTTTTTAAAAACACATACACAAACATACATACAAACATTTTTAGAAGAGTTTTTTTTATTTTTATTTTTTAAAAACACATATACTAAACACACTCTATACAAACACACAACACACATACAAGGGAATGGGATTTTTTTTTGAGTGGGGAAGACAAAGACAAAGACACACATACACTTAACCTACAGACGCATAGGGTATATGGCAAAGAAGATTTTTCTTTTCTTGGCAATTGGGTACTCTGAAAAGGGCCGTTGGGTTTTTTAGGTACACCTAGAGATGCCCGCACCTCCCAGGTCTGGCTCCACAGGCAGCACACCTCCCACTCCATCTATCTCCACTCCGCCAGGAATCGATAGAGATGGGAAAGGCAGACGGTGGCTGAGTAGCTTCACTGTCCCAATCCTCTATGCTTGGGACAGTGAAGGTCTGCCTTCTTCTTCTCCTAATCACCCTTCCCTCCTGTGGATGATGTTGTGGAGGCTGCTGGGGCAGGTGTTGTGGCTGCGGTTGCTGCTGTGGCTGCTGTGGCTGCGGTCTCTGCTGTTGTTGCGGTGTTGGTGTCCTCACCATCGGCAGCACCGTGCAGTTAGGCAGCATCATCCAATGAGGCCGTATCGCTTCTTTCTTCTCCTTCTCCTCCTCTTTTGTCTTCTCTTCCATTTTCTTCATCTCCTCCACTTCCTGTAGGAGGTGCCAGGCAATCTCTAGGTGTACTCTGATTTGTCTAATCTTTTCTTTCTTGTTCATTTTGACAAGTCAACTGTGGTAGCTCGACTGTGGAATGCGTCGCTTAATATACTTTAAGCACGGACGTGATGGAAAACATCCTTCACACATACATAAAAAAAACATAACCCGCACTACCGCGCTGACGTCATCCGTTTCTTAGGATGACGTCATGTTTCGCTTCGCGGATCCTACACCCCACCACACATTAAAAACACATCAAATGCGCGGACCTAAAAGAAAACACTTTTTTTTTTATAAAACACATATACCAAACACGCTCTATACAAACACATACCACACATACATTTGTTAGAAGGGAAAGTTATTTTAAAAAAAATGACAAACACAAACAAACACTCAACATACAAACACACTAATTTTTTTTAGGCATCCTAGAGTAATCTTTTCTAGAGATCTGGATGGCCCTGAAAAGGACCGTTTAGGGGTATTTTGGTGCGAAGTTTTTTTTAAAACTTATGTCAGCAGGACGGCCTCGTTTCGCCACAGGTCTCACCGCTGCAGGAAAAGGGCGCTTTCTGGTGAAAGAGAAGGCAAACTCATCACAATCCATTCTACAGCTGACTTCTCCGTCTTGTTGTTTCAGCTGCTGCAAGAGTTGTTGTTGTTGTTGTAGCTGCTGCTGATGTTGTTGTCTTTGCTGCTGCTGAACTCTTTGTCTCTCCTCCCATTCCGCTCTGTCCCTGACGATTTCTTCTCTCAGGACTTCTTCCACCAGATCTTGAGCCATTTGCAAGAAGATCATCGTCTTCTTCTCTGGGTTCTTCTGAAGTAGGTTATGTCTGACCCGCTGCATGTTCACCATCGCTTCATTCAGCTTACTAATTTTAGCTGCCATGTTGTTGAGATCTTGACGAGTCAACGAGAGTGACTTGACTGAGAGAGAGAGAGAGAGAGAGAGAGAGAGAGAGAGAGAGAGAGAGAGAGAGAGAGAGATTGGATTAAAGACGTTTTCGGTCTTTCGACCATGTACGTCTATTTACCCCTAATGCGTGCGTTTACGGTGTGTGTTAAGCACACTTATGTTGGGGACAGGTGTGATGCCACTTTGCAACACACCTGACACGTTAGTGCGTATAGACGCTTTTTATACTCTCCTTCATCGCAGCATGGTTTCCCTACTTAGGGGGTTCACTGAAGGCGCGATATTGGAGGGAGTGTATAATTTTCTTTATACCTGTACATAGGAATAGAACCACAATGTTTACAGGTTAACTGGGGTGCGCAAATCGCACTTACTTTATTGATTTCAGAGTGGCAGGCAGCAAGGGCTAAGCGTGACGAAATACTGAGACGCCATAAACGTACATGATCAAATTCTGCCCAGTAAGCTAAATCGGGCTGTCCCTATTACCTATTGTGTGTTAGCCACATATTGTAATTTGCGGTCAGATTTAATCAGTTTTATCAATTTTCCTAATCCCCTATCAATTTTGAAATTTCGTGTACAAAATGTACATATATTTTCCGAAAACAATGAATAAGTTATGGGTTAAGTAATCCATTCAATTTTTGTGATCTTAATCAGATATTATCAAGTTATCACGTGATTCGGTGGATAGGTGATCATATTTGCGTTGAAATTAAGTTATATTCAAGTAGGGCCTCAATTCTTCAGGTGGCTCGAAGTTCCTTCTATTTCTGTTCTTGCTCTTGTCAGGATCAATCAAATCTGCCACCACTAGCTGGTACTATGATGGCCAGACTATTACAGGAGATTCCGGCAACTTAAAGAGATCTATGGCGCGGTTAATCATCAAGCTGGCTAGGGGAATAGGGCATTCTTAAAATATTTTCCTCATATGTCTGATGTTTTCCTCTGCTTGTTGGATTTTTGCCATAAATTTTTCCGGCATTTTCTCTCCTTTGGTAGATTTCTTCGCAGCTTCTAAGACCACGACAAAGTCGTTGTGGCAACTTCTGGCTGCTTGGCCTGTTGAATCATGCACAAGATTGTCGGCGCCCTGGTGGGTGTACTGTTGAAGAGCCAATGGTCAGCATCATGAATTAAATCTTTCTCCCTCTTGGCTCTTTCTCGTGTTCTCATCCACCTTTCTTGTGGTTAAGATTGCTGCTTAGGGTGTTGTTGTTGTTATTGTTGTTGTTGTTGTCCTTTTGGTGCCTGAAGAGGTGGTGGTGGTAGTTTGCAAGCTTCCACTGTTTTCCCTTCTGGCTCTTTTTCTTTTTCCCTAATCTGGGGTACCGGTTTTGGAGTGGAAGCAATGCTTGGTTTGACTATTTTTCCTTTTTCCGCTTCTTGAGGGATTTCCTTTAGGGCCTCTTTCTGTTTTACAGTGACTTGACTGACAAACGCATCGCTTTATATGCTGGAAGCGCAGACGCGATGGAAAACATGTCTCAGATCGATAGAGAGAAATGTGAAAGAGTAGGTACCTCAGATCGATAGAAAGGGTAAAAGAGCATATACATTTCATTTTTTTTCAATTCATGAAACAACACAACACGATATTTTTCAAAAATCAACATTTTTTAATGCATAAGAAGAAGCTTCTCTAACACAAAATGCAAATGCAAACAACAAACATTTCTTAAAAATTATTAATGTATTTACAGGGTTGACAACGTTGGGAAGTCAAATTAGACTTCCACTGTTCTAAATCATTCTTTCCTCCATGCACACTACGTTTTTGAGCTAAAGACAAGAGATAACCATAATGTCAACAAAACCATCTTTCTACTTTAGCATCGTTTCTAGCATACTCCCTATCAAAACAAGTCACTAAATGTTCTAAGGAATATTCGAGACTGCGTCGATGAAGAAAATGTACACAATATTGTCCACACACCATAGAATCTGATCCTTGTAATCTGGCATTATTGAATCGAGTGGAGACCGCATTTCTTCTCATAAAGTCAATGATGTCGTCTTCCAAAGGAGGTAATCCATAAGAATCAAAATATTCCACACTGTGATCGTTGGGAAAGTACACTGCCACCCAATGGGTTCCTGGTCGATGACTGTCGTCGGTATTGATGACATAGGCATGAACGTCTTTAGGTTTGCGATGTGGAAGTTCGTCTTTAGCACACATCACAGGATTCCAAGAAGAGGTGTACGAACTGCGAGTCAACAGGTAATGAAGTTCCCAGGTATCCATTTTTTCTTTGTTCACAGGTAATGATAAGTCATCAATTCACACTTGACTTCATGCTTGAATTTGTCTGTCAAGTAAGTCGATGAATCACGTATAGTCTCTATGCTCTTTTGCAAGAAAGCTTCGATGCGTCGGATCTCCAGAGAAGTCAATGAAGGTGAAAATCGATCCTGCAAGTCTTTATACCACTTTCTCAACACCTTTTTTTCTGACATCAGAGACCATGCCTCCTCCAGATACTCGTCCAATTTTTCTTCTGCACTCATCATCATACATTTGTCGTGTTGTTTCTGACTCGGATTGTCGATTTGACATCCATAAAAATGTTCTCGTGCATTTTTTTTTTTTTACCTCAGAATATTGTCCATCACTTTTTGTCCTGTGTTGTTTGATATTTTGGGTGGATACACAAAACTAGTTCCCATGAAAGACATCAACAGCAACGATCAATTTTACAAGTATTTTCGTTACCCTGTCGAATTGATTGATGGACTGATTTTATTGATTGTGTACTCCGATGTAGTGGAGTACAACGTGGTGGGAAACACAGCCGCTCCGTTAATGAGAGTCATTCCTTTTAAAGCGGATTCTGCCGTCGCTGCGTACGAGGAAGATGGAAACACGTATCACGTTCACCGTGAATTTGTACATCCTCAGTATCGGCCAGTCAGTAAATCGTATTTTGACAGTGTCAACATTAGTATAAAAGGAGATCTTTGACAAAATATTCTATTCACTAAAGAAAAAATCACGATGAAACTACATTTTAGAAAACGGTTCTCCAGCGAATTGTAACACCGAAATGCATCCTGTGTACCGAGGAGTGGCTCGACAACGAGGACATTGCTTAGGAGATATGTTAAAATCCGCTTTTCGGACTGTAGACCCCATCTTGATCCCGTGGTGACTCGAGGATTGCAAGCCTTAAAAGATGCCGCTTTGACGCAAGGAAAATAATTTCTTCAAAACAATTAATTTCTTCAAAACGTCCTCATCGACAAACAAAATCCTAAGGAAGCCTTTATGAGAGCAGGAAAAAATGTGTAGCATCAAACTGAAAAAGATCTTTTGGGTTTGCGATGTGGAAGTTTATCTTTAGCACACACCACAGGATTCCAAGAAGAGGTGTACAAACTGAGAGTCAACAGGTAATGAAGTTTTCAGGTATCCATTTTTTTGTTCACAGGTAATAGTAAATCATTTATTCACACTTGCCTTTATGCTTGAAACGTTCTGTCAAGTCCACGAACCACGGCTAGTCTCCGTACTCTGATGCAAGAAAGCTTCGATGCATTGGATCTCCAAAGAAGTGAGTGGAGGTGAGCAAAGATCCTGCATGTCTTCATACCACTTTCTCAACACCTTTTCTTCCGAGATCAGAGACCATACTTCTTCTAGATATTCTTCCAAATTTCCCTCTGCACTCATCATCATATATTTGTCGTGTTGTTTCTGACTCAGATGATCGATTTGACATCCATGACAATGTTCTCTGGTCAGGGCTGTAATTCTTTCAGCCAATTCCGTAGCAAAACAGGAGACTAAATGTTGTTCTTGTTCTGGCCTTCTTGACATCATGACTGTAGTTGTGTTTTCTTCTTTTGGTTCTGGATCAAAAACATCGTCATCACTGGTGGATTGTGACTGCTGTGGTTCACAAAATCCCTCATCTTCTATCTCCATGGGTTCTTCGTGTTGCATCTTTTCTTCTAATAGTCTAGAATCACTTCTCTCAAACTGCTGATTTCTAGAGTATTGTCAAATTCTGTATACAAGATTACGTTCACGGTCTTGGCTAGAGCTGTAGCAAACTGAGTTCCACACGAATTTGGCCTGATTTTATAGGGTGGAAATGTCCTTCGTCGCTGCCTTGGTCGGGAGTAAAATCAAATCCCCACAAAGCATAATCCTCGTACGAATTGCCGTGGCTGCTGTTGGTGCCCAACTGTCCCGTGGCTTCAAACAGAGTCAAGTAAGATCTCAAGTAATTTTTCTGGGCAAAGTTAGGTTCAAAAGGTCTGGTACACAACGTCTGACCATCTCAACTGACTTCAATCTTGGAGACATTGAAGTGTTGAAAGTCGAAAGGATTTTGATCGATGGCTCCGTTGGGGGCTGCATTACTGACGATACCGATCAGCAATCCTTTGGGGAGCTGTCCTTGGAAGACGTGATCTTCGACTTTGGATCGGAGTCCAGAGGCAATGGTAAACGTTTTCACTTCCAGTCGTCGCACAGGATACTTGGCGTTGGTTCTGCTCAAAGTTTTACTGATGTCGTTGGCCACTTTAGCAAAAGTCTGGCTTCTTCGATCACGGTTTTGTACTCGTTGGCATTGGCCATCACATGTAAGACTGTACTACTGCGATTCAGGCGTACATCCACTCTGTTCAACAAATACTTGTCTTGTAACCACATGTCCAAATGCAAATGATCCATCACTTCTAAAGTGCGCCCTTGTTCTTTCGACGGTCGCTAAATCCCACATTGTGAGGATTGTCATCTGCAGTAAACTCTGTGTCGTTGAAGACATCCAAGGTGTCAGGTTTCCATACCACGGAAGCATCCAGATGGGTGTTCTTGGCTTCTTTTCCGTAAGTCAAGAGATTTTCCAAGTAAGCACGGTAAGGGTAAGTATCCATGCTGCTGGTGACCAGTTGTTATTCAAGTACAAATCCACTTCGCTGAACAAGGAATGCAAGAAATTATTGACGGGAGCGACTCTGGCATCGGCATCTGGATTGGTGTTTTCCGTTTTGATCACTTTGAGTTTCGGGTACAAGTGGCTGCTGTTCAGATCAATGTAATCTTCGGTTTGTCCTTTGATTTCAAATTCGATAGGGGCGGAAGATACAGGATAAAATTCTACTCATTGGGATTCTTGCATCGTCATCATGGTCGGGGGCATGGTAAACAGATCCAGTTCTGACTTTGTACATTCGCAAGAATCTCGGTGCATCAATTTCAACAGTTAGTAATCAAACACTTCTAATTCTCTGAGCGTTCTTCTTTTCTTATTCTTATTCTGAACACCGTCTGGTTTATGAGCTCTGAATGGATGTCGACGTCTCTTTCTGCCTTGTCCTTGCTGTGTCGTTGAGGAAGAAGTAATGGAAGGGCCAGAAGTGTGAAACGAATTTATAGGGGTCTCTCGGCGACCCAAAAGATCTTTTCCAGTTTGCAGCAACACATTTTTTCCTGCTCTCATAAAGGCTTCTTTAGGATTTTGTTTGTCGATGAGGACGTTTTGAAGAAATACTTTTCCTTGCGTCAAAGCGTCATCTTTTAAGGCATGCAATCCTCAAGTCACCCTGGGTTTCAAGAATGGGGCTACCGTCCGAAAAGCTGATTTTAACATATCTCCTAAACCGTGTCCTCGTTGTCGAGCCACTCCTCGGTACACAGGATAAATTTTGGTGTGTTACGATTTGCTGGAGAACCTTTTTCGAAAATGTTGTTTCACCGTGACTTTCCTTTAGTGAATAGAATATTTTGTCCCAGATCTCAATTTATACTAATGTTGACACTGTCAAAATACGATTTGCTGACTGGAAGATAATGAGGATGTACAAATTCACGGTGAACGTGATACGTGTTTCCACCTTCTTCGTACGCGGCGACGGCAGAATCCACTTTGAAAGGAATGACTTTCAGTAACGGAGCGGCTGTGTTTCTCACCACGTTGTACTCCACCACATCGGAGTACACAAACAATAAGTTCAGTCCTTCGTTCAATTCGATGGGGTAGCGAAGAGCTTGTAAAATCGGTCGTTGTTGTTGATATCTTTGGTGGAAGTGAGTTTTGTGTTTCCACCCAACATGGCAGACAACTCAGTAGAAAAAGTGCTGGACAATATTTTGGCGTCCGAAAAATGCATTTATAGACGGTGAGAAATGGCATGATACTCCATCAGGACACTTTTCTTGGTTTTGTCCAGGGCTTTGCTAAACTGGTCTTTGAAGATGGCCGCAATGGTGTCCACCAAATGTCGAGCACTAAAATAATAGCCTGCAGGAATTCTCATGAGGTAGATACTGAGTTGAGGATTGGCAGGTGCCGGTCTTTTGGATTCGTATAAACCAGAATCATTGGTGTCCAAGTGTTGTTGCACTTGCTCGTTCAAGATTTCGACGACAAAAGTGTTTTGATCTCCAGACACATTCATGGCTTGCGTAGGATGAATGATTTCTACCAAACCCACTTCCCAATGAGCTTCGTGATCCAATCGTATTGACTGAGGTAATTTGGCCGTGAAACAACATAATGTGTTGTTCGGAAACACATCCATAGAACTGTCACTGGGTAAAGTTAAATAAAATTGGTTATTCATAGTTCCAAGGTTCTGGTGTCCGAGGAGTCACTCGCGGCCAAAGGAGAATGATGTTGAAAATGTTCCAAAAGAGGACTGGTATTGTTGTGACTGGAATAAGATTAACTGGCGTTGGCCGTACCGTTGTGGTTATTGTGACTGTCCGTCGTATATTTCAAGGATGGATTTGGTAGAAGATAACCGATGCAACTGCTGAGTAAAATGGTCCACAATTGTTTGTCCCCCTTGTTGCAAACTCAAATTGGCAATCGCTGCTCCGATGACACAATACACCACAAGGATTTGGCAGAAAAAGACGATTTGATTTTTAGGCACACGTTCTCTGCACCACACCCACAGAGGTTGTTTTTCTAATTCTTGAAGAGAGGAACTCTGCGAAGTAGAGGTAGCTGCTGTGTTAAACGGCATGTTGGTTACTTCTTCTTTTATAGTCGACGACTTGGGAAGCGGCAATACAAGAATCAAAACTAGGTGGATATCCTTTCCAACGCACTTTGACTTCTTCTACTCGACGTTTGCCTACTTTACGTGTTCTTCGTTCGAGAATGCTTTCGATATCGTACAAGTCGTCTTCTTTTTTTGGTCACTCGTTGTAACTCAGGCAAGTAAAAAGTTAATTTTAACACTTCTCCGTGCATGTCTAGGATCACGTCCACCGACTTGTCCAGTGACGCGAAACAATTCGGTAGTCCAGTTGGGTAAATAACCTTTGTCAAAAGTGCGTTTGGTTTTCCGATGCGAACCCAATCTCCCGTCTTGAACAGCAGGGTTTTCTTGTGTCCCATTTGAGGTGTACCAAACAATTTATCAAACACCCTCACTTCGTTTTCAGGAGTGACCTCTTCGGGGGCACATCCGATGCTACGATGGTACGATTGATTGTACGCTTTGACCAAACGTGGTGACACGTCGATGTACTTGAGAGTGTGTTGATATGTAAAATATTTCCACATGCGTTTTTTCAAAGTTCTTTGAAAACGTTCCACGACACTGGCTTTGGTTTCAGGATTTTTGGTGGTAAAATAACGAATGTGCCTTTGTTTAAATTCTTTTTGAAAAGCTTGGTTTAGAAATTCGGTGCCTTTGTCTGTTTGCCATCGTAAAGGGTGACGACCACTTTGTTTCAACACCAGTTTTAAAGCGCGTACTAACTCGTTACTGCTTTTAGAAGTCAAAGGAACGACCCAAGCAAATTTGGAAAACACGTCGGTGACACAAAACAAATATTTGTAACCACGATTGTACGCTGCCAAATGAGAGACGTCCGCTAAATCTGCTAGCCATTGATGATCGATGCCCTCCACTTTGGTTTGACTTCTAGAAACTTTTCGTCGAATGGGTTTGTGTAACGTGTACGTCGATTGTTCTTGTAACCATCGTCGTACTTCTGCCAAACGTACACTTTTCAATTTGCTTTTAGCAGCCCGATACAATTTTCGAACTCCTCCGTAACCAGCAGCATGGGCAGGATTGTAGTAAATGCTAGCTAAAAGTGTCTCCATGATTTTACTTCTCAATAAGTCAACCAACTACCAATGCTCTTTTCTTCGTGTGGTACTTTTTTGGATTGCAATGCTTTACGTGTCCGACGAGCCACTGGTGCAAAGGATGATGTCTGAACAGGGATAATCGGTTCTGTTTTGTCTTCTGTCTTCACTTCTTTCTTTTTCTCTTCTGATAGCAAAGGGGTGGACATCATCTTTTTCATCTAACCCGGTGTAGCTAACTTTCGTATTTTTTTTAGGGGGTTTAGGTTGTAACTCTTCTTCTTCCTCTTTCTCTGTCATCCCCGTGGCGGTGTCTGCTGTTTTGGTGGCGGTTTAAGGTTTGCTTTTCATCATGGTCTTGAAATCTCTCAGAGTGGGTTGAGCTGTTTCGTCTATAGCTTTCTGGTGAAAGAGTTGAAGACGTTGCAAGAGTTGACCGTACCGTTGCGATTTTTCTGTTTCTGACAAATCGCTTCGATTAATGAATGTAATTCTTTTTGTAACTGAGACATCTCGTTGAGATTCGGATTGGGAGGTAAATGAGGTATCCGTTGTTCGTACCAACGATGGAGTTCCATCCATCGTTTGTAAGGAACTAAAGTCAGTTTTTGTCTTTCCATAAGATCCAAAGGTACGAGTGTGTCGTCTTTGCAGAGAAGAGTGTCCTTTTATCTTTTTTTTTCTTCCCGTGGTTTATCTCAGGGTCCTAACAGCTTGAGAAATCCTCCTCGTTGCACCAGCATTTTATTCTTTGGACTACGAGATAGTTTCTTTTTTTGGCCATTTGTCGACGAACGTTCCGATGTTTTCTTAATTTTGGTGTTTTGGTTTTGCCTTTCTTGGAACGGGTAGAATGGTGTGCACTTTTTCGGGTCATCTTCTTTGGCGTCAGGAGCAAAAAAATAGAACTGAGGTCTCTCGGAGGTCACGCTTCTTTTTATACTGGAACACTCTTTATCTCATGACTCCTCCTAAAAGTGGTCCAGCAATCGTTCTTTACAAAGGAGCCGCTATTTGTAACAACGGTCCTATCAGCATGGGTAGAAATCATCCTCGTTGCACCAACATTTTTTTTCTTTTGACTGAGAGGTATTTTCTTTTCAACCATTTGGCGAAGAACGTTCCGATGTTTTAATAATTTCTGTTTCTGTATCTTGGACAAAGATACCGTTCCTTTCAACACATTCAAACAACATTCGCACACGGTATCGATGATTTCTTTGGGGGCTGTTTGAATGAGTTGTTTTCGCATGGGAGGATTGGATTTTGTCAGGACGGACAACACGTCCCAATGTTTGGCCAGACGAGGTGGAAGTCCTTTTTTGGTTTTGCCTTTCTTGGGACGAGTAGAATGGTGTGTACTTTGGGGGTCATCTTAGGTGTCAGGAGCAAAAAATAGAACTGAGGTCTCTCGTAGGTCACACTTCTTTTTTATACTGGAACACGTCTCCACTGATGGTTAGCATGGCGTACCATCTTCATGACAGGCATCACTTGACGTTGAGGTGTTCTCAACGGACTAAATCGTGTCAGTTTTTGTTTGGATAAATCCAGTAGACTTTGTATCACGCCGGTTCTCTCTTGGTCTTTGGTTTTAGGTGAGGACACTTTTTTAGCAGCAGCCGCAGTGGCCAGAGCAGCCGAAGTAGATGCCCCCGGAGAGGTGACTTTTGAAATGGGTTTCCAGTTTTGCATCAAATTAGGAAACACGGATCTTAAATCAGGTTTGGCAGGCATCATCACGCAGGGCGAAGAAGAAGAAGAAGTAGAATCAGTGGACGGAGGAGAAGGTGACACCATCACTCCCTCTCGTTGCTTTCGGGAGTACGTGCGCGTCCTAGCAGTAGTACCTCGCTTTCGGGCTCAGATGTTGTTGTTGGTTTTTTCTTGGAAGGGCTTTTCTTCTTCTTCTTAGGGCTTTTCTTCTTGGGGCTTCTCTTTTTCGTTTTGGTTTTGGGTTGGGCATTATGATCCCATTTCAAAAGAGAACGAATCATGACACCTCCTAAAGAACCACTAGCACCAGGGGTCAACATGATTTGTTTTTAGTGCGTGGATCGATTCTGGGGTCAGCCTGTTGTGATAACAGCACTTTAAGTTTAAAAAAAAAACGTTTGGTTTGATGAGGGATGTGAATGATGCCTTGAAGTAACTGACGTGCTGTCAAAGTAAACCATTGTAACACTTGTTTGAGACTAGCTTCTAACAAATGGGCACGGACTTGTGCATTTTGTTTGCGACTGATGCCATACACGGCACGAATCAATTTGGCAGGAGGATGAGATTGAAAGGAAGTCATCTCGAAGACTGTGAGAAAGAAATGACGCGGTGGATGTTTTTATAGTTTTTTTTCTTTCAGAGAGTGTCCGAAGGGGATGTGTAAATGACGGGGCCTCCTTCTTGACAACAGTGGTGAAACAAACTGGTAACAAATCTCAAATAATCGGGAGTGGTGGGTTTTAAGTCGATGAGTAAATACGCATGAGGTGTTTGAGTGGCATCGTCGTACGCATAATTCAGCCAAGGAGTGCCTAACTGTTTGGCTAACACTTGCACATGAGATTAGTCTCTATGGCTTTTAAACAACACCACGTAATGGGCATTGAGACTGATGGTACGATGGGCTTTACTTTGTTGAAATAAATTTTGAGTAATGTAAATGATGCTGGCATTACGATGATGTCCTTTTCGTGTAAACCAAAGTTTAATTTCTTGTTCGTCTTCTCCTAACATGTCGTCGAAGCTGACTAGATGTGTTTGACTCAAGTCAGACACGATCATATCGTCTTCGCGAGGAATGCCTTCGACAAACGAAAAAGCTTCTCCTTGACTTTCACGAAGTAACGTGTAAGACGATTACCACTCTTTGTAACACCACACGATACGTTGAGGAGGACAATCAAACAAATGAGATTTGTTTTCGATAAAACGTTTGACAAATTCGGTTTTGCCTGAACCACTGGGTCCAGCAATCAACATGTTAAATGGATGGCGCAGATACAAAGCTTCCCTACTTTGACGATCTAACTTTTCGTCAATCACTTTGACCAAAGAAGAAGAGGTAGAAGAGGCAGAGGAAGATGCAGCCATGACTGAGGTAGGGAGAATTTTGAGAAGAACACGAAAGACACAGGACATTTTATACGTTTCATACACGTTTAATGTTTTAAAAAACAACAAGAAAACATATTTACCGGTCATGAAGCACGAAAACACATACAGTAAAAATGGTGAGGTACAACAATAAGGCAACCACTAAAAGCATCAAAGTTCTGTGTAAACAAGTCAATGTACAACAACTATAATTCCGATGAATGTGTGTCCCACGAAATTGGTGTACACGCACTGGTATTCTTGTCTCTGTTGTGGAAGAATGGAATGTCTCTGGCGGAAAGGTTCTTTGTTTCTCAGGTGTTTCCATTTGTACGACGGTGATGTCTTCTTCTTCTTGAGGCTCAAGTGTCCTGGTTAACTTCGGTTCCAAGTTCACTTTTTGTATTGGATAATTAGTGACACGCAAGGTCCTTTGCATAGTGTGTCACTCCTTGTAGCCAAGCTTCGAAACCAACACTTTTCCAGTCACGTACATCTTTCCACTCGTAAAGTTGTTTGTGTAAACAACTAGCGATGCACACTTCTTGGAAACTATGAAGTGTAGATACAATCTGACAAATGTCTTCTTCACACGGAGGTACACAACTGGTGTTCATCACGATTCTCAACATTTTGAGCACAATTTGTCTTTCGTGTGCCGATAAAGCGCGAATGGTAATGTCTTTGTTGTTGCATGTACCGTTCATAAATAGTCCGCAAGGAATACTGTTCCTCCAAAATAATCCACAACGAATGTCCTGGGAAACGAAATCCAAGAAAAGTAGTCACTAACACACACACCGCATAACGTCCAAAGTTCAGTGGAAACAGTTCCTGTATCAGTCGTTTGTAATCCTCTAAGGTCTGAACACTATCGTTGATTTCCTTCCACGGAATTCGTTCCACAAGTAAAGACAACGATCGTGGCACGGTCAGCTTTTATATCCAGGTTCCCAAGGTTGGTATCTATTGTGATAGTCAACCCCAAGGGTTCTGTGATAGTCTCTCCCAAGAATCAGTCTTCTTATACTGTGAAGGTAGCAATAGTTTAAAAATCGAGAAATGACTTTGAGTTTGCGTTTCACTTGTATCTTGACAAACTCTCTGTAAATGCGTTCTCGCAGCTCCGGAGGCAAACAACGAATGTGCTCTTCTAAAGTATCCGAGATATGTTACTTGTTGGGACCGACCATGTTCCAGGTAAGCTGAGTCTTTATACTCCCATTCGTGAAGCGTCACGCCGCAACTGAAACACTTGACTTTATCACCTTCTCCCAAGTAGATAAATCCGGATCTGGCTAAAGTTTTGGGAGTAGGTCCTTCCAGATATTTAGGCCACTTATCTTGGAACGTCCGGAATCGACTTTCAAAGTCACAATAGTCAGGCAATCCCACAGGCAACGTGTATTATTTGTCAAAGTAGGGATGGCATCCGTAGGTAGGTACACGCTTATCATCCCCAATAAAGAAGAAAGGGCGTCGTGCTGTATGGCTTTCGCTAATGGGGCGGTAAGGCACACGAACGGCATCGCTTTCGAGGGTCCCAGAGGAGGAGCGACAAGGTCTGATGTCAAAGCGTACGGCATCCGTCTCATCGCAAGGCACTGCATCGCACTCCAGGTCGTGATCGAACTTGGACTCCACAGTAGGTTCCTCGCTCGTGGACTGTGTCGAGTTCGTTACCATCAGTGCCTGTGTACTGGTCTCCGCATTGAACTTGAATTTCACAGTGAGTTCCTCACTCGGTAACTGTGTGGCATTAGTGTTCATCTTCTTCTTCTTGCTCGGTCAACGTTTGGAGTCACAACGAATGGTTGGTCTTGGAAGTTGTCCCTTTTTTATACTGAAGATCGGCGTGTCCGTAAGGCAAAGTGGTGTGGTCTGGAAGTCGCACTCGTTTCTGGTACACAATTTGGTAAACTTTTTCTAAAGGGCGAATGACAATTTGTTGATTTTGTAACCGTAAGCGTGTGGTATTGGTTCGTCCTCCAAACATACTGTGCTGTGGATCTCAAGGTTCGATGTCGACCACGTCGTAACTTTCGGCAATGCGTCTAAATTCTGGATCGGATTTGAAACGTCGATCGTACTCGTGCTCCCACATTTCTATCACATGGTATTGACTTTTTAACCTCAGACATGGTTGGTAGATGTGTTTGTACAACTCTTCCATGGTGCAGTCTGAAAAAGGAATTTTCAGGTGTCGTTGAGGAAAACAAGTAGGGCATCCGTGAAACAAGCATCCCTGAAATTCGTACGCTGTCTGAGGGTTTTCTAAATCCCAACCATCCACAGAAAGACTTTCCACTTTCTTTTCTCCCCCTCCGTTTCTGGCATGTTGTTTCCATTTGTCTTCCTTTTCTCACAAGTAATGCAACCAACGCAATGCTTTGGCAGAGTATTGACGGCTGGCCGAGAGAGAAGTGTTAGGGTGTATGATAGCTAGTTCGTTCTCAGGCATGAACTTTTTGGTGTACAATAAGGTACAGGCTATGGGTAGGGTGCACGCTTCCTTCAAAGGATCGACTTCTCCGTGATCTAGAAATAATCGTCTAAACTCTCCACAGCAACGGCGTAAAATGTCCACATAGGATCGACAATACTTCAACATTTCTTCTTGAAAGTCAAACGGTTCTGAAGCGTGAGATTGGTACCAAGCGTGAAAGGCTTCTCGGTGTTCGGTGTGCATTCCGTCGGGGATCGTAATAGTTAACGTCAGGCAAATGCGGCAGCACTACGTGTTGATTGGCTTCCGTATTGAAGAAGTGGGGAAAATATCCTTTGGCCATTTCTGTCATTCCAAATGTTTTAGGCATTCGACGCAAAGGCATGGCCAAATAACTCATGGAATCTTTGAATTGTACTTGTCCCACTTGCATGTAGATGAGTTGTCTCCGTTCATGGTGACTTTGGGGCATTCGGTACCTTGTTCTGAATACTATTTTTACAGAAATTGTCCATCGTATCCAGAGAAATTGTGAGCCATGACAGTAGCATAGCGATGACAGTCTCCGTAACGTTGAATGTCCTCTTCGCTCCAAGTGTCGTCGATGGGGTCTAAAATCCATTGGGCAAACTTGGGCAGAGTGTTGGGGCCACGAAAGATATTTTCACGTCCTCCTGGAATCCTACTACAAGGAGGACAGTGAAAATGGATAGGTTCTTGTATGCACTTCTCACAAGCCCGATGAGCGACGCAGTAATCAGGAATGTGAATGACCGTTTCTTGCATGCATTCAAAATCAAAAAAGATGAAATCCACTTTGGTCTTGTTCTTCTTGGGATCACCCTTTAATTCTTTCTCCAGTGTATTGTCGTATTTTTGAATGAAACATTGATGATCATAATCCACGATTTGGTCGCAAATGCGGCATCTTTTCTTTCCGGCACAAACGTGTTTCTTGGGGTCGTTGGTTCGGATCAGTTGTCCACACGTGGAGCACAATCTCAATAAGTCACAAGCGCTTTTTTGCTGATGACCTTGTGTCCTGCGATGTTGTTCGTAACAAGAGGGACTGACAAAGGTTCGTCGACACGTCGAGCAATGCACGTGTTTTTCAGGAAGGCATGACTTGGAAGCTAAACAACCCCGACATCTCTCTCTGCAATGAATGTGTTTGTCCCGATTACAAAATCCTTTGTCACATTTCTCGCAGTAGTAACAGTATCAAAGAAATCCTGTGATACTCATGATGGCATCGAAATGTTCTTGATGATAATGCACGTGAATGTATTTTCCCTCCGGGAATCGGGTCCTCGAAACAGCAGAGCTCCGCGAACTTCTTGAGGGTGTACTTTCAAGGTGTACCGATGAGCCAAGACGTCTTGTTGCATTTCAGAAATGCCACACACGGTCTCTTTTGGTATGCCTGCTTGTTGTAACAGGAGTTCTGCTTCTTTCGTTGTTTGGCTCTGTCCAATTGTCGAATGCTCTTGCATGCTCTTTCCATTCTGCGGTCTCGTTCTTGTTGGCATACGTTCGCCCCACGACGATGGCACGGGCCAAGCAAATCTTGTCCTGAGAATTGTCGATTTGGACCACACTGTGTTTGCTATTGCGAGGTCGTCCACCAGTAACACTTTCCTGCTTCGTCCGCTACCTCGAGGAGGTGACACGTGAGTCATGTGAAGTGTGGCTTTTCCATCGGAGATGGTAAACTCTACATTTGATTGTTGAACGTGTTCAACTGTGTCCATGACTTTAGACGGTGTTAATTCTGCCGGGGTACTGAACTCGATCCAGACAGGAGTCTTCTAACTGTCGTGATGGATGGAAAGTCTCAAACGATCGTCCTCTTTGGCTCCGCATTGTCGTTTCAAGGTCTCTAACAAAGAATCCCACAAATCGGTAATGAAGCCTGCAGCTTTCTCGGGAGGCACTTCAGACTTGAAGTCTTTAAAGTTGACGGTGTAAGTGTAAGCCGTGGTTCTAAATTTTCTGGAGGTCATTTTATGCGTCTCTCGAATGCGATAGTAATTTTCTGGAGCCACGGAACGACGTTCTTTGTTAGGGGTTCTAGACTCTCTTGGTTTGGTGGAAGGTTTGGTTTCAGGTTTACTCATGTCCTCTTCGAAATCGCTGGCATGGACTTGGGCTAGGACTTCAGCTAGCGGTGTATGAGGCGGCACGGAAAGGCGTCGTCGTGGTCTCTTCGTTTCTTCTTCTGTTTCCTCATAGACATGGCGTGATCTTTTCTTCTTGACGTCTCACTTGAATCTGATTGAGTTTTACACAGGCTCTCTACTTATATATAGAGAGACCTTCCTACCATCAGAGTCACTATTCGTTATTCAACTTTCAAACAGTGAAGATGGAATAGAAGTCAGAAAAGCTTACCCTTCTGGTCAGAGATTTAGCACAACAGACGTCTGTTGCTATCAGAATTTTACAGAGAGTCCTTGGAAAGTATTCCAGTAAGACTAACCACTACACCTCCTCCTCCTCTCGAGATAAAAGTCAAGATACTTGCTATATCTGCCAAGAGATAGGCCATTTGGCTCCAGAATGTCCACAACGTCAAAACCAAGGAAAAGATAAGTGAGACAAAAGAAAAGATACCTCTTATCATTGTATAGAAAAAGGACATTGGTCTTCAGAGAAACAAGAGAATCAACAAAAGAGGGAGGAAGCAGAGGGATCTTCAACACCAGAAGAAGAAGAAGAAGAAGAAGAACTCATCCCCGTCGTCAATAAAGGCAAGAAGGCCAGACGACTGGAAGACAGTGAAGAATAATAAAAAAGAACCCTTGATGCTTGTGAAGAAATTCAAGAAAAAGAGAGACAGACAGTGAACGATGAACTTGAGTGGTGTGTATTGAAATGTTCATTGTGTTTTTGTAACGAGGATATACCAAAATGGAAAAAAAGTAAGTGTCTTTTGGTTTTGATTTCTTAGAGTATGGACGCACGCACGCACTCCTACACAAACCAGTGATGGGATTTAAAGTTTTACTTGATTTGGCAATGAGATTATTTCTTTTCTTGGCAATTGGGTGGCCCTGAAAAGGACCGTTGGGTGCTTTTTTTTAAAACAAACTTATGGACTGGACATGATGAGCTTTAACTGTCTCAATCCCTTTCCACGACCAAGTCCTACTCCTCCTCCTCCTGCTGCTGCTTTGGTAGTGGTGGTAGTAGTAGTAGTAGTCAATGGTGGTGGTTGTGGTGGTGGTAGCATCTCAGTAGTAGTGATGGGTTTAGTATATTTAGCCCGTGAAGGTCTCTTTCTCTTTGGTTGTATTAAATAAATCGGATACATGTTTCTCAGATGCTTTAACTCGGCTAAAATGTCTTGTAGTAGACTCACCGTTTTGTTTTCATCACTCCTTCTGTCCTTCACGATTCTCCTCTTCTAGCTTTCTTATTTCTCCTTCTTGCTTTCTTCTTTCCTCTTCTTGCTGAAGAAAGGCTTATTCTGCTTCTCTCTGACGCTGCAAAACTTTTTCCAATTCTTCTTTTAGTCTCTTTTTAAAATCATCGACCACGGGCAAAGATGGTGGTGGTTGTGGTACAACAGCGGTTGTTTCAGACAAAAATTCTTGCGACGACAGAAAATCCACAAAATCTAAATTAAAATCTTCTGGTTGAAAATTCACCACTGCATTGGCCGTCGTACTCTCACTCCGAACATACGAGGTTTCCGTCGCAGGCTCACCCCAATACATCGTCTTCGTTGTATCAGCCATACTCACACTATGCCGCCAAAGGTAAAACCATACGAACGCTGTGACGCCTATATACTGAAGGTGACGTCATCCCCCCGCTCTCTTCTGATTGGAAGAGAGGCCCACCCTGTTGTAACGCGCAATTGGATTGGTGGTTCATTTCGATCCGTTTCAATCCGCTCTTGGGCTATATATACCAGCGCTTTTGTCACATACCTTCACCGGTTCTCAAGAGCAGAAGATGTATACCTCTGTAGAGTCATCATCGATCGTATCGTGGATGTTGTTCAACCCAGACTTCCCGATGTACGTGAAAGCTTCATGGGCGATTACCAAGATCACAGCTACAGCGACGTGGAAGAGAAGGATCTATATAGAGAGACAAGGCTGACTGAAGCGGGTATTGATTTACGGGCCTGAAGTCCGTCGAAGCTTAAGGAGAAGAAGACCATCCACGAGGTGTGATATCTGTTAACTTGGTTCACACCACTCCAACGGCTCTTTTCATGGCCACCCACCTCTCTAGAAAAGATTACTCCATTATTGCCTTTAAAAAGATATTGTTGTGTTTCTATGTTGAGTGTATGTTTGTTTGTGTGTTTGTTTGTTGAATGTATGTGTCACTTCTGTCCCTCTAAAATACTTCTATCCCCATCCACACATCTGTCCCTATAAACACTTCTGACCCTATAAACACTTCTGTCCCATCCACCCTTTTGACGCTATAAACCTTTTTGAGGCTATAGTGCCTCCTTTGAGGCTATAAACACTTTTGAGGCTATAGTGCCTCGCCCTGTTCATTTCCCCTTGAGGCTATAGTGTCACCCGCAATGTTAATTTTTCCTTGAGTCTATAGTGTCAATTTTGAGGCTATTCACTCACCCTATACTACTTATAGCCAACTCATTTCTGAAGCAAAATAGAAAATCAGAGTATCCTTTTCTGATACATAATAACCAATATTTTCACTCCAGTCTTGATAAAGCAAACTTGTTTAATAAATATTTTTCTGAACAATCCTTGGTAGATGATACTTTCACTACCCTGCCTTCTTCTATACCTCTTCCTGACACTGGCGTTAATAATGTTCACATTAGCATAAATGACGCAGAAGATGTTTTTCAAATCTCAACAGCAGTAAGGCAGGGGTCCTGATAAGATCCATCCTAGGTTGCTTAAAGAAGGCACTCGCACGTTATCGCGATATTTATCAGAAATGTTCAATAATTCGCTGCAATCTTCATATTTTCTAATAGCGTGGAAAGAGGCTAATGTTACTCCTATTCATAAAAAATGGGACAAAAATGATGTTTCAAATTACAGACCTATTTGACTACTAAGCTGCTTGGGCAAAACATTTGAAAAATGTGTCTTCAATCCCTTGTACAATTATCTTACAGCCATCAACCTAATTAGTTATCTTCAATCTGGTTTGATCCCTAATAGATTTGGCTTCCTTACAACTGTGTGATATGCACAATACTTTTCGCAATTCAGCTGACGCAGACAAAGAGATTAGGGTAGTTTTTGTGATATTAGTAAGGCCTTCGACAAAGTCTGGCACAAAGGTTTAATTCATAAGCTAAGAAATATTGGAAATGGTGATGAACGTTTGGAATGGCTTGAACATTATTTCTCAAACAGGACGCAAAAAGTTGTTTAAGAAAGTTGTACTTCAGACCAAGAACATGTCAGGGTTTTATGTGCCCCAGGGATCTATACTTAGACCACTGTTATTTTTAATTTACATTAATGATATTGTCACTGATATTCGGTAAAGTATAAATCTATTTGCTGATGATACATCGTTGTCAATTATTGCCGAGGACCCAACCCTGGCTGCTGGTATTTTGAACAAAGAACTACTTAAATCAATTTATGGGCTAATCAATCGTTAGTTGATTTTAATCCAAACAAAACCAAATCAATGATCATATACAGAAAGTCGCAAACGGAACAACACCCAGAACTTTTAATGAATGACACTTTTATTAGGAATGTCACTTCTCATAAAAACTTGGGCCTAACTTTAAATGAATCCTTATCTTGTCGTATACATATACAGGAAATAACAAAAACATGGAAAAGGTTAGACATACTACGAAGTTTGAAATTTAAACTTGATAGAAAATCATTACAACTTCTTTATTTAACCTTTATAATACCTCTTTTGGAGTATGGAGATATTGTCTGGGATAACTGCACCCGGTATGAAAAAAATGAAATACAAAAAATACAAACTAAAGCAGGTATAATCATTTAAAGGGCAACAAAATCTATATCATATGCTAGAATTTTGGAGGAAATGAAATGGGAAAGACTTTCAACAAGGCGCTACAAACATAGAATAATAAAATTTTAAAAATGTATTATGGTACCAGGACAAATCTTTCTAAAATTTATTTTTACCAAAGTCTGTTGCAGAATGGAATCTTCTCTCTTTGGAAATTCGAAAGAAACCTTCGGTGTACTCTTTTAAATCACACCTAAATATGAATCTAGACAAAGTCCCAATCTATTGCTATCAAGGAGGGAGACTAGCACAAATTATGTATACAAGAGTTCGACTTGGTTTTAGTTTATTAAACGACGATCTTTTCAAAAACCATTCGTCATCTAGCAATAGATGTTCACACGGTGTACCAGAAACCGTGAAACATTTTCTCTTAGACTGTACAACATATGTTACCCTCAGAACCGAACAATAGGAATATTATTCCATATTACAGATATAATTTCGTTATTAATGGGTAACTCCTTGCAATCGGTTGAAGTCAACGAGGAGATCTTCAAGGCGGTCCATAAGCACATATTTACAACTAAGAGATTTGCTTCATTATTACCTATATCTGCACTTTAAGTGGTTAAATCTCCGATACGTATGTTGTTATTATAAATATATACACCCAAGCTGAAGTTAAAAGTTATTTATCTACCCCTTCCCTTTATCAATGTCAACAGCGACTGCCTCAGCAGTGATAGCGGCTGCGACACGTCGACGGTTCTGTTCATACGCAACTATATTTGCAACTTCCGCACGCTTGACTAAAATCTTACTTTACCGGGGTTGGAAACGGCAATTGCCCCAATCCTGGCTATCAATGAAGCAATCGATGAAGGTACTGATAAGATTCTCCACACGTTGGAAAAATTGACCAACACCGGTTCAGGATGGACTCTTGACAGATGTACAGAAGTTCAGCTCCATATTTTCTCATTCGAACCATTCCGCGGATCGAATTATATACCAACGCCAGACATTGTTCCGCCGCGGTCGGTGGTAAATGTAAAAAACCACGACAACCGATGTTTTGAATGGGCGATTGTGTCCGCGTTACATCCCGCTAGCGATCATGTAGATCAGACGCGAAATTATGAACAATATTTGGGTGAACTCTATTTTGGTAACATTGAATTTCCGGTGCAGGTTACCAAGGCTATACTGAACAAGTTTGAAGAACTTAACACAGTATCGCCGTTAATGTGTTCTCTTGGGACAAAGATTTTTATTCGCCTGCGTTATCCCCACATGTGCAAAACGGAAATTTCCATACACGGACTGAGATTGATCTGCTGTTAATAGAAGACAAATGAGCGATTCAGAATTGATATCGAATTACATGGATAAAAAATCTTCCCCGATTGCTTAACCTACACAGTACGCACCACGGTAAAAAGTTTCCATGCAGACGTTGCATGCATTTATTTTGCTCCCAACAACTGCTCGAGGACCATGATTTTTATTGTGGTGGAATCAGTAAAAAACCTCAGCGTACAATTATGCCAATGGAAACAATTGAGATTAACATACAATACAACACAAGTTGCGGAACAAATCCCACGCGGGTTTGGTTACGTTGTCGTCAGATGTGATGGAGCAGCGGAGCTACCAATATTGTATCCTGGCCAAAACTCGGTTGAGGTGTTTCTTAAATCGTTCGAGGTTACCAGGAAATGGATCCGCGAACAGCTCGATTCATACACTAACATGATTACAACCAGTGATGATATTGATAAGTTTATCGCGGCCACCCATTGCCGAATCTGCGAAGGAGCTTTCAGTTCCATCGGTGGAGCTGGATGCTCCAAAGTTCACGATCACTGTCATATCACTGGGGCGTACCGATGAGCCGCACACAATGCATGCAATCTACAGCTGCGGATTTGCCCAAAGAAAAAAAAAATCCCTGTTGTGTTTCATAACCTGCATGGGTATGATTGCCACTTGATTATGCAGGCAATCGCAACAGCATCGAATGCGCCAAAAAGCGTCATCCCCAACAACATGGAAAAGTACATGACGTTTTCGGTGGGTCAGTTGCAGTTCATTGATTCGCTGCAGTTTTTCAATTCCAGCTTGGACAAACTAGCAAGCAACCTTGCGGTGGAAAGCTTCAAAATCACCAGTCGATATGGCGTTGGTGGACAAAGTCCGTTGCCCGTTGGTGGGATTTCGTGGATAGATCCCGCACATTTGGACGTGCAAACACATGTACGCAATCACGACAGCAACAGCGACCACCGATACTTCTTCGAAGTCGACTTAGAGTACCCAGACGAGCTTCACCACGTCCACAACGACTATCCGCTGCCACCGGAAGCGCTGTCGGTGCCCAGCGAATGGCTGTCCCCGTATCAGTGCGCGCTCTTAGACGAATCCGGGCTCAAGATCGTCGAATGCACCAAACTTGTTCCAAGTCTTCGGCGGATGACCAACTTTGTACTCCCAGTACGAAGCCTGCGGTTGCATTTGGGATTGGGAGTGCGTGTAAACAAAATTCATCGGGTGCTACGATTTCGCCAGCATACTTGGATGGCTCCTTATATCCAGGTGAATACGGATCTGCGCACCAAGGCCACTAACGAGTTTGAGAAAGATTTCTTCAAACTAATGAACAGTTTGGCAAGACGATGAAGAATCTGCGAAAGCGAATCCGCGTCGACCTTGTCTGTGATACTGAACCGGACAAGCTTCGAAGGCTCATCACGGACCCGGCATTTGAAACCCAAAAGATCTTCGATGATGGACTTGTTGCCGTACACAGTAAAAAGATCGAAATTGAAGCTAACAAATCCAATCGACGCTGGCGCGTCTTTGATGGACTTGTCGAAGCTGCTCATGTATCAGTTTTACTATGACAAAATGAAACCATTTTACCACGATCGTGTCAAGATGCTTTACACCGATACTGACTCGCTGCTGATGCATATAGCCACAGACGATGTGTACGCGGATATCGCATCGGACACACTCGCGAACGAATTTGACACCAGCGATTATCCCGAGGGCCCGCTAAAAAGCGATAGAAACAAAAAAGTCGAGGCTATTATCGAATACGTGGGACTGCGCATCAAAATGTACTCAATTGTAGTCGGATCGGAATAAAAAAAAATGGGCAAAAGGAGTTGCCGGGGTTATTGAGAAAAAGGATCTCACACACCATGTGTACGTGGAATGTCTTAGCGAGCGACGCGAATTCGTACATACCGTCAACAGGATTAAACAGCATCACATGGGTGTATACCAATGCACCAAGGTCAGTTTGTCACCGCTGGACACCAAGCGATGGATATTCCCCGATGGAATTACCACTTACGCGTTTTGACATCATGCGATTGTGAATTCGCTTACGATTGACACACTAGTGTAAAATAGATCTTGGTGGCAGTTCCGTATTTGCGGGAACGACCAACAATTCCTCCAGTGCAAATGCTCGGCTTGGTGGACGAGGTCCACCGTGTGACGGCACCAATGATAACGTGATGGTTGTCTTGGAAAATCAAACCGATCAGCCATTGTGAATACATTGACGGACCATTCAGGGTCAGTAGCACGACGTTGCCCACCTGCTAACTCCCCAGCCGCATATAGATACCGAATGAAATTGTTTCCGAGTTATTCCAACGGTGGTGGATGTGAAACTGATTTCAGAACAGTGACCGTCTTTCGCCGAATTGCATCTGCGGGATTTAATGTGATATCATTATTCAGCGCTGCAATGACTGAACGCAGCCGTATTTACCCACTCGTGAGATCGTTCTATGATGCGAGATCTTTGCAAAGTGCTAGCACTTTGAGATCTCATTAGCAATTTCTTGATGTCTGAATAATCGCTCCGCATGTTTACGATTAAATCGTTCCACAATAGCCTGGTCGCGATGTGCATTGACATGTCTAACACGGACCCTCACACGGTGCCGAGTCAACAACGCAGCTGTGGTTCCGAAAACGTCTTTACCTGGATCAACTTGTAATAACCGTGGCCAAATTAACGGTCCACGTGTGTAAATACTTTCGAGTGATTCTGCGACAGCAGCGGATTCTTTAGATACGTCAGCGTTTCCGCTTCCTTGTATCTGCTAGCGATATCCACAATGGTTAACATATATTTGGATACGCGTCCGTGTACCCGATCATGTGGAAGAAATAGCAGATCAGCCTGGTGAACTTCGTTAGGTGTTTGGATATCAAACCAACCACGGGAAATCTTTCTTGCCGTGGGTAGGTAAATTTGCCATTGAGCTTGTTTTGCCAACCATTTGCGAGCGGTCCCGTGAGTGACCGCCGCCGCGCTCGCTAACTTTTCAACAGCAGATTCGCCACGCCAATACCCGCGTGGACTGTAGTATATTTTGGCTAAAGTCCGCTCGGAAATCATGTTTGTTGGTTTGTTTATTATATCAATATAGTTTACCTCCAATGAGCGGATGTTGCTTAGTGGACTTTACCCAAAACAATCTTGGCCTTCATGCCTCCTTTGATGATTCATCTAGCGATTCTTTTTCCGCGTGTAGGATTGATCGTGTTCAAATCATGGATAAGATCACATCAGCACGTTGGCGCGCACGGACATCGTTTGATGCTCGGTAAGCAAGATCATGCCGGTAACATGCAGCATCGACGCGGTTGATCAGTGCTTCCCCGGGCGCTGGTCGGTTATCGGAATTAAGTCATATATCCGGCCGTTTTCCAGGCTCACAGTAATTGAATCCGGGAATATGCTTTTCACAGGATATTTACAACATCGTGTCCCGGGTAACTTTCCTAACGCGGCAGCGACATCACCGCCGACGACTTTTTTTTACTAAAAAACCGGTGCTTTCAGCTCCATCGATATACCTGGAAGTGAGACGGCTTTTTCGTCCACCCACAAATGTGAACTTGTTTGAGTTACATCGATCGCGGCTCGACATTACGTGTTTGAACTCGAGTTGGATTCGCAGTACGAGTTTTCATGCGGCATCGAACACAATATTAAGGTATGATTCTATTATACAACAACACGAAGAAGCTTTTGAAAAAAATCAAAGATTTGGAAAGATCCGCGTCGAGAAAAATCTAAGATTTCACCGTTGTTGACTTTTCTGCGCAGGCAGCACCGAAACCGTCCAAACATGGTGATAAGTTTTCAAACACTGTTCGCGCGTTGATCATTGGCCCGGCCGGTTCAGGAAAAACCCAACTGTTGTTGAATATGATTTTACGATGGCTGATGTGGGATCGGTTGTACGTAATTGCACCGTATGGTCAACCGTGTTACGACGTATTCAGGGATTTTGCGAGCGCGCTTGCGTCGTCGAGTGGCAGCACCACCACGTCCGCGGTTGATTTCTTTTCCATCGTCGATGAAGCGCCTACGATTGACAATCTTGATCCAAGCGTGAATAATCTTGTCGTGTACGACGATGTGATGCTGGAACACCAAATCAATCCAGCGCGGTTATTTTCCCGAGGCCGACATAAAAACACAGATGTGATGTATTTAACTCAACAATACGCACACGTGCCTAAATTAATCCGAATCAACTGTAACACGTTGATGATATTTCGTGGCATTGACGCACATGGCCTGGCAAACATTCATCGGACTTGGTGTGCAGCTGACCACACGTGGGATGAGTTTCGAAATATGTTTGCGCGTGTCACCTCGGACCCTTATAGTTTTCTCACTATTGATTTGACCGGTGGATTAAGCAATTTAACAACCGCGATAAACATATAAAATGTTGAAAACCGATAAAGCTTCGCCGAAGAAGCTTCGCCAAAGAAAGCTCCGCTTTCCGCCAGTGATACCATAGCAAAGTATGGAAAGTGACGCAGTCAAGCTACCCATGAATACCAGGAACTGATTAATAATGTTATAGCCGGCCGCAAACGTGTCCGAGATATGTTACAATCGAGACAATACGTACGAGAAGATCTCACAGCGGTCTTTGAAGAAACATTTGCACCGCTGATCAAACTAACAAAGAGATTGTAGCCATGACTGCGGAAGCTGCGCAGCAAGCAAAGAAATTCGCGGAAACCACTGCCGAGATGATGCGAACCCAACGACAACCTGGTCCGATCAGGCGTGCGCCCGCACAGTTAGCAGAAATTCAAGAAAGGTTAGGGGACATGCAAAAGGATGTTCAAGAGCCACTTAAGTATCTTCCAAAAACGAAAACCACCCAGTAACCGATCAAAATTGGAAACACGAGCTCAAAAATTAATGAATTGGCACGGCAGGCAATTTGTGTACACCCTTAGATTTTGCCGCTGCTGTACCTAGTCCAAAACAATTAAAAGATTACATCAACAAGGAATGGGCCTGATGGGTATTCCGGGGTTGGACTGGATCTAAAAGACTATCCGGTAGTGATCCTATATGGACCGATTTTCAAAAGAACGTTGGACTAAATTGAATATACGGTTCAGAAAAAACCAAACCGAACTGGGATAATTTTCGCTGTATATATAGAAAAATCTGGGAAGAAATCTATGGGGTTGAGCCTCAAAAAGAGGGTGAGCCTACCGAGGAAGAATATTTCTCTCCAGTGGAGGATCTCCCGGAACAACCTAAATATGGAAAAGGTCTCGGTGGAAGCAGAACTTCCCGTGCACGTGGGTGCAAAGGTTCCATGGCAATTAAAGGACTTAAACCCGCAGGCGAATGGATGTACGTGTATCAACTAGTGGATCGGTTGGGAACACTGTTGGGATCAGTTCGTGCTGACAACAACGCACCTGAAGTCGTTAATGAGGCCGCTTCGATTTGTCAGCGGTGGCTTACCAACGACATCATGGACCCGGAAACGTTTCGATCATTGATTCATGAACTTGTTGAAGACATCGATGATTTATACAACACCGATGATGAGTTCTGAGCAAAACCTGGTATATTATGGAAATGGCCTTGGCGATGTTGTCCGGGGATTGTTAACAGGCGTGCCCAAAGTGCTATCGGCGTTGTCTTCACGCGCTGCACCAAATGCTAAGCAAATTACAATGCGAGTCGTTGATAGCATCAAAAGCATCGCTGTGGATCGGTTGAAAAATATTGGATCGAAGGCGTTTTAATCGCTTCGATATCGTATACGACGATTGGTTACACAGACACCGCGGGTAGAACCAGAACCAATTACACTTCCATCAATGGAAACTATGCCAGCCCCGTTTGGTAAAATCATCAACGAAGCTGCTCAGCAGCGTATCCCCGAATCAGCGATTGCAAATATGGCAATGGGAAGCGGATTACAGTTGTGGAAGGGACGCGAGCGGCAACGCAGTCCCAAAAGATATTAAACCAACCCGATAATGTATAAGTGTAAACAATGGTAAGCTTCAAATATACACCCGACACCGCGTTTGACATGGCACGCCTGTGTTGGTGGATCGAAGTAAAAAGGATTTTTATGAGTATTTGAACACGGCTAGGTTACTTAATGAATAAAAATAGAATTGCAAGTGGAGGACACGTCTAGGTTTCTTCTTCCGTGCAAGGCTTTCTTGGCAATTAAGAAAAACGTGTACGTGGTGACAACGGTCACGATTACGACGCCGGTATCAGGGTTGGATTTGTCAACAAAGGCATCATGGTTATTCAACAGAGTAAGTTATTTCATCGACGGAAAGGAAATCGAATCAATTTTCAGCAACGTTGACATTGCAACGACAATTCTCGGACTCTCCAGATACAGTGACGATTACGCAAAGTCTGCTAGCCCGTCTATGATGTTTCACAAGGACTCATCCGATAATGCAAATCATATAATATATACCACTGACAACGTTAGAAATGCAGCAGAGGATGGGCCAATGCCCGCTGTACTTGGCGCCAATGCTAATTACAACCTTGGATTCGCACAGCGTCGACTACAACCTGAGGGAGCCTCATTAAACTTTTCTTGTGCGATTCCTCTCAGTCACATATTTGGGTATTGCAGAGATGTTTGCAAGGTTATTTTCAAGGTCAAACACACAGTCACGTTAAACCGTAAGAACAACATGCAATTTGGCGTGATATAGGCGCCGCTGCTAGTCAAGTTGTGTAGTCAACATTCACATTGTGGATGCCCATGCTAACTCCTTCACTGACCACAGAAAGCCGTTTGTGATCGTTTATGAGTTCTGGAACCATGTCAACGCTGTCGTTTCTCGCGTACACCACAGAAATGCACCGAAGAAGTGATATTCCTGTACAATAAGTACCCAACATGGCCTTAGCGCACCAAAACATGTTTTTGTGGTTTTTCAAAATATGGATAGAGACAATAAACAACACCAGAGCTCTATGATATTTGACAAAATAGGAGTGTCTGAGGTTTCTTTGCGGTTAATAGGTCATATGGAACCCTCCGAAGAAATTTTGCTTAACTTTACAGACAATCAAGTCGCACGTGCTTATCATAATCTGTAACCTGAACCGGCATCAAAACATTGACATAGGTCTGCAGATTTCCCAGTTTGACTTTCGTACGTTGTACCCAATTTATTACTTTTCATTGGAACACCTGGAGTTGTTCAGACAGTCAGTGGTTGACATGCACTTTCATGCACGTGTAGGTGGGCCCTTTGTGGCCCAAAATGGCGCCGCTTATCCCACCGTCACAGGTGGTTACAGATGCATTGCTGTGATTCTCTCCGACAAGACTCTGTTGTTGGAGGGCGCAGGTGGTCGAATGAGGATTATTGACGCGCCTGTGGAAAACTCATAGTGGTTGCAATTGAATCTATTATATTTGTAAATAATAATGTCCTATCACGAAGTTACGGTTGGCCTTCGCGAAAGCTAGCTTGAGAAAATCAAAAGCGCAATACGAAACTATTGCGGGATCACATTGAAACTTTCCCTTGAAAAGTTATCTGGAATTGTCCCCGTGTGGTAGACTCGAACGCAACTCGGTCAGCTTAATGCGGCCAAACGAAAAAACACCTCGGTGACAATAACGTTATCTAAGTCGGAGGTGGCGCAACTGCAAAAGACAGGTGGAATATTTCCATTTCTGGAAGCGATTGTTAGCGGCTGCTGTTCCGGAGGTTTCAAAACCGACCCCGCAAGCTCTTGTTTATTTTATATTAAAGTACAATTGATGGTATACCAACGCCTATTAACATTTAAGGACGCTACTCAACCGCCCGACGACGCGGCGCCGATGTGGATTTGAGCAGTTTTGCCACCAAAGCGGATTTGACCGAGTTTACCAGCCGGGTTGTTGTCGACGTCGACCCGGGTGAGGTTGTGAATTTCCATGACCAAGCTGAAAAATTTAAAACATCTAACGTGGATATCAACGGTGTAAGGCTGCGTGGCTCTGTCGCGCAAAACCTGGCCACGATCACTGAAATCAGGGGAATCAGAGACTCTGGTACGTCGATTGCCTTTATTAAAGACTCCGTTGACGATTCTGGTGCTACAACGACACAATACGTGGACGAAAATATTGCAGACGTACCCGCGCCACCACCTGTAGTAGCTTCATTTGAAGGATACATAGGAATTTTGACAAGTGAAGGAAAGGAGGACACAATTACCGCCACCATACTAAGTGGTCGACTTATTTTTTTAAATATCGATAGCTTTAATGGACCTAAATCTCACATCTTAAATGTTCACGAGACCAGATCATATTTATTCATCTTATCCGGATTTTATGGTGGGTGAGGTTCGATAGCAATATTGAAAAAATAATATACAATCTGCTAAATTATTAATACGTGACCCCCCATACAGCAATATTCCAAAACGTTTTACATATCCGATGCCGTTGTCAGTGGTCGTCGGAGATGAAATTCAGTCCGAAGGAATCAGCATCTATCCATACCGGTACTTATCCGTCTTTGGCGTTTGTGTTTAAGATTATATTTATCATTCCATATATGTGATGGATTCTGACCGCGGTGATGAGGTTTTGGAATTTACCGATGGGGTGTTGGATTGGCTGACCAGTAATACTAACATTGAAAGTGATTTTGTTCCACTTGTCGACGAATATTTGATTCAAAATGGTATTACCAGACCCTAGTATACGCTCCAATATAATCTACGTGAGGTTCAGATAGACATCAACCGTTGGGACCACCTAAATGATGTACCAATACCAACTCGAGGCCAGCTTAGAGTCATTGCATTAGCACGCGAAAATGCTCAGCCGTTGACTGCGACACCAGCGGAAAGATCCAGGGATTGTTTCTACAACGATGACGTAATATTCACCGATAAGACTACCCCGGTTGTATTCCCAGTTAATTATGTTGCGCCAAGATTGACTGAACTGAGAAGAGAAAGATCTCGACTGATATTTAACAAGGATGCACATGTTCGTTAACAGTTCTTGGGCGAAGATGAGCACAATAGTTTCAGACACCAACCAAGGGGATAATCAATATGGCTTTGAGTGAACGGGGTGTTATACCCCCAGAACGCACAACTGCCGGAGATTTGAGTATTCCACATGAAGATATTTTCTATAAATGTATGGCGGTTGTACCAGTAAAAAAGGTTAATTGGTTAGAAGTGCGTGTGCGTGTTGCACCTGAACAAGGCATGGTTGTCGAGCAATTGTACTACGCAATTGTGTTATTGATAGAAGAATTATAATGGACCCTCAATGTTACCGACGCGAAAAATAATCGAAGCGGAACTGCAGCTGCGAAATGAAATTGTTAAGAGAACCGCGTTGCTCGTGAAATACAAACGCATGTGCGTGGTCGTTGATGCTATTTGTAGATTTGCCGCTGCAGCAATTGTTGGTCTGGGTGTTGCTGGAATCACAGCCACGACAACTATTATAGGTGCACCAATTGGAATTATCGTTCGGGCTATATCGATCGTAACCGGTGTCGCAGGCGGTTCTAGTAAAATAATTTCGTTAAGGCTGCATTCGAGAATACGTATCTATTCGGAACTTATCGCGGCAGCACAAAGTAGTCTTAATATGATTGCAAAGTGTACTCGGTGACTATCGAATATAAAATCATTAGCGTGGCCGAGTTCGAAACAGTGTTGGCGGAAATGGAAAACCACCGGCAACTCCGAGCGCAGATGCCGAACCGCGTAGTGGATATGCAAACAGTAAAAGTCGAGTAACTGTTTTGCAAAATCGCGTACACAGTCGGTGGCGATCAATAATTGTGTTCGTGGTAGTATTTTTAATCTCCGCTGAATATAGCGGCAATCAACACTCGGGGTCTAACTGAAAACTCCACTTGTGTGAACGATCATATTTTTGCAAACTCAACCTCACATGCGGTCACGTGTAACGAATAAGGTGAAAAATGCTTAAGTCAACGTGTATAGAAGGACTGGCTGTCTTATCCTGAGCTCTCCGGTCTATAACGCCCAAAGTGACACTACTAATGACGTTTAAGTGTCACAGTTCTAGTATTGTTAATGACGTCTAAATGACTTCTAAGTGTCACAGTTATAGTATCATTAATGACGTCTAAGCATCTCTTCAACACAAACAATCTTACAATTAATACCCGTGAAGCTCATTGTTGAGTTCCAAATTTAAAATGCAAAACAAAAAGAAAAGACAAAAGCTTTCTTTCTATTCATTTCTTTTGTTAACTATCTATCTGTCTGTTGGTAGATAATTTCGTTCAGCCAATATGTTAAGTGTTGTAATGTCTTTAATTGTTCTTTTGCTTATTTTTGTTATTTGTTTTCAGACCCAACTATTATCGTTAGAGAATGGAGCAATTGTCAACGAAGGTGTAATCTGTATACTTGTCACCGAACGTGTTACCTGTATACTTGTCACTGAACGTGTTACCTATATACTATTCACCGAACGTGTTACCTGTACACTTGATACAGAACCTTTTATATCTACACCTTTATACTTGTCACCCAAAGTATTACCTGCATACATTATACACATTATTTACGTATAGCCAAAATCATGTTTTGGAAAATCAATAAACCGGTCGAAATATATACTGTAAGCTTTAAAGCCACAAATGGCGATTTCACTATATATATATATATATATATATATATATATATATATATATATATATATATATATATATATATATGTGGTGCCAGGGAGGGGTAGCACCTCTGACAAGGAAACATGTCGTGCTCCTCGGAGAAGTTCGCCTGCTTTTATATCCCACCTGACACCCAGCCCTCACCTGTGGCTCCAAGCAGCTGTATCCATGCGACAGCGGCCACACCCCGGCACACCGCTTAGACAAGCGGGCTAAATCAGGTGAGAGTAGGCGACGGGTCTCGTTCCCTCGTGAGTTAGAAACTTGCCTACCTTAGCATGCAAAGACAGTTCCGGCGGACTGGACGGATGAGATCACCAGGAAGATCCAACAGCCAGAAAGGCAGCTCTGCAACGTTTTTGTAGAGAACGAAGGGCATGACAAGGCACTAAAGACGTCATGGCCACCCACTGTAGCCAAAGAGGTCTCCAGTCGTGACAACTCATCGTACCACTGGAACTGAGGCCGAGAGAGTGGGACTGCCCCCGTACAACGACTTTCCCACTTTAAAATCTTTTCACACACAGGTTTTCTGTGTAATTTTTCTTATTTTCCTCAAGTCTTGCGGCGATGGGGGCGCGACGAAGCGACAGGTGGAGATGACCACTGGCAGTCGCAGTCACAATCCTGCACGCAGACGATCCTTTGACTAGTGGTCTCTCGTCTTTGTACTCAGTTCAGCGGAGGCGTTCGCAGCATCCAGGGCTACTGGGCAGCCTCTTTTGGACAGCACTGCCCACCGTCACATAAGGGAAGGGGCTACAAAAGGTGCCCCAAATACTGCCTGCCCTACAGCATCTGGTCAGCTAACCGCAGCTGGCAGATCATCCCAAAGGCGGTCGAATAAAGAACAACAAAAATAGCTCATTCTGGGAACCTGGAACGTCCGAACACTTTTGGACAGGGACACCATAACAAGACCCTAGAGAAGGACAGCCCTTTTCTCAAAGGAACTGGCTCGTTATCGCATCGATTTTGTTGCAATAAGTGAAACAAGGCTCGCAGATGAGGGTATGCTGAAAGAAGCCGGAGGAGGATACATTTATTTTCTGGAAGGGAAATGCTGGAATCGAGGCAAGGCTGCACGGAGTGGGGCTTGCTATCAGAACTAGTTTGATGAAGAACATCCCACCCTCCCAGTTGGCATCAACGAGCTCCTCATGAAGCTGCACTTCCCTCTGAACAAGTCACGTCATGTGACCATCAGTATTCCCTACGCTCCTACCCGATCTCGCCCTGAAGAAGGAAAATAACAGTTGAATGGGGACTTAGATCAGCTCATTAAGTCTACACCCACCAGTGACAAACTGATTGTACTTTGCGACTTCAGCGCCAGAGTTGGGAAAACTGACAGCGACTGGAAGAGAGTTCTTAGCCCACACGACGTAAGAAAGCTGAACAGCAATGGTTTGCTCCTCCTGAGCAAATGTGCTGAGCACACGCTGTGCATCTCCAACACTGTATTCCGGCAAGCTGACAAGTACGAAACAACCTCAATGCATCCAAGTTCCAAACAGTGGCATCTGATAGACTACGTCATTGTCAGACAGAGGGATCTGCAGGACGTCCGAATCATGCGCGCTATGCGACGTGCTGAGTGTTGGACCGACCATAGACTGGTCAGATCAATTCTTACCTGTAGTATTGTTTCCACTCAGCGCAAGCGTCCGAAGACCGTCAGGGCACCGTTTTTCACAGCGAGACTGAAACATGCGTACCATCGAAACTGATTCAAAGAAGCACTCGACGAGAACCTCAAGGTCAAAGCACCACTGGCTTATGTCAGTTCTAAGAAGTGGTGCCAATTCAAGAACGTCGTGACAGCAACACCAAAGGCCATTCTGGCACTGAAGACACGCGTGTATCAGGACTGGTATGATGAAAACAGCGAGCACATCACACAGCTCATCCAGGATAAGAACAAAGTATATCTGGAATGGCAAAATGACACATGCTCCACCTCCAAGGCAGACAAGTTCAAGCAAAGTGGTGGGACAAGAAGACTGAGGAAGTACAGCCAGATGAATTCCGACAGCGTTTCGGGATAGGATGGAATCCCAGTGGAAGTTTACAAAGCAGCAGGCCCCGGTGCAATAGAAGTCTTCCGTGATATACTCCAGAGCATCGCGGAACAAGAAACGATGCCAGAAGATTTCTGTGATGCCTTGATCGTTGCACTTGTTAAGAGCAAAGGAAACAAAGCTGACTGCAGAAACTACAGGGGCATCTCCCTCCTCTCCAACACTGGCAAGATTTTTGTCCGAGTCATCTTGAACCGACTGATTATTGTATCAGAAGCTAACCTACTGGAGGCTCAGTGCGGTTTCCGCCCAGGATGCAGTACTGTGGACATGATCTTCACTGTTAGGCAGGTTCAGGAGAAATGCATTAAGCAAAACCTGGACCTATACTCCGTCTTCATCGACCTCACCAAGGCCATCGATACAGTCAACAGAGAGGCCTTATGGTCTCTACTAGCAAGGTATGGCTGCCCGCATACATTCGTCCAGATCATCCGGCTCTTTCATGATGGCAGAAATGGCGATCCATTTGAACCCTTCAGGATCTCGAACAGGGTAAAACGGGGCTGTGTCATGGCGTCAGTCCTCTTCAACCTCTTTTTTACATGCGTCCTCCTGGATTTTCAAAAGGGAGTGTATATCAGATACCGGCTTGACGGTTCACTCTTTGACCTGCGACGACTCTGGAAGTTCTCTTCCGGGAAGCCCTGTTTGCTGATGACTGTGCCCTCATGGCACACAAGACAAGTAACGTGTAGACAATGCTCAACAAATTTTCCGAAGCCTCCAATCTATTCAGCCTCACAATTAGCCTTGGTAAGACTGAAGTTCTATTCCAGACAGCCCCAAAGACCAGTGCGCCACAACCAGTTATCGCCATTGACGCCACTCAACTGAAAACTGTGGACAGCTTCAAATACCTAGGCAGTGTTATCTCCAACGATGGTTCGCTTGATAAGGAGATCTTCGCAAGGATCAGCAAAGCCAGTCAGTCACTCGGTAGACTTAGCAACAGATTACTCAACCATCACAATGTTACCCTATCTACCAAGATCAAGCTGTACAACACAGTGGTCCTAACCTCCCTGCTATATAGCTGCGAGACCTGGACTGTATACCACAGACACATCAAGCAGCTGGAGATATTCCGTATGCGGGCTCTCCGCTCTATCCTTGGAATCCAATTGCAGGACAGGGTTACCAATCTTGAAATCATGTATAAAGCCAAGACAACAACTATCGAGGCAGTGCTGCTCAAGGCCCAACTTCGCTGGTCAGGCCATGTCATCAGAATGGATGGCACCCGCTTGCCTAAACAGATCTTCTTTGGGGAACTGGCACATGGCCGAAGAAACCAACGCCGACTACGCAAGCGCTACAAAGCACCCTGAAAGACAGCCTAAAATGGTGTGGCCTCAAACCACCGGAGCTGGAAAAAACAGCACAAGACCGAACCGACTGGCGTGCCCTCACCCGCAAAGCGTCGGTTGACTTTGTAAAGGAACGCCAGAGCCAGATGGAGGCAGCCCAGGGAGCGTCGCCACAGGTCAGCGTCCGTCCCTGCAACTACAACTAGATTCCAATGTTCCATCGGTCATCGACTATGCAAGACAAAACTGGAACTGCAGAGCCATCTTTGTGTCCACGTGTCCACAGATGATTGCACAGATCCAGTCCTCTTCGGACTCGAAGGACTACCATTATATATATATATATATATATATATATATATATATATATATATATATATATATATATGCACAAACACGCTCACACACACATACACACACACACACTAGCTCACACGAGTCACGACTGGAAAAAACATCCATTGAGGCATACAAGTGACAAGTGACATTTTGATATATTTTGCTTTACGACTATAGCAATCTTTCGCGAATATAATGCAGTTTATTTCAAGCAACTATCATGAATATTAAAAGAAATACAATGCTCTTTATTTTAATGCAACAGTGCAATATCATTATGACGTTATAAATTCTTGCATATGACGTGCGTTTTCTACGATGATGTTATATTGTCCAACGGGACGTTTTCTCGTGTCGCAGCTGATATCATCATTTCTACAAAATGCCGAATGAAATATACACTTATAAAACTAGGACATTTATCACAACGTACCAGCACGACGTACCATCACGACGTACCATCACGATGTACCATCACGACGTACCATCCCGAAGTTTTTTTTAACTGGAACTATAGGAGACTAAAGAAATGATTTAAAGCAGTTATAATGAATAATAATAATTTTAAAAAATGGGTCAAGTTAATTGGTTGGTGCCCGACACTCTCTCATAACCTCACAACAGTGCCCGTAGGCATAAAAAGGCTGGGGACCCTTGTCTTAAAGTTACCAATGTTGTACATTGACCAAATCAGACTTGATGGTATGAACAGACATATACACCATTTTCCATGTAAAAATACCAGCATGTAGGTTAAGATCAGCCAGAAAGGTAATGCTTAAAACAGCAAACAAAAATGGAAAATACATAACAAGTATGGTTGTAACCTCATCTGGAATAAGGAATACACTTTTGCAGGACTTGCAGAACATTTTCTTTAACAAACAATATCTGGTCATGAAACATTGAGAAAAGTAAAAAGTATCCGTCCTTTATTTGATTTTGTTGGACCAATCTGTAAGAGTTTCAAAGAAATGTTTAGTTTGCCCTCCATCGCCAAAAAGAATGGTGCTACTTTTTAATTTTGATGTAATACTTTACTTTATCTAAATAAATGTGTTAAAGTAGGTATTTAATTGACTCACCTGATACACTGCCAGGTGTTTAACTGGCTGTACTTGATATATATATATATATATATATATATATATATATATATATATATATATATATATATATCACAGGTTTGGCCCTGTTTATGATATTTACACTGCATTATTATGGAATCGCTTTTGTCCCGTTGTGTACCTTTAGTCATGACTAAACTTTTGAGTTCTACATAAATTAACCCGCAGGCATTAAAATAAATCTTTATTATGTAAACTTTTAACAAACAGTAGATCAAGAGTATCAGTCTTGATAAACGCGCGGTTTACTAATATTTTACTCATATTTATTGGTAATGAGTATATCGTAACTGTGGTAAGCGTATATTATAATTTCATAAAATATTTTGATGGTGAAAGGAAGTATCGTGTCAAGCTAAAATGTTATGGAAAATTCATAGCCCACTTTTAAAATACCAGATGACAATATTCAGAAATAAATGTGTACACAGTTAAAATCAAACAAGTAATGCGAAGTTCTCATAATATTGAAACTCATACAGTGGCTGTTTACATCTTTAACGAGTGACAATAAAGTTTTGTGTGTGCTCCAAGCAAGTCATTTCGGCCGATGTCATAACGCAGACTAAGATGGCATATCAAATGTTCTTTCACTTGAAGAAGAAGGTAATTTGTGTTGAAGACATTTATATTAGGTCATATGGCATAGCGTAAACAGCACACACATTTAAAGTACTACGGAGGATTGTTATTAAAATCACTGCAATTTGTTGAAAATATTGTGCACACATTATGATGACTGAATATTTTCTTTTAAAGAAAAAATGAGACCTTTTTATTTGGAGACTCTTTCAATGTTGATATCATAATAAACTTTCTAGAGGGCATGGAGTCTCAAAGTGTTTTCATTATATTCAGTATTACTTGAGATTTTGTTTGAAAGATTAACCTAAAGCAAATATGTTTCACATATATCTGTCGATTCTTTGAATATTTTTAAGATGGAAATTTCGGTCATCACATTGACATAAAAATGTGGAGAACTTTGAACACCTTTTTTTCTAGGTTTTAGTAACATAAAGATAGATGATACATGCATGTAATACATATATATTGCTGCAATATTTCAACCATAAGACAAAAATATATAGTGTTCTAGACAGGTAGTTGTCGTCACTTTAAGATGAAAGGAAAGAAGCTAAGAAAAGAGAGAGAAATGGAGAATAATAAAAGAAATATTGCTTACATTTATATTTTAAAGATAACATATCAATATATACGGAAAATATTAGCATTTCTAGAAAACAAATATGGGAGAATGCATTTATCGGCATACTCATTCACAAAAACATAAAGATACACATAGATACATATATACATATTTATATATACACATCACCCCCATATACACACAGGTATATACATATGATTACCAATACACACATATGTTTCAATAACATAATGCATGACTCTATTAACTGTTTGTACAATAATCATCTATTGTGAAATTGTTTCCAGTTTATATAAGCGCTATATTTTTCTACATTAAAGTTAAAAGCAACAATATTTTTGAATGAGACAAACTTGGCCTGTCTCTATTAAGTCTGCATTTATGAATATATTGTTTTGCATATTGAATTATCGGATTAATTATAACATCAGCCTGAGTTTTGTCTTTAATTCCAAAGATAATATTTATGGCTGTGAATTCCAAATTATTTGTATGAGTACATTTTCTTTTTATCCATTGTAAAATATAATTTATAAAATCTTGAACACTTATCATCGGTCGGACAAAACTCCTCTATTTCCATCAGTCTAAAGAACTTACAAGCTCTTTCTTTGGTACACATTCAACGTCGTAGGTGCAACGTATGTATGGATGTATTTATGTGTAGATTGTATTTATATATTTATTTTCAGACATCCAAAGTGTCTGTAGGAGGAGCGTGAGTGCGGTCGTACAAAAGAAGTCAGAGCGAATTTTCCAAATCCGATGAGACTAGTCAGAAAGCGCAATATACAAAGCCGAAAATAAACTTCTTCCGATTGGTGGTTGCTACACAGGCATGACAACGGCTGGCTAAAACAGATCCAGGCCTGTACCGTCAGCACCTATTTTTAAATTAGAAAATTCTTACAGACTGGAACCAAAGGAGGGCGAAACTTTCCTACAGCAGAAAGTAGAATAGATTCTGACAAATATCTTGAATCTAGACTGAATAATATGACGTATGATCCTGCACGGTGTAAATATCTTTCAACGGAGCTGACGAGCGTTATCAAAGAAAGGGTTAAGGCCTTAACAATCCCGCGCTAGAAACTCGTCTGCACCGTGACGTTGATTGACAACAAGCGGCAGGGCTTATACATTGCTAGCAGGTGCGTCTGGAACTACGACACTGATAACTTCGCCTCTTACACCTATAGAAATAGTTCTTTAATCGCCGTAGCTAATGTGTATGGTGTTTATTTCGAATAAATGGCTACATTCGGCATCATTTGGATTTTTCTTTGTCATCAGCAGAAAACATAACTTGACTCGATTTCAGTTTTCCCACGCAATCTCTGGTGTACACAAGGAATAATAGTTTCCGTTGATCGACATAACAACAATTTCCTCCTACTTATAGAGTGTGTGCGCATAGAAGCTTCATTATGTTGTGGAATTGTAAACTTCTGGAAACCTTGCTCATGGAATTTGTCCTGTTTCCCTTTATTTTTAGAAATGCGCCACCATGCACTTACATTGAACTTTTAAAATCCAGTTGTATAAGGAAGTTGGAAATTTCATGTCAATCAGGACACATACGATTTTGAGAGTGCTTACGCTATAGTCGTGTTTATCTCGTCCCTTGTCCTGTGTCCGTTTTCCACCGTCTGTAGTTTGTTATTACTACTCCTCCTAGACTATTTAGAGTAATGTCAGTAGTTGAGGGGGGGGGGGTACTGGGGTAAGTGGGGCGCTTGGGGTAAAAATGGCGGCTGTAGGGGTGTGATATGGGTAAGTGGGGCGGTATGGGTAAGTGGGGCGCTTGGGGTAAAAATGGCGGAGAGGTCTCTCTCTCTGGGTATACCGTAATGTAGTGACGAAGACAACCACGTCTACTACCATCAAAAAGGGGTGAGTGGGTGGGGAGGTGTTTTTGATAGTAGTAGACGTGGTTGTCTTCGTCACTACATTACGGGGTGGGTGGGGAATAGAATTAATCTTTCTTGATAAAGGGTGGTCCTGATAAGGACCATTGGAGGAATATTTTTATTTCCTCCAACATTTAGTAAAAAAGTTTAGGAAGGTGGTGGATCTTTTTTTCTTGGTTGGAAGTGTTGGTGGTAGCCAGTCAGGATGTTTCATCCGCCTGAATTTATCTTGGATTTTCATCCAATTTAAATTCAGGCGTTCAAACTCCATTTCTTTCCTGGCCTGTTCTTTCTTGGAGCGTTCAAGAGCCCACAAGATTTTAATTTGAGCTACTTCCTTTTCTAAAACTTTCTTTAACAATACCTTCACCATGTGAAGGTTCACCTCTTCTCGCCTGGCGTTACTGGCGGGTGGATACAACCATTCATCTTGTTGAACAAGGTGAAGGAAGTTCTCCACTTCATGCAATAAATCCAGACTTCTCTTGATGAACCCTACACGGCAAGGGGTTGAGGAAGTTTTTACTCTTTCCTCCACCAAAACATCATTCACCAACCTCCTCGCTGAAATAAGAGCTGCTAGTTGGCTGGTGACAAATGGTTTGGTGGTAGGATGTCTCCACCAATACTCCAACCTTTCCATCAACGACTCAACATCCACCATCCTATCCCAAGCTTCCTGCAACAATTCTACTGTATTCATTCTTCAGTGTGAAGTGTGAATGGCGCAACTGTGGAAGGCACCGCTTTATATGCGAGAAGCGCGGACGTGATGGAAAACATCCCCCCTTTTTTTCCAAAAAAAATCCACACATAACATACATGGGAGACTATGACAAAACAAAAAAAAAAACCAAATATACAAGCAACATAAAAAAACACACACTTATATAGGCAATATTGGAAAACAATTAATCTTTTCTTGATAAATGGGTGGTCCTAAAAAGGACCGTTTTTGTTTTTGTTATTGTTGTTGTTGTTTTTAACAACAAGAGCATCTCCTAGAGGGTTTTCTTTTTCTTCCTTAACTTCTTCTAACTTCGGGCCCATACAGCAAAACCCTCTTTAGACAACCTTGTCTTTCCACATAAGTTTGTCCATACCATGTAGCTGTGTCTGTAATTTTGGTTTTAGCCCATGATGCTTTTACATACATAAGGAATGCTGGATTAAACAGCATTCCTGAAACAATGTTGGAGGATTCAACACTAACCCACATGATTTTGTTTTAGGTGTGGTCGTCTTGGAGAAAACCGGTGAAGCTTTTATGAAACCAGCGGTTGTATATATACCTTACGATCGGATTGAAATGGAACCAAATCAACTACCAATCCAAACACGTGTTACAAGTCGGTTTGGTTTTCTTCCAATGGGAAGAGAGCGGAGGTGTGACGTCATCTCGGGTATAAAGGTATCGTAGCGTTCATAGGGGGTTTATTACTTTTTTCGACAGCCTTCATGGAGACTTTAAAGACAAGTACTACATCAATGTATTGGAGTGATCCTGCAACGATAATGAATGCTGCGGCATTATTGAACTTTCGGCCTGAAGACTTTGATTTAGATTTACTAAATCAAGAGTTTGACAATACTGCTACTACTACTACTACTGCTACTACTGTACCAATGGTGGTGGATGATTTTAAAAGAAGACAAATGGAAGAGATGGAAAATTTTGTAAAAAAGCAACGGGAAGAGGAAGAAATGTTTCTTCTTCTTCAACAACAACAACAACAGAAAGAAGAAGAAGAGAGAAGAAAACAAAGTGAAGAAGAAGAAATCAGACAGCAACAGCAGCAGCAGCAGCAGTTACAAGAGGAGGAGAAGAAGGAAACAGGAAAGGAAAGCATCAGTTTTCAAGAAAGAACTGTAAGTCTGATGGAAGAGATATTATATGAGTTAAAATGGTTGACCAATGTCTATAAGTATTCTTTAACTCATCAACCACCTAAACGGAAAAGACCATCACGGGCTAAACAACATTCTTCTTCTTCTAAACCTTCCACGCCACCACCAGTGACTACCACCATAATGAAAACACCATCAGTAGCAGCAGCATTAACAGGATATGGATTGGGCCGTGGTAAAGGACTACGGCATTTGAAGTTAATTTGAAAGTTTTGTTTTGAAACCAAAAACAAAAACAACCCAACGGTCCTTTTAAGGGCCCCCAGATTTCTAGAAAAGAAATCAAATTGACAAAAATCAAGTTAAAACTTTAAAAAAATCCCACCATGATAAAAGTGTGAGTGCGTGCGTGCGTGCGTACATTTCTACTCTAAACAAAATAACACAAAACCACTTACTTTTTTCTCTCCAGTCTGGTGTATTCATCCAATTTCTTTTACAAAATATTTCATCAATATAACATATAACACCAAAAAAAATCACACAAGAAACAAAGTTCACTTTCTGTAATGTTTGTCCTTCTTCAATTGAAACACTGGAGTTTCCTTCTCACTGCTGTCTCTCTTGTGTTTCTTCTTCATAGGAATCCTGAGTATCACAGGAATCATGTCTTCCATTTTTTCTTCTTCTTCTTCTTCTTCTTCTTCTTCATTCTCACTGTCTTCCATTCTTCTTACTCTCTTCTTACTTTTCTTGATGATATGTTCTTCTTCTTCTTCTTCTAGGTTTGTTAATTTTGAATCCACTTCCTCCCTCTCCTCTTCTTCTTCTTGTTCTTCTTTTTTCTGAGGGCATTCCGAAGACCAATGTCATGGTCCTTTACAATGATAGCAGATATCTTTCCCTTTATCTCTCTTTTGCTGTTGACGTTTGGGACAATCTGGAGCCCAATGTCCTTTCTCTTGACAGATGAAACAAGTATCTTCACTTTTATCTCTATTGACAGAGGAGGAGTAGTCTTTACTCTTACTGTACTTGGTTAGTTCGATAGTTCAGAGTCAATCCTTTGACTTTACAGGAGGTGTGAAGTTGACCTTGAGGGTCTCGGTATCGGTACCCATAATTTTTAGGGCCACCGCTAGCAAAACTCAAAATGGTATCTTGAGGGTGCTCGTCTGTCCAGGCTCCTAAACGATCTCCTTGAATAGTAGGGTGGGGGCAACCGGGACGATGAATGTAAATGCAACTGTCAGTATCAAAGTACAGGACACGATCTCCTAAGACTTCTAATGCTTCATCATACAATTTCAAACGAGCATGAGCAGTCACGTAGGCGGCAATGACTACGTTACTAAACTTGTCAGGTTTAACAAACTTGGGTTCATCTTCAAAATTAACAATGATCAAATCCTCACGGACGATTTCAACGTGCTTGACTAGAATACTTTTGTCGTCCACCAGTTTAAAGTAACGATAAGGATCGTCCACGTATTCCGTTTTGGGTAAGATCGTTCGTTGAGCCATTTTTCCCCACAAACAATTCAACATCACTTTGGCAAACGATCTTTTTCCTTCATTTTTTTCTACATCTTCTAAAGTGATGCCTTCGATGTCACGGTATTCTTCTTTGAATCGGACTTTGTCTTCGGGAGTTTGACACCACGAAGGATAACCACTAGCTTCTTGTTTCAGTTTGAGAAATTGGTTCACGTACCCCGAAAAAATGCCTGGATGATTAGTGGCGTCGTCCTTTTGGTATTGGGCTGTAGTTGGAAAGTGCCAAATTTCATACACGTTCAATAAACGGTATCCACGATCCAATGCCCGAAACAATTCGGCACTAACCCACGTTCCTATCATTGACCGTTCGTCTTCCGTGTGGTGACAGGGATGATCCTGGTTACACGTTTCGGCACACGTCCGACATAAAGGAAACATCAATTTTCCTTGACAATGGCAAGGTAAGATGGGATGAAACAAGTTTGTGGGAGGTAAAACTTTACATTTGATCAAACCTTCGTATTGACGAATGTGTTCCACGTCAATGTGCTCCGTTAAAATTTCAGGGTGTCCAGTGGGAAAACGAGAATATTTAAACACCCAAGGATACAAAGAACACACGTCAATGTATTTGATTTCTTCTCCTTGGGATTCGTTCACGTCGTACAGTAAACAAGTAGCATTGGTTCGTCCTCCAAATAAACTGTTACGTGGATCTAAAGGTTCGATGTCGGCCGCATCGTAACTTTGAGTGATGGTTTTAAATTCAGGATCCATTTTCAAACGTCGATCGTACTCGTGTTCCCACATTTCTACCACTTCGTAACCTTGACTTTCTAACTGAAGTCGTCGTTGACAAGTCTGTTCGTATAACTGATCATTGGAGGTTATTCCGTGGATGGTTGGGATTTAGAAAATCCGCACATAGTGTACAAGTTTCAGAGATGTTTGTTTCACGGATGCCCTACATGTTATCCTGTCCGAGACATGAAAAACCCTTATTCAGATTCTACCATGTCAGTTCTTACCTTTAGAAGAAGAGAAGAATACGGATACGATGAACCAGATACCAAGAAGTAATACAATGGAGGAGAAGAATACTTATTCTTTAGATGAACTTATTTGTGGTTTACCTTTAGAGATTCAAGATCGTATTTTTCAGTATATTCCTACTTTAGAAGATCGTATTCGTGGATTACCTTTGGAGCTACGAGAACGGATTTACCAAGAATTTGTTCACATTCAACTGAAACGTAAAAAAGAGTTACATCCTTTTCGACAGACTTGTTGTAACCAATGGATTTTGAAGGTAATAAGACATTTGATTGCTAAGAAGATATTTAAATGGTCAGACATTGATGAAGAAGTACATCACCAATTTAAGACATTGGTGGGGGCTACCTACAATGTAGCAGTGGAATATAGAATTCCATGGAAGGAAGTGAAGGAAAAAAATGTGACTAACATAGACGAATACCAAAAACTGTTAGAAGAACTGTCTCCTGAAGACAAATCACCTTTTCGTGTTTTGAAATTAGATAGGATAATCACTGAAACTGGTGTTGGATCATATACATATCCTTTACCTACCGATTCCGTTTGGTTAGTGTGTGAGTATTTTGTCACCAAGAAACCTACTCTACAAGATCGCATTCGTGACTTGCCTTCAAAGTTGCAAAAACGGATTTACGATGAGTTGGTTCAGATTCAAGTGAAACGTAAACTTCAAGTGATTCCTCGATTTCAAGGCTATGGCTACTTTCGTCGCATCAGAAAATTGATTCTGAACAATGACTATCACCAGTATCGTGAAGAATACAAAAGAGAAGTATTTCTTTCCAAATCGGAAACTTTACCCAAGTACATTAGTGGCATACCTTTGAATGTGCGCGAAAAGATTTACCGAGAGTTTGTGAAATTACAAGTGAAACGTAAACTCAAAGTCATTTCTCGATTTTTACACTATACCCTCTTTCAAGGGCATATAAGAATGGTCATGGGAAACGTCTATCACAACTTCTATCCTGAAGGAGACTGTCTCAAAAGGTACCAACCTTGGGAGCCTGGCTATAAAAGCATGCCACCCAAGATACCAACCTTAGCCATCGACCCCTATAAAGAGGAGGCGGCACGTCTCAAATCACTTTACTCGTGAAACGGATTCTGTGGTAGAAGGAAGTCAAACATGAGCCTTCATGCTTTATGGGTACATGAAAGAGAAATTATACTCAAAGTGTTGAAAGTGGTCATGAACATTCCAAGTAGGGAAGAAGACATTAGAACAAATTTATCTTGCCGTGACACGTTTGAAGAAGTGTGTCTTGTTAGTTGGATGCACCAAGAACTTAATAAAGGTTGGAAAGATGTACGTGACTGGAAAAGTGTTGGCTTCGATGTTTGGCTACTAGAAGTACCACAGTTTGCCAAAGATCTAGCCACCTGTCACGTCTAAGTGTCTATTAGGCAGCCTGGCTATAAAAGAGTGGGTATGCCTGAACTCTACACGTCACTCGTGAAACGGATTCCGTGGAAGGAAATCACAGAACATGTTCAGACCTTACAGGATTATAAAAAAGTGATACAAGAACTGTTTCCATTGAATTTTGGACGTTATGTGGTGTGTGTCTTAGTGATTGCTTATCTTGGAATTCGTTTTCCAGGACATTTGTTGTGGAGTATTTTTGAGGACAAGTGTTTGCCTTGGATTCTTTTGGAGGATCCGTGGTTGTTTTGGACTCAATTGTTGAGTTCCAAAAAACAATATGACCCTGTGTTCTTTTTTGGACTTAGTAGAAGAAGAAGACTATAAAAACTTGATTTTGTCAGTCCACGAAAGACAAATTGTACGTATAGCGTTGAGAGTGGTGATGAAAATTAGTGACGAACTTCCATGTGAAGAAGACATTCGTCACACTTTATCTGTGTATAAAACATTTCAAGAAGTGTGTACTGCTAGTGAGTTACACCAACAACTTTTCCATTGGAAAGATGTACGACCCTGGAGAAACCTTGGTTTCCAATATTGGTTACAAGAAGTGGCCCAGTTCAGCAAAGATTTGGCCACTTGTCCATAAGGTTCTAAAAGTGAAAAAATGGGAACCTCGATGGGAAACCCTAAAAGAAGAAAAAGAAGAAGAAGAAGTACCTGACACCACCACTGCTGTGGTTCCAATACCTCTTGAGGAGGAACACCACCACCCTTCTTTACCACCACCGTCAGAAGATTCAAAAAAACAAAAGACGAGCAGAAGAATGTCACCACAAACAGTGTCTTTCATGACTAGGACACGAAACAATTGTTGTACATTGACGTGTTTATATGACAGTTTGATGGTTTCAGTAGGAGCCTTAATTGTGTACCTGATGATTTTACTTTGCTATTTTATCACTCGTTATTTTAATGACTTGTAAAATATGTTGTTGGTTGGTTGGTTACTTTTTTTTCTAAAAAAAATAAACGTGTATGAAAACGTATAAAATGTCTTGGGTTTTTTGTCTTCTTCTCAAAAATCTTCTTACCTCAATCATGGCTACATCTTCTTCTACCTCGTCTAGCTCCTCCTCTTCTGTGGTGAAAGTGATTGAAGAAAAGTTAGATCGTCAAAGTTGGAAGGCTTTGTATCTGCGCCATCCATTTAACATGTTGATTGCTGGACCCAGTGGTTCAGGCAAAACCGAATTTGTCAAACGATTGATCGAACACAAAACTGATTTGTTTGATCGTCCACCTCAACGCATCGTGTGGTGTTACAAAGAGTGGCAACCGTCTTACACGTTATTGAAAGAAAGTCAAGGAGAAACCATTTCCTTTGTGGATGGTATTCCTCACGAAGACGATGGAATCGTGTCTGACGTGAGTCAAACTCATTTAGTTATTTTTGATGACATGTTAGGAGAAGAAATTAAACTTTGGTTTACACGAAAAGGACACCATCGTAATGCTAGTGTTGTCTACATTACACAAAATTTATTTCAACAAAGTAAAGCCCATCGAACCGTCAGTTTGAATGCCCATTATGTGGTCTTGTTTAAAAGCCCAAGAGACAAATCTCAAGTACAAGTGTTAGCCAAACAGTTAGGAGCTCCTTGGCTCAATTATGCGTACGACGATGCCACTCAAACCCCTCACGAGTATTTACTCATTGACTTAAAACCGACCACTCCTGACTATTTGAGATTTCGTGCCAGTATCTTTCACTCTTGGGGTCAAGAAGGTGGTCCTGTCATTTACACGTCCCCTTCAGCCCATTTTTAAAAAAACTATAAAAACAACTTACGACGTCATTTCTGTCACACACTCTTTTTGAGAGAAGATGACTTCCTTTCAATCTCATCCTTCGGCTAAATTGATTCGTGCCTTGTATGGTATCAGTCGTGAAAAAAATGCACAAGTCCGTGCTCATTTGTTAGAAGCGAGTCTTAAAGAAGTGTTACGATGGTTTAATTTGACGGCACGTCAATTGCTACAAGGCATCATTCACATCCCTCATCAAACTCAACGTTTTTTTCACAAACATAAAGTAGCATTGTCAAAACTGGCTGATCCTAGAATCGATTCACGGACTAAAAAACAAATCATTTTAACTCCTGGTGGAAGTGGTTCTTTAGGAGGAGTTATGATTCGTTCCCTTTTGAAATGGGATCCTAATGATACCAAAGCCAAAAAACCCAAATCAACTAAAAAGAAGAAGAAGAAAAGTCCAAAGAAGAAGAAAACCAGCCCTAAGAAAAAGAAAAGTCGTGCCCAGAAGAAGAAGAAAACCACACCTACCACTACTACCACCACTATCACCCGACGTGAAAGAGGTACTGCAGCCAGGACGCAAACGTACACCCGCAAAACACCACCACTACCCTTACCATCATCATCATCACACTCCCCCATGATGGCGAGGTCTCCTTTAGCGTCCACCTCTTCCTCTTTGTCTTCTTCACCACCCTCTTTTACCATGATGCCTGTCAAACCAGACTTAAGATCCGTGTTTCCTAATTTGATGCAAAAATGGAAACCAATTTCAAAAGTTACCCCGTCGGGACCGTCGACTTCAGCTGATTTAGCCATGGCAGCAGCCACCCACAAAGTACCATCCCCTAAAACCAAAGTCCAAGAAAGAACTGGTATCTTACAAAGTTTAGTGGATTTATCCAAACAAGAATTGAAACGATTTAGTCCCTTGAAAACACCTCAACGTCGAGTCAGACCTGTCGTGAAGTTGGTACGTCGTGCAGACAATCAGTGGAGACGTATTCCAGTATAAAATAGAAGGGTACCCTGCTAAAAGACTTCAGACTTGTTTTCTACCGACTAAAAAAGATGGCTCCCAAACGTGCACACCACCACCACCAAAAAAAGAAGAAAACCAAAAAAGGACGACTTCCCCCTCGTCTGGCTAAACATTGTCATGTCTTGTCTGTCTTGACCAAATCCAATCCTCCCATGCGAAAACAACTCATTCAAACAGCTCCTAAAGAAATCATCGATACCGTGTGTGAATGTTGTTTGAACGTGTTGAAAGGAACGGTACCTTTGTCCAAGATACAGAAACAAAAATTAGGGAAACATCGGAACGTTCTTCGTCAAATGGTGAAAAAGAAAATACCTCTTCAACAAAAGAAAAAAATGTTAGTACAACGAGGAGGATTTCTACCTATGTTGATAGGACCGTTGTTAAAAATAGCCGCTCCTTTGTTAGGAACGATTGCTGGACCACTTTTAGGAGGGGTCATGCGATAACCAAAAAAAAAGAAGAGAAAAATGACCACCCATATCTGAAATGACCACACCTTTTTGGTACCTTTGGATGAAATGGAAGGACGAAAACTGACTTTAGTACCTTACAAACGATGGATGGAATTTCATCGTTGGAACGAACAACGGATACCTCATTTACCACCCAATCCTAATCTCAACGAAATGTCTCAGTTACAACAAGAAATACAATCCCTGATGGAACGTAACGATGTGTCCGAAACAGAAAAATCCCAACGGTACGGTCAACTTTTACAACGTCTACAACTCTTTCGTCAAAAAGCAGTCGACGAAACAGCTCCACCCACTCTGAGAGATTTTAAGGCTCTGATGAAAAGCGAACCTAAAGTGACCATAAAAAAAAAAAAGAATAAGAAGAAGAAGAAGAAGAAGAGTTTTTACTAACTCCACCTCTTAAAAAAATAAAAAAGTTAGCCACCCCGGATTGGATAAAAAAGAAAAGGTCTACCCCTTTACCCTCAGAAGAAAAAAAGAAAGAAGTAAAGAAAGAAGTCAAAACAGAACCGATGACCCCTGATGATCGAACTCCTCCCTCCTTTACCCCAGTAGCTCGTCGGACACGTAAACAACAATCCAAAAAGATACCTCACGAAGAAAAGAGTATTGGAACTTGGTTAACTTATTCTTGAGGAAAATCATCATGGAGAAACTGTTAGCCACCATTTATTACAATCCTGGCCATGCTGCTGGTTACGGAGGAGTTCAAAAATTATATCGAGCTGCTAAAAGTCAATTGAAAAGTGTACGTTTACCTGAAGTACGACGATGGTTACAAGAACAATCAACGTACACGTTACACAAACCCATTCGACGTAAATTTTCTAGAAGTACTACTCAAGTGGAAGGGATCGATCATCAATGGCAAGCCGATTTAGCCGACGTCTCTCATTTAGCCACTTACAATCGTGGTCACAAATATTTGTTTTGTGTCATCGATGTGTTTTCCAAATTTGCTTGGGTCGTGCCTTTGACTTCTAAAAGCAGTACCGAATTGGTACGAGCCTTAAAATTGGTCTTGAAACAAAGTGGACGTCAACCTTTACGAGGGCAAACGGACAAAGGCACCGAATTTCTAAACCAAGCTTTTCAAAAAGAATTGAAACAAAGACATATTCATTTTTTTACGACCGAAAATCCTGAAACCAAAGCCAGTATCGTGGAACGTTTTCAAAGAACTTTGAAAGAACGCATGTGGAAATATTTTACACATCAACATACTCTCAAGTACATCGACGTGTTACCTCGTTTGGTCAAAGCGTACAATCAATCGTACCATCGTAGCATTGGATGTACCCCCGAAGAGGTCAGCCCTGAAAACGAAGTGTCTGTGTTTGATAAATTATTTGGTTCAGCCCAGAAGAAAAAGAAAAAGGCACCCTTGTTGGAGTTAAAGACGGGAGATTGGGTTCGCATCGGAAAAACCAAACGTACTTTTGACAAAGGTTGTTTACCTAATTGGACTACCGAATTGTTTCGTGTCACTACCCCCGTCCGTGGACGTGATCCTCCCGTCTATAAATTGGAAGACATGCACGGTGAAGTACTCAAAGAAACATTTTACTTGCCTGAGTTACAACGAGTGACTAAAAAGAAGACACCTTGTACGACATCGAAAGCATTCTCGAACAAAGAACACGGAAAGTAGGTAAACGACGAATAGAAGAAGTCAAAGTACGTTGGAAAGGATATCCACCTAGTTTTGATTCTTGGATTGCAGCTTCTCAAGTCGTCGACTATAAAAAGAAAAAGAAGTAAACTCACAACATGCCATATTCAACACAGTAGCCACCCAGACGACTACTTCAACGACTCCTTCGCAAAGTTCTTCTCTTCAAGAATTACAAAAACAACCACTTTGGGTGTGGTGTGGAGAACGGGTGCCTAAAAATCAAATCGTCTTTTTTTGCCAAATCTTTGTAATGTATTGTGTCATCGGAGCAGCGATTGCTAATTTGAGTTTACAACAAGGAGACAAACAATTGTGGACTATTTTACTCAGCAGTTGCATCGGTTATCTTTTACCTAGTCCCTCTTTAAAATTTACAACCACGACCGACAACAGTCACCACAACAACGCCAGTCCACCTTCTTCTTCCAGTCACCACAATACCAGTCCTCTTTTGGAACCTTTTGAACATCCTTCTTCTGTTCACTTGAGTGACACCTCGGACACCAGAACAACCACTTTGGAACTATGAATGACCAATTTTATTTAACGTTACCTAGTGACAGTTCCATGGATGTGTTTCCCAACAACAGATTATGTTGTTTCACAGCCAAATTACCTCAGTCCATCCAATTGGATCACGATACTCATTGGGAAGTGGGTTTGGTAGAAATCATTCATCCTACGCAAATCATAAACATCAACAAAACTCAAAACACTATGGTTGTAAAAATCTTGAACAAAACTATGCATGATGAGTTGGTAAATAATGATCCTGAAGTCTGGAAAGAAGACCCTGAAGATCCAAACATGAAGGGGGCATTCAAAAAGTTAGTACCAGATCCTAAATCTACTCAACCTACTGTCTATTCTCAGATTACTCTCAGAATTCCTACAGGGTATTATTTTAGTCCTGAACATTTGGTGGACACCATTAGAACCCAGTTTGCACGCCAATTTCAAAAAGCCATATCAGCATCCAATAAATTTGTACGAATTGCTTACCATGCTTTGTCACGCCGTTTAATTGTCCAATTTTTCAAAGAGAGAGGGCAACTCCTTACTGAGAAAGATAAAGGTTTACCTTTGGAAGAGAGAAGATATTTGAGCATTGAATTTTGCTCTGGATTGTTTGGTATTTTGGGCGGAAATAAATCGCTTGGTCCTGAAGATGATATAGAGTTTGGAACCAACGTAGAATTTGGACATAAATTTAAACATCCTATCGAATTGAATGGTGGACTGAATTTAATGTTTGTGTACTCCGATGTGGTGGAGTACAACGTGGTGGGACACACATCTGCTCCGTTACTGAGAGTCATTCCTTTCAAATTGGATATTGGTGGTGGCGGTAGTTCTAGTGTTAGTGTGGACGAAGAGGGTGCAACTACTACCACTAGTAATGCTAGTGTTGGTGGCAACACGTTTCACGTTCACCGTGAATTTGTACATCCTCATTATCTTCCAGTCAGTAAATCGTATTTTGACAGTGTCCAGATTAGTATAAAAGGAGATTTAGGACAAGATGTACCATTCATTGACCAAGGAAAAGTCACGGTGAAACTACATTTTCGAAAAAAACAAATTCTCTAACATTCCTCAAATAAAAAAAATGTATCCAGTGTACCAAGGAGTGGCTCGACAACGAGGACATGGTTTAGGAGATATGTTAAAATCAGCCTTTCGGACGGTAGCTCCTATTTTGAAACCAATGGTGACTCGAGGATTTCATGCCTTAAAAGATGCCGCTTTGACACAAGGATGACCACTGGTAAAGATCTTTTAGGTCTCCGAGAAAATCCTATAAATACGCTTCACACTTCAGACTCTGGCATTACTTCACAGCAGCAAGGACAAGGTAGAAAGAGACGACGACAACGAGCTCGAAATCCTTTCAAAGTTCATAAAAGAACACACGGTAGTAGTACTTCCAGAAAGAATAGAAAAAGAAGAAGAACTGGTAGAGAATTAGACGTATTTGATTACTAATCCATTGAAAAAAATGATGCACCGAGATTCTTGCGAATGTACCAAGTCCGAACTAGATCTGTTTTCTGTGCCTCCCACCATGATGACGATGCAAGAATCCCAATGGGTGGAATTTCATCCTGTATCGTCTTTGACGGAATCAGCTCCTATCGAATTTGAAATCAAAGGACAAACCGAAGATTACATCGATCTGAATAACAGTTACTTGTACCTGAAACTGGTAGTACAAAAAAAATGACAACAGCCTTCCAGTGGAAAATTCCAGAGTCGCTCCCGTCAATAATTTCTTTCATTCTTTGTTCAGTGGAGTAGATTTGTACTTGAATAACAAACTGATCAGCAGCAGTTTGGATACTTACCCTTACCGTGCTTATTTGGAAAATCTCTTGTCGTACGGAAAAGATGCCAAGAACACTCATCTGGATGCTTCGGTGGTCTGGAAACTTGACACTGCAACAAAGTTTGACAATAAAGAATTACCTATAGCAGCGGTAGCTCAGATAGGTGTACAAGGTACGGCAGGATTCGCAGTAGCAGTAGTAGGAGACCCAAAAAATGTCGGATTTAACGAACGTCGAAAGAAAATCAGGCAAAGTTTAGAACTGATGGATCGTTTGCATTTGGACATGTGGTTGCAAGACAAGTATTTGTTGAACGGAGTCGATGTACGCCTGAGACTGAATCGTAGTAGTGGTGCTTTCCATTTGATAAGTGAAAACAACGAGTGGAAAACCATCATCCAACAAGCCAAACTTTACGTGCGACGTGTAGAAATCTTACCCAAAGTAGCTAACGACATCAGTCAATCCTTGAGCAGAACCACTGCTAAGTATCCTCTTAGACGTGTGGAAGTGAAAACCTTTACTGCAGCCGCTGGACTCCGATCCATAGTCGAAGATCACATCTTCCAAAGACAGCTCCCTAAACGTTTGATCATTGGCATGGTCAAAAATTCAGCCTTCAACGGAGTCAACAATCAGAATCCATTCCAGTTTGAACACTTTAACGTCACCAAAATAGATGTCAGTCGAGATGGTAAGACCTTGTGTACCAGACCTTTTGAACCTGACTTTGGTGGTCAGAGAAATTACTTACGATCTTACTTGAGCCTGTATGAAGCCACAGGTCAGTTAGGTCGCGACACCAGCCACTGCATTTCGTACGACGATTATGCAGGAGGGTATGCCTTGTGGGGATTTGATTTCACTCCGGACCAAGGTAGCGATGAAGGACATTTCCACCCTATAAAATCAGGCCCCCTTCGTGTGGAACTTCAGTTTGGTCAAGCTCTAGCCCAGGCAGTGAACGTCGTCTTGTATGCAGAATTTGATAACACTCTAGAAATCAACAGTTTGAGAGAAGTCATTGTAGACTATTAGAAAAAAACAAAAAAAAAAACAAAGATGCGGAACGTAAAAGAACCTATGGAGATAGATGAGGGATTTTGTGAAGTGATTCAACAGTCACCAACTACCATAAAGGAGGATGATAATGACGAAGTCATTCATTCAGTACCTCAAATAGAAGAAGAAGAAGAAGAAGAAAACCATTCCGTTCCTGTGTTTACTGGATTTATGGTTTGTCGATGGCCAGAACACGAAAAACAGTTAGTGACCTGTTATGCTCAGGAATTGAGTCCAATCATTAACAGTCTGATTAAAGAACAATGTTATGGATGTCAAACCGATCATCCCAGTCAGATACAACACGACAAATGTATGATGATGACAGGTGAAGAACAATTGGATGAATATTTGGAAACGGCCTGGTCAAAACTCTCAGATGAACACGTGTTGACACAGTGGTATAAAGTCTTGCAGACTTCTTCTTTTCCTCCACTTACTTCTCTGGAGATCAAACGGATCGAAGGACTCATTCATCAGAGTGCAGAACCTATCCGACGTGAATATTCGTGGAATTACAAGACAGAACAATTCAAGCATAAAGTCAGGTGTGAATTGATAGTGAGTTATTTCCATTGTTGAAGACAAAAAAATGGATACCAGGGAACTTCATTACTTATTGAATCGAAGTTCCTATACTTCTTCTTGGAATCCTGTGGTATGTGCTAAAGATGAACTACCTCATCGTAAACCAAAAAACGTTCATGCTTATGTCATCAATACTGACGACAGTGATCTACCAGGAACCCATTGGATTGCCGTGTACTTTCCCAACGATCACTGTGTGGAATATTTTGATTCTTATGGATTACCTCCTTTGGAAAAAGACATCATCGAGTTTATGAGAAGAAATGCCGTCTCGACTCGATTCAATAATGTGAGACTACAAGGATCAGATTCCATGGTGTGTGGACAATATTGTGTTCATTATCTTCATCAAAGAAGTCTTGGAACATTTACTGACTTATTTTGATAGTGACTATATTCGAAATGATGCTAAAGTACAACAATGGTTTTGTCAACGTTATGGTTATCTCTTGTCTTTAGCTCACCATCGTAATGTACATCAAAATGATGTAGATGTAGAAAGATTGACATTTACTTTACCTTCCCAAGGTTGTCAACCTTGTAAATATGTTCCTGTTTGAAAAAATTTCTTTGTTACATGGTTAGTTTTTTATTGTTAGCATAGTTCTTGTTGAATAAATATAATGTTATGAATTGTTTTGAAAAAAAATGGTGTTGTGTTGTTTTTTTATTGAATTTGAAAAAAAAATAATGAATATGTTCTTTCTCTTTTCTTTCTATCGATCTAAAAAAAACTCAATCTATGATCTCCCTGTCGATCTGAAAAAAAAACCTTACCATGTTTTCCATCGCGTCCGCGCGTTAAGCATATAAGGCGGTTCACTGGCCAGTGTAGTCATTCTCGTCGACTCGTCAAGATCTCAACAGTTCCAAGAAGAAAGATGGCTGCCACCAAGATTACAAAGCTGAATGAAGCTATGGTGAACATAATGAGGGTGAAGAATCATTTGATGGAGACCAACCCAGAGAGAAAGACCATGACGTTCATTCAAATGGCTCATGATCTAGTAGAAGAGGTCCTGAGAGAAGAAATACTTAGAGAAAGAACAGAATGGGAAGCAGGACAACGCCTACATCAGCAGCAGCAGCAACAAAGACAGCAACAGCAGCAACAACTTCTTCAGCAGCAGTCCAGCAAACTATTTGACGGTGAAGTCCAATGCAAGATTGACTGCGAGGAATTTGCTTTCTCTTTCACCCGAAAGAGACCTGCCTGTCTGAAAGCGGTAAGACCAACTATCGCTAAACGTGGCCGACCTGCTGGAGCTGCTAATGCTGCCACGGCTACATCTACCTTAAGAAGTTAAAAACATAACTTCTTAAAACCCAACGGCCCTTCTTAGGGCCACCCAATCTCTAGAAAAAGATTACTACTCTCAAATATTGCCAAAAAATAATATCTATAAGTGTGTGTTTTTATATATTTTTGTATATATATATATATATATATATATATATATATATATATATATATATATATATATATATATATATATATATATATATATTTTATATATTTTTTTTTCTGATAGTCTACCCTCAAACAAAAAAAGCCCCTTCTCCCTTATATGATTTGTGTGGTGTGTGATTGATATATAAAAAAATTTTTCCCTTCCCTAAAAAATACATGGAGATAGTGTGTTTGTGGGTTTGATTTTTTTTCCCTTCCCTAAAAAAATTTAGGGATGGTATGATGTGTGTAAGTTTGATTTTTTTATCAAAAGTAGTTTCTTTTAGGTCCGCGCTTTTTAGAGTCAGGGTTCATGGAGTGTAAACTCCGCGAAGCCAAGAATGACGTAGCAAGAATGACGTCAGACGCAGGGGTAGTGGGGTGATGTTTTTTTTGTTTTTTAGGTGTAAGGGATGTTTTCCTTCACGTCCGCGCTTCTAGTATATTAAAACCACGTCTTCACAGGTTAAGCTACCCCAAAAAAATGACTAGCTTAAGAAACCTGAGGCAGATTAAGCAAATCTTGGATGTACTATGTCATGTCATCCAAGATATGATAAAGAATGAAGAGGAAAAGAGGGAGAGCAAAATCCCTATAAGATTACATCCGATGCTTCAAGAAGAATGGGAGATTGAAGCGGACCATCCTCCCTTCTTTTTAAAGCCAACAAGAATAACAAAAGAAGAAACCTGGAGGGGGAGCTGCCCTGCATGCAGGGCAAAGCCAGGGAGATGCTCCCACCTCTAAAATAAAAAAGCTCTTACACAAAAAAACCAACGGTCCTTATCAGGACCACCCTTTATCAAGAAAGATTAATTCTATTCCCCACCCACCCCGTAATGTAGTGACGAAGACAACCACGTCTACTACTATCAAAAACACCTCCCCACCCACTCACCCCTTTTTGATGGTAGTAGACGTGGTTGTCTTCGTCACTACATTACGGTATACCCAGAGAGAGAGACCTCTCCGCCATTTTTACCCCAAGCGCCCCACTTACCCATACCGCCCCACTTACCCATATCACACCCCTACAGCCGCCATTTTTACCCCAAGCGCCCCACTTACCTCAGTACCCCCCCTCAACTACTAATGTCATAAAACTTACCACGTCTATACTAAGGCCTAGTTGGTCCTAAGTGAGAATGGTGCCCCTCGGTCTTTGAAAATGACCGCACGAAAATCTTGTTATTGCTATTCCTCCTGAACGAATGGTCGTATCAACATGGTGTTTTAATTACAATACTTCACAATGTATCTAGTTAGTTCCAAATGTAACTGGCGCCCATCGAACATCGATTACGGCAGCCAAGTGTTTCGACTAGGGGTAATGTAACAAAAAAAAAAAAGACTCAAACAAGCTTTCAAGATTTAAAATACAAATATTTAATTTCCTAAAATATTAAAATATTTCAACAAACAATCAAAGCGAAAGAATTAAAAATAACTTACAGTATAGAATATCCTTAAAAGTCCTAAATTGTTCTAAAGTTCACTGATCCGGAAGTTAATCCAAATATTCCGAATGAAGTGTGTTCCGAATGAAACATTCAAGGTACTGATGTACTAACAAGAATCAGTTATATCCAAGTGTTATTAATTCCAAGTAATCCTTGTGAATATGGAATATCACACAAGTTCTAGAAATGTTTCCGATAATTCCATGGAGCTAAATAATTCTTAATATTTTAGAAACAGTAATAAATCCTAAATGTATTGTATAATGATAATAATATCATTGAAGCAGAATATCCTCACACAAAATGAACCGATCTCGTTTATGACCTCTCAGGCTGAACGAACTATGAAAGAACGCCAAACACAGCAATAAATCTTATTATATAGCTTCTGACTGCGCAGAACAGAATAAGGAGAACCAATTTAAACTGTATTGCGACTTAAAAACAATTTAATCCTTCTGGAAAACAACCTTCTCCGAACCAATCAAAAACTAGGTTATGCGTGAGACCGCTAAAGTACATTTGCACTGATTTTATTACCAGTCAACAAAGTATTGACTCTTATAGAACATAGAATCCAGTTCAAAATTTAAACAAATTCTAGTTCACCTGATATGATTCATGTTTAACCGACAATATTTTCCAAGACCAATGTACTGAGTCACATTGAAATACCGTATATGTACTTTCTGCAAGACGACAGCTGTTAGACTTTTATGCAGAGATCATAAAACTATACCATTATTTAAAAACAAAATGATACATAATTCCGTAACACAAGAGAAACATCCTGGAAATCTTTTTATTTCAACTCCTCCTGAACGGATGATCTCATTAACATAAGGTTTCCACTAAAACACTTCGTATGATATGTAAATGGTCCTAGATGGCAATGTGCAGATTTCATGTCTCTCGTGGGTGCCATGGCGGCCATCTGGAACATATTGTTATCCGTGCTGCTCTTGAACGAATAGCCATATCAACATAGGATTTCATTAAAAGACTTCCTGTGATATCTTGTTGGTCTTAAATGACAATAGTGTCGATCTAACCTCCAACATAGCCGTTATTGCAGTCATCTTGAAAATATTGTTATCACTTGTTCTTCTCAAAGGATCTTAATATTGACATTGGATTTTACTAAAAGGACATATTATGGTATGCAGACGGTCCGAGATGAAATGGTACTGATCTAATGTCCATTATGACTGTCCTGATGGCCGTCTTGAAAATCTTATTATAGCTACTGCTCCTGAAGGGATGGTCATATCGTTATATGTTTTTTGCAATCAATATCATGGATAGAAAGATCATTGAACTTGTCGCATATATTCACAAGATATATGTACATGCTAATATTAATTATTGATTGAGCCAAACTTAGCATGTATGTATACCTTAAATGTATCTGAATCAAGAGGCTTGTATTGCACTTATCTTGTGAACATATTAACTCAAGCATATAAGAAATAATCATACCAAACTTGCCATGTTAGAGTTTCTCAGGAATATCTGAGAGATTTAAAATACTCAGCAGTTAAAAAAAATAAAAGAAGGGTGGAAACGGATTTTTTGTTGATTTCGACAAGTTCGTTTAAGCCACTAGGACCCCAGTCCCTTCAAGGGACTCTTAAATTTTCAAAGAAAGCAAGCATCGTCAATATTTTAAGTTTTTGCAAAGTAAAAATACCTGTTGGAGAGTTGTGAGTGTAAGGCTTGATATTTAATTAATGTTGTCAAGTTATAAAATTAGTCGTGCACTAGGTAGGCAATATATTAAAATGTTTTACTGCAGCATTTTTATATGCAACCATAGATTTAATAAAGATATTGTTTCTTTTGAGCCGCATTTGACAATATTCATGGTGAAATTTGTTTTCGTTTAACTGCCATGGCACTTAGGGACTATAGTTTGGATTTCACTGACCAAACATTTTATATCCAGTAAAGAATATTATTTCAATTGTGCAGTGTTGAAATACTTTCTCACCTGTGACATTGTAATGGGCAATCATTCCCTTTGTGTTAAATAATCAAAATCTAGGGAAAAAATGAAGAAGGGTGCTTTATGAAGTCGTACAATCACACTATGTAGTACAATTCTTTTGTCATAGACAATAATTAAAATGTCGATAGATTGGATGAATGAAACGTAATTTTGCACAATAACGAAAGTGGCTTATTAAAACATACCACTCACCCACGCTCTCTCTCTCTCTTTTACACACACACACACAAAACCCAAACACACACACACACTGAACTGTGAAAACAATATTGGCGATGTTCTAGGTGCTGAAGTTATATTATTCCTGTCCATAATTACCTATAAGAAAAATATTTCATAAATGTGACAGATTTACTCTGCATAAATTTACTCAGCATAAATAATTTGCAAATGTGATTCTTATATGAAAATGCCAGTTTTCTTTTCTCTGTTAATTGTGTATTATATTCTTTCAGGAATGCTAAATGGAAGGTATGTTTCTGATTCTTTTCTCATTTTAATTGTTTTGTATTTAGCATCTGTTTGTACAATGTTCAATATGTGATATTATTTATCTCTTTCCTTGAATAAGCAGATTTATCCAGTAACCAGATGCAATAATATACAAAATAAATTTGCATTAAAAATTTTATTTTCTTCTTTTCTTTGTTAAATGTATATAGAATGACACGAGTTATGAGAAATCATGGTCACTTGATACAGTATTTTAATAATTATTCACGCCGAGCAATACATTATTTGGAACGTATTTTGCCATTCTCAGACATGGTCCAAAATAAAAACTTTCTATCCCATTTTAATGAAAATACTGCATCTACGGTTCACAACTGTCGATTTATTTAAATAGACCCTGATCGTTGACTCGGGTTTTTCTTTTGTTTAGTTTTTAACAACACACCACGTGATATATTATTATAGGCTCATTCTCAGCGCCATTTGCAAAACCGAGTGTCGGAACGGAGCCAGAAGTGAAATAAAATTTGCATGAATATTGTTTATACTTTAGCAAAACCAAATTACCAAAAATGATTTTGAAAATTATTTGGTTGTGCTTCATGACGGATGACAAGACCTCAAAAATCTTGCGAGAGTTTCATGATTTCTGACTGTCGAAGGTCTATAATATCTTGACACAGACGAGATCTGTATTAATTGTATTAAACTTGCTGCTTGAGACTTTACAAACTCTAATTGTTATGTACAAGTTAATGAATTGAAATATGTCACAATCTAACCCATTACATTATGTCATTTGGTAGGAGGAGCGTTTTTTTATGCCTGTCGGAGATTTGGAATCATATACGTTACCAAAGTTTCAGGACACATTTTTGTATGTACAGTAAGGTGAACCAAAAAGTATTAAAAAAGATTTGAGAAGCTCTTTGTCCCCTCAAATTTACATATATAGTACGTAACTGCATCTTATATACTTCTTTTTATGCCAAAGTGTTTGCATCTATACTCCTAGGTGTTAGAGTTAAGACAGATACGTCACTATGTGTTCGTTAATTGTAGCTCATACTAAACCTCAGAGAATCTTACACTCGTTATATCTGTTTAACATCTACAAAGACTGACGTACAAATAAAAACACCAGACCTTACGAGTGGCAAACTATTTATGTATGGCACTTTTATATATTGCATTACATGTACATTATTATGAAAATATATTTGAAGTTTATCATGCCATTCGTTGCCATGAAAATATACAGGAAGAATATCATGCCACTTGTTGCCATGAAAATATATAGGAAGAATATCATTCCACTCGTTGCCATGAAATTATATATGAAGAATATCATGCCACTTGCTGCCATGAAAATATAGAGAGGATATTTGCTTGCTCCGAGTGAATAACGGTTATATTTCATCTCGTGACGAATCCACGAGTGAAAATACTAAAGTTTTTCACCCACGAGATGAAATATATCCGTTTTTCACTCGGAGCAAGCAATTATTCTTTTTATTTTGTGCTCAAGCGTATTGTCTAGCAATTTGTATAACACACTGAAGTAGCTGATTTCTTACTGTTTCACACGCGATAATGTCAGCAGTTTACCATTTATGTTCTGCTGTTTTGTGTATATTTGTACATAAAATATCATTAGTTACATAATGCTCCTTCCCAATTCAAGGTAAAACAGCAGATACAAAGAAAATGAAAAAAAAATAAATATTTGCTTGTTGCTGGATTTGAACCCGATTCGCCTGAATTGTAAGCGACCTTTTTTACCTTTACACCACGCAAACACCTTACGAAAAAGTTTGAAATTTCTTTCTTATAATGTTATCAATGTCTATAATAATTTTTCACTGCAGTGGAATATCACAATTATTTCACTCGGAAAATCCAGTAATTCACTGCCTAGCATAAAATAAATATGAATAATATCACGCCACTCTTTGCCATGAAATATATATATATATATATATATATATATATATATATATATATATATATATATATATATATATATATATATATATATATATATATATATATATATATATATATATATATATATATATATATGAAGAATATCGCGCCACTCGTTGCCATGAAAATATATATGGAGTATATCATGCCACTCGTTGCCATGAAAATATATATGAAGAATATCACGCCACTCATTGCCATGAAATTATATACGAAAAATATAGCAACACTCGTTGCCATGAAAATACATATGAAGAATATCAATCCACTCGTTGATATGAAAATATATATGAAGAATATCATGCTACTCGTTGCCATGAAAATATATATGAAGAATATCACGCCACTCGTTGCCATGAAAATATATATGAAGAATATCACGCCAGTCGTTGCCATGAAAATATATATGGAGATAATCATGCCACTCATTGCCATGAAAATATATATAAAGAATATCATGCCACTCGTTGCCATGAAACTATATAGGAAGAATATCATGTCACTCGTTGCCATGAAAATATATAGGAAGAATATCATGTCACTCGTTGCCATGAAAATATATATAAAGAATATCATGTCACTCGTTGCCATGAAAATATATAGGAAGAATATCATGCCATGTCAAGAGTATTGTTGCCAAACAAACTTTCTTGTCGGGCGACGCCAGCTCCTACTGTTTTGTTATGGTTTTGACTAAGATTTTTCATTCCTTATATTTCGTACTCACCTCGATGGATGATATTAATACTTGGGATTGTTCATTATAAGGCAGAATAAATATCTTGTTGCGACACACTTTCTTGCCCTTTGACCTTGGTCACGGTTACATTTATAGAAGATTTGGGATACGGTGTAGGTTGAATTGTTTCATTTGCTTATATTTTCTAAATCCCTAATTGATTCTGTTCATACTTGTGATGAAAAGCTCTGAAGCAAACATAATTCATACTGAGACACAAACGCTCGTTCATTTGAACGCGGGGTCAAGGTCACATTCGTCTAATATTTGCGTTTAGATTTGGTTAACATTTTTCATTTGCTTATGTTTCCTAAGCCCCTTAATGGACTAAGTTCATACATGGTATGTCTTACTATAAAGCAAGTAAAATTCATTTTGCGACACACATGCTCACCCTTCTGAGCTTGGATCATAATAGCAATGCTTACAGTAATGTTTTCTGCATGGGTTCGACATGCAGGGCTCTGGCCTTCTGGTATTGTTACCCTGTATAAATATCTAGTCACATTTCCAGTTGTAACACTGTTTCTTATTTGGGAATCGATGACCCTTTAGTTCGGTTGGAGGTGGAACATAAGAGTAAATTGTTGTTTCGCGAGAAATAATGTACTTGCATATCTTGGGAACCACATAAATACTGTAATGTATGAGTACCACTTATTTATCAAATCTGAAAGAAAATAGTTTTAAATAGTTTCCCTACATTTCTTGGAAAGTATGCACATCTAATCGGCTCCATTAGTTTGTCTCAGGTCAGTAATTTCTCGTCTATTTTGCAGGCAATTACCTTGCTAAATACGGGTGTGTCTTTGAGCTGTGTAAGTGTGTATATCAGAGAGAGAGAGAGAGAGAGAGAGAGAGAGAGAGAGAGAGAGAGAGAGAGAGAGAGAGAGAGAGAGAGAGAATAACGGACTCCATTATATGCACTGGTGTGGTATAGTGAAATTCCATCTGATGGTAAGAATTCGTAGCCAGGAACCAGGCTTTGCTGAGTTCCGGCCAACAAACTCTGATCTCGAATGTGGAGTTTCCCTATTTCACACTGACACATATGGTGGGACATTTTTCTCTCATTTCTCACTACGAAATAGTGTTAGAAAGTATGGCGTATCGTCAATATTGATATAGTTTTAGAAATACTGAGCATTTTCTGAAAGATTTTACGTCGTTAGATAAAGCATAATAAGTGCCGTTTATAACAAACCAGAAAAAATATTGCAGCAAATGCAGTCTAAACTAAGTGTTACGCAGCTATCAAAGTGTGCGGTTTTCTCCAGGTGACATTTTACCGCCAAATTTACAGCTTTGTGTCAGAGACATTTTTCTTCACAAGGGCAGTGACCCACAATGATATATAGGAAAGAGATAAATTCGTTTCCATCCGTAATTATATATTAATAACATATATGTTATGGTGTTATAAAAATAAAAAATTTAAAAAAATAAAAATACTGTTTGGGGCAAATTTTGAACAAGAGTTGGGGCATAACAAAAATCCTATTTTGTTCTGTAGTTTAACTTCTGCCATCACCCCTCCACCCACCGCCAAAGCATGGCTGCACTCAGGATTGGAAACCTTCAACTCATTGTCCTGAAACATTATACTAAATACATGTGTGATCAGCCTCCCTCAATCAGTGTAGATTAATATCAGGTTGACCCCGACCCCACTCCGCCTCATCCATGATACGAAAACTTCGTTATTATCAATTTATCATCTTTAAAACATCATACAGTATATGATCCCTCTCCCTCTATCAATATAGAATGAAATCAGGTTACAAAGAAATCAACGAGGGATGGACAGAAGGAAGTATGGACATGAACTCTAATAAAATATTCGCAAAAATGCGGCTATAAAAAAATCCATAAAATGCATGATGAGTACCACGAAAAATGCGTGACAAACTCAGTGATTGTGATTTTTGAGTAGAGTAGTTACTCGAGGTAAAGTAAAATCTTTTTAACTAAAGGCATTTTTTTCTACTGATACAACTTTCTATTTTTACCAGTGTTAAGTTCTTGCACAGGATTTGTCTGTATTCCCCTTCTGTTAATTTTATTATATTTAAAGTATTTACCTATGAATTATGGAATTAGTTTCCTTTATTTTGGAACTTGATCGAAAAACAGACACGTTACCATGATTGTTGCAAGATTTCGAATGACTTTCTGTTCTGCATAGATGATTAGCCAAAGGGCAACATGATTAAAATTAAACATAACCTATGTTCAAAGATTAGAAGATAACGCAACGATACATGTTGTTTTATTACATAATAAATGCTAATGATACGTTTTTTTAAAATCATAGTTAGAAATCTGAACTTATTGTTTCATCAAAAATGCATTTGACTCGAAATCAACAAACATATTTTTGATTTTGAAACAGAATATGCTGGACATGAAAACTTGAACTTCTGGTGCGATAAACGTATCCTTGAGAGTTTATAAGCGATTTTCCATGGAAAATAAGCATATAGTCTGATATTGAAAATGAGCCTAAAGTCTGTTAACGAAAAATGAGACCATAGTCTGTCGAGGCAACTGGAGTAAAGTGCCTTGCATTGGAACACATCATGACATTGATCTACCACGGTTTCTGATCCTGTAAATAATAATGAAAAGCATTCATAGAAATGAGATCAGGTGTTTATTTATTCTTAGTAATCAAAAACGTTTGGAAAAAATATATTATTGATTGTGAGTGTATTGTTTCTAAGGGACAAAACACAATATTCCCTGAAAAAGAAAAAAATATATTCTTAAATTAAAAAATTAGAAAAAATCAGATTAAGGTCCCTTTTATAATTTATGCTGACTTTGAAACATTAAATCAAAAAGTTAGCATACAAAGTTTGAAAATGCTGAAAAAAGTGTGGATCAGCAACCGTGTAGTATGTATATGTTATTGTAAGATGTGATGGAAAAGTTGTAAATCATGAATTATATCGTGGGGAAAATGCGATAACACACTTCCTTTAAAAATTAGATGATGAAATAATAATAACAACAACAACAAAACCAGCATGTTTTCAAACATCCAACACATTTATAATGTTAGATGACGACAAAATTAACTTTGAAAATGCAACTGTTTGTCACATATGCAGCCAAAACTTAGACGATGATAAGGTTAGATATCACTGTCATATCAAATTAAGGAAGACCACACACAACACCTGTAATTTACGACTTAAAATATCTCCAATTAAAACTCAGATTCCAGTGGTGTTTCATAATCTTAGAGGTTATGATGGACATATATAAATGGCTGGTGTTTCAAACACTAAATTACGTGGTAAAATATCATGTATACCAAATACCATGGAAACTACTTGTTATCTAGTATTTGTCAGATGCAAGTTATTGACTCGTTACAATTCCTTGATAGCAGTTTGGATAAATTATCATCTGACCTGTCTACGGATGATTTCAAGATAACTAGTAAATTTACTGATCAAAATAAAATTGAGATTGTAACTAAAAGGATACTTATCTATATAATTATATGGATTCTTTTGAAAACTTAACTGAGACTAAACTACCAGAAAAAGATGCATTTTACTCATTATTAAACAAATCTGGAATATCTCATGAAGATTATGCCCATGTACAAATAAGTATGGAATACATGTGAAATAAAGAACTTAGATGAATGCCATGACCTATATCTAAAAAGACGATTTATTTACTCGCATATGTCCTTGAGACTTTTAGAAATATCACCATTAAACATTATAAATTTGACCCACCGCATTACTTGTCATCACCGGTCTTGTCTTGGGATGCATTATTACAAATATCAGAAAGTAAATCAGAAGTATTAATAAACATTGATATGTATCTGTTTATAGAAAAAGGATTACGAAGAGGCATAAGTATGCTTAGTAAACGATATGCTAAAGCTAATAATTCACTAGTTAGTGGTTATGATAAAAATAAACCTAATTCCTTAATTATGTACTTGGAAAAAGAAATAATTTCTAATTATCAGAAAATTAAAAATATAATTTGTTTGTGACAAGTTGGTGCCTAATTTAACGAATAAGGAAAAATAGGTTGTACGCTACCGCAATCTACAATTATATTTATATTTGGGTACAAAAGTAACAAAAGTACACAGGGTACTACAATCTAACCAAGAAAATGGATGACCCCATGTGTTCAATTAAATATTAGTCATAAAACTCCAGCTAACAATTAATTTGAGAAAGATTTTCTCAAGTTAAATAGTAATTCAGTATTTGGAAAAACAATGAAAAACCTCAGAAAAAGAATGAATGTTTAGTTAGTTAGGCTAATGAAACTGATAAAAACAGACGATTAGTATCAAATGCTGAATTTATAACAAGGAAAATATTGAGTGATCAATTGGTAGCCATCCATACCGTTAAAACAAAATTAGTGCTAAACAGACCAATATATTCGGGTCAATCCATGTTGGATCTGTCACAATTACACAGGTACGACTTTGAAAATAATAAATAAAAAAGCAAAATATGGAAACTATGTTGAGTTATTATATACTTACACCGACAGTCTATCACTAGAATTTACAACAAAAAGTATTTATGATGACATGAAAAATGATAGTACATTACAGGATACAAGTGACTCTCCTATTGATCATCCTTTATATAGTACAATAAATACAACAAATTGTGGACAAATTTAAAGATGAAGCCAACTGTACAATTATATCAGAATTTGTTTCATTAAGATCTAAAATGTACTTTATTGATAACAAACAAATTAATAAAGCAAACGGCGTCTCACAAACAGTGTTAAAACAGAATTGAACCATGAACATTACAAAAAATTATTATTTCAAAGAGTTGAAATGAAAGACACCATATATAATATTAAAAATGTTATTCATAATATGGGGTTATACAAAATGAACAAAACTTAATTATCACCATTGGATACTAAAACATATAGTTTAAATTATGATATACATACATATGCATATGGACATAGAAACATTCAAACATAAAGATTGTTTTTTACTTTTATTGATGTGCATCAGTCTTTTAATTTCCATATTACTCACTATCAACTGCTTATTATAAATGGGAATTACCCCGGAATTACCTATCATTTTATTTTCGCCTGGGAAATTAAAAATGGGGTTACATTCCTAGAGTTTCACCTCGAATATTTTTATTAATTATCACCAGATTAAAATCGGTGTATTTAGTTGCCTTTACTAGCCCCAGAGACCTTTTAATGTCATTTAAACGTTCTTAAACATCATTTTCATTCATTTCAAACCCTTCTCAAACATTTCATTCATTCATTATCATCAGATTAAAAAAATGGTTTTATTCTCATTTACTACCCCAAATGACTTTTTAAATAATATTTAGACTCTCCTAAACATCATTTGCATTCATTTAAACCCTCCTTAAACATCATTTTTATTAATATAGAAACTGAGCGATAACTACCATTTTGACTAGTATCCGCAGTTCATTGTCGAGGACAGCTTGTGTATAGGCGCTATGTCATTAAGAAATACAGAAGCGTCGGCTTCGAGTCTGTACTTTTCTGGCACGGTGGTGGGATAGTCTTTTACAGTCGCCGTGCTAGTAACTAGCTTTACAATGGCTGGTAATTTCCTGCGTCTCCTGCCTAGCTGGATTTTCTTTTACTGCCTGCTTAGCATTTAGCAGCTTTTTTTATCAAATCTTCTATGAAATCTTCAAAGTTATCTTGTGGAACAATCCTATCGACATTACGATTTGGTGTTGGAATAGGCCGGTGAGCTGAAAGTGGTCGTGGCGTCGAAATATAAGGCTCAGCTGGAACTGTCTGTGGGGCTGGAATTGGCTGATGAGACCTATTCATCATATTAACTTTGTGTTATTTGCCTTTTCCAGCACGGTTGGATTTTGCACCCACGCCTACTCCAGTCGACGTGAATGGCGCAATACACAAGCCCACCGTTTTTCCAGCACAGATTCCTGCATCCTGGTTTCTGCCAAGCGCGATTCGTTTTGGCCAGATGTGGCATTCTTCAAAGTAATACAACCTACCAGAGATTGGAATATCCGATTATTCACATTTATGTAAATTAAAATAATCAACTAAATAGTATGCATTGTTCCAACTACTGGCACTAGAACAAGCGACCACCGTTTTGGGTGGACCACGGGGGAGGGGTGGGGTGGGGATTGGACACTCGCCCGCCCTAACAACCCCATATTTTTTCCTCACGTTGCCCAGGTTAATCCTTCCAACAGGTCTGACCACTGGCCCCCGACCGACTGAGACCCACTGGCTGGTCACTGCAACTGGCTGACTACCGTTTCCCCTGCTCCGGCAAAACCAGTTGACCTCTAGCCACCAACTGGCTGAGGCAAAACCGGTTGACCTCCGGCCCCTCAACTGGCTAAAGCAATATATCCCTTGTGCCACTGCTGGATGATTCAAAAGCTCTTCAAGGAATAAGGTTTGAATATAGTACTGATTTACTGATTTCCTATTGTTTTAACAAATGTGTAGAATAAAATAATTAACTAAATAGTATGCATTGTGACAACTTCTCGCTATAGAACAAGCTACCCACCATTTTGCGCCAGCCTCGGGGGTGGGTGAAGGTGGGAGGGCTCGATCGCCCAAATAACCCAATGTTTTGACCTTGCGTTGTGCAAGGTAAGTCCCTCCAACAGGTTCGACTGTTGGCTCCCAACCGGCTGAGACCCACTGGCTGGTCACTCCAACCGGCTGACAACGGTTTCCCTTGCTGAGGCAAAACAGGTTGCCCTCTGGCCCCAACCGGCTGAGACAAAACCAAAGCAATACACCGCTGATCCCATTACCTGATGATTCAAAAGCGCTTGAAGGAATAAGGTTTGAATATAGTACTGATATACTGATTTCCTATTGATTTATCAGTTGTGTGTGTGTGTATATATATATATATATATATATATATATATATATATATATATATATATATATATATATATATATATAGTCATATTTGATTACATGTATATTATGAAGGTCTATGAGCAATATTTAGGATGACCTTAACATTCATTTGGTTCAGCATTGTACCATTTAAAATATATACGACAGGCCGTACGGGTACTGCGATTTCCATTAGCGTCTTCATTAATTTACACTAATTGCACCCCTCGTAACTGAAATGTTATATTGATTTCTACAATTTGTCCTTTCTGCATTTTCTGGATCTTCTTATTTCCACAACTTTGATGCTGCTGCTTCTACATATAGGATCTTATTCCCTTTTCCTAACAGAACGACAAATATATTTGTCATTTCTTGATATCCATCATGTTGTTTTTCTCCATTCTGTGAGACCAGCTTAATTTGCCAGTAACCTACTCAGGAGGTGCGCCCTTTCAGTATCAAATATTTGCTTGGCCAAACCTTTGATTGAGCTCTGCTACAACTGTTATCATTTAAAAGTGGAGATTCTAAACTGGTTAATGTCGTTTGACAGCTTAGATATCAGGTGTTATATATCTGCTGTGATATGTCAAACATATGTTGCTTTGGTATCTATTATGTCAAATCAGGTGTGAAAGAAGTAACACATATTGGTTGATCGCATCGTGCGAGAGATCAAAGGGTCATTGGCCTCTTTATTCAATGAATTAAAATTGATAAGGAATGAATCAGATGTGAAGTTTAGACCTAGAAATAAGTCACATGAAATATAAATTGCCAATTCTAACGATTGCATAAGTCAACATCTTGGAATCACATTATTTTGCTGCTATCCTTGGCACACATCTACATGTTTGTTAACGTCCTTCCGATACGCAGATCTTCAAATGTAACAATTCCCATATCTACAGTCCCTACGAACACGGTTACATATCGTTCCCTGAGTATGTCTGGGTTACACGTGAACAGTATTGTGAGCAAGGTCAATGTTATAATAACGTGAACAGATGTCATCTATAAAACAGGAAAGCGAAGTGCACAGATGTCATCTATGAAACAGGAAAACCAACATTAACGGTATAGATCAGATGTCAACGAGGAAACTGTGAAACTTAAAATCGAGTTAAACCTTTATGTATTTGTGCATGAGAAGGAAATAATAGTATGTAAAATGTATTTGCAAAATAAAATAACAGCCACAAAAATCTCATTTCGTTTAATCACATAACGATTAAAAACCCCGATGCAAAGAGGTTTCAAAAGAGCTCGTTTACTCTATTGTAAATTGATATTTCTAGTTTTTAATAGTCACACAACTTGCCGACAGAAGTAGAAATTAAGTGGCTACATTCATATTACAATTTTTGCTTTATGTATTTCAAGCGTAAATAATTGGGTATTATGATTATTGAAAGTGGGATTTTATTCTGCTTACCAAAATAAAAATAAAAATTGAGTAACACACTTGAAGCTTAACACATCTCAGCCAATGACGTCACGCTTTACATACGGGCATTGCCTAAGGGTACAACAGATGGATAAGGCATTGACCACAGTCGTTGAGTATTAGCCATATAAACAATGAATTAAGAAGGTAGGCTATGTTTTTGCTTGTACGGTAGGAGCGTATAATTGCAAATAATGGTTTTTCTTAAGCTTGTTCCTAATGGAAACAAAAGCAAACAAGTACACAAATAAAACAAGGATTTAATATCCAACGCGGCGCACAAAACTCAGGGTTGGGGTGTGGGTAGGGAATCTGCCAGACCTGAAATTGAGAAATGTGAACCGAACGATTGGAATGGATTAACATAATCCGTTCAAAGGAATATAAAACTAAATAGGTAGTTTATATTATTAATCATGATCATACTACATGGTGACCCAAACGACTGGAATATAATATCATCACACTAACAAATCAGGATTTGCTGGCATAAGAATGAAGAACTCCATTCTCGCTGTCAGAGTTAAACAATTAAATGTTCCTCTCTCCATTGTTTAAACTTCACTTGCCCCGGGTCGCCGAGTGGTCTAAGGCGCTTGCCTTTACAGATCATACACATCTCACCTCTATCCGCGTGGGTCTGAGTGTCGGCTCGACCAACGTGGGTATGTGAGAAAGCTTGCCAGTAGCTACCAGTAGGTCAGTGGTTCTTCCCGAGGATTTCCTGGATTCTTCCTCCACCAAATATAATGGACTCCATGTATATCCTATCATGTGCTGAAAAATGGCGTTAAACCCACAACAAACAAACAAACAAAACAAACATAAAACTTCACCTAGCGTTTCAATTCAGCACCAATTACCTTGCTTCTACAAATAATTATTAGAGCCTCCATCATTCTATACAGTTTAAAAGCAAACATATCCCTCTATAGCTTCACATGTAATAAGGATAAATTGACATTGTTTTCGATAGCGCTGCTATTAATTTGTACCAGAGATGTGTAGTGTGTGACCTTACGCCATATTTTCTGCTGACAGCCATAGCTTTCCATTCGGTTTACATGTAAGACTTTCTCAATGTTATATAGGAGAAAAGTAATAAATTGTAACAAGTTTGACGCTTTGGCCATGAAAGATGTGTACGTTTGGGCCAAAAGAGTTAGAATTTCAATGTGTGAAATTGCTTGCTTGTCCCTAAAAAAAAAAAAAAAAAAAAAAAAAAAAAAAAAAAAAAGTATGTTATATATGGTTTCCTAATGTTAATTTCCATAAACCTGCAAATGCCATTTCTGTAATATTAAAAATCTAAGGAAGAAACAAATTCTATACCCTACTTGGGCTTCTTACAGGATTTATAACAGGTATGTTTGTGTCTAAGGAGGTTATGGTTGTGTGTACGCATGCATTCCTACATTTTTCTTCTTTCACTCCACTGGTAAAATTATAGAACTTATGAAGCTAGTAGGGAGTGGTAATTTTGTTTAAAAGAGGATGGTAGGGGGAGGGGAATTTCACTTTGTTTATAACGGAATAATACGAAGGTAAGGGGATAGGGAAGTTAATTTTTGCTTTGCTTATAAGGAATTTTTAAATTATATTTTTTATACTCCTTCTTTTACGTCCTACCCTATGTTGATGAGTTAGTAACTATGAGTGCTTTTCAGTCAAAACGGCGTGTAGGTTAGTATGTCTAGGGTTATTATATAGTATGGGAGTGGAGGGTAATGGATAGTAGGCCATTGGGTATTTTGGTCAGTAAGTGAAGTTTGAATATTACATTTCCCGTTTGACACTATAATTTTCCATATGTTCTTGATCCCCTTATTCTCAAAAAGCGACACTAGGGGGTTATAATACTAATTTCTTGTTAGACCTCATAATTGTCTAAAAAGGAGACACTATGGGGTCATACTGCTAATTTTCCACAGCGCCCAAGTGAGATTTTTGTCCCCCAAGTGACATCACCATGTTAAATTCTCGTTAGAGGCCAGATTGTTGTCTGCATGTTAAATTCCCGTTAGAGGCCAGCGTGCCCCGCATATGTTAACCCTACGGCGTGATGTTAATCCCCCTAGAGGCTAGGGTGCCCCATAATGTTACAATGTTACATATACCGCCAGACAGTCCCATCATATTAAACCTATGGACATTGTAGTCCATGTTAAATTCCCCTTATCCCCAGAATTGACAGACAATATTTGACATAGGATTACCGTTAGAGGCTGAAGTGTCACAGTCTACTACTTGCTATGTCCTTTCTATATATATATATATATATATATATATATATATATATATATATATATATATATCTTTATACGTTTTGGAAGCTAGTGTATAACGCGTTAGTGCCGATTTTCAACCAGTTAGTTTCTAACACGTTAGTTCGTCCAGTTTTTGACTCGATTGGCCTGTCTTAGTGCTGTATCCTTGGGCAAGGAACGTCGATCTGTCTTTGTTGCTGTGCTGTAAAATACCAAACCAAACCAAACTAATCCAAATCATTCATTGGTTCAATTGTCAAGAGTAGATCGTGAATTACGCTCTAGGCTCTTTACTGTCCATTTGAAACAAGGTGCTTTGACACACAGAGCGTCTGCACTCAGACTAAATGCTTATCGAAGAAAGTCAATCCCATGTCGGGCCGTCTGGTACTGAAATCAAATAAATGGATATACATCATTGAAATGTTACAACATGTCATATATGTATTACGTGCAGAAGGAAAGCGATTCATGCCAACCACACGCATGTACAATGAAAACTTCAGGTATATTTGTATTTGTATTTGTAATATTATAAATGATTACACATTTTCCATAAGCTGGATGTCATTTATACGCCACCTGCGCGTGACCAGGGTATTTTCGTAGGACCTTACAATGCAGGTTTAGACTATGATGGCTGGTCTGGAATCCGTCCTAAATTGGCAACATTATTCACGAACACCGAAAGCGTGACACAATTGTCAGCATATATGATGGTTTACACAAATGAACAAAAATGTCGTCTCAGATAAAATGAATAGATTATATCAAATATGCAGCATAATTTGTTCCGATAATTTCCATTCATATTCAATATTTTCTGATCCTGTCGGATGTTTACAATTCGTGTGCAATAGTACATTTTATTCATTTTCAATACTTTGCATCATGGGTGATCTGAGGTTACCTAACAAATGATGCTATAAGGCAAGTTACGAAGTCTCCTTGTTGCTATAACTGACGTTATTTAGCCACAACAACTTCCGCGCCGCGCCATTATGCTTTCAGACAAACAAAACAACATTCTGATTTTTGGAGTTTCATCCATTTCTTATTGAGATTCAAAATCCAGTCATGCGACATTTGTTATAAGTGACAGTTGGTGTCCTACTTAGCTCTGAATACCGAAAAATGTCTGATGTGCTATTTCTGATTTTTTTTTATAAATCTTTTGAATTCAAATTGAATATTTTCAATAAGCTGAGTATTTTCGAACCCCCAAACTTCACATCTGTACAGCAAAATAGGTAAAAAAAGGTGTGATCGAACAGTTTTAACTGTAAATCGATTGGAATGTGCAGATTGTTTATTCTTCTATAAAGAAGATACATGGCTTTTTTGCTTGTTAAACATTGTGCTTTGTAGCTTTTAAAAATAGCAGATGTTTGAAGAAAATAACACTTGGGTATTTAAATTCCTTACAAGTAGAAATGGTGTTTCCTCCAAGTTTAATTCAAACTGAGTAGAACTACATGATCCAAAAATCCTAATTTTCGTTTTTGTTAAATTGACATTAAGTTTCCAAATTTTAGTTTACTCAAAGAAAACGTTACGGTTTTGTTTGCAAAGGGTTTGCATGACTTCGAATATTAGGGTGTCATCCGCATGTAATACAATCAACAGTTTCAGGAACATTTCAGTTTCAGAATCACTTCAGTTTCTAGTACAATCATTTGTTGCGGAAACAAAAATTCCAAGTCATTCAGAAACAAAAAATAGTATCGGTGAGAGATTTTCCCCTTGCCTAATGAAGTGTACACAATGTGCATCTTACGCTAAGCAGTGCCTTATGCTCTGTGAATTATGTTGCTTCTTTCGCTAAGCAGTGCCTTATGATCTGTGAATTATGTTGCTCCTTACGCTAAGCAGTGCATTATGCTCTGTGAATTATGTTGCTTCTTACGCTAAGCAGTGCCTTATGCTCTTTGGATTATGTTGCTTTGCTCATATCAATGTGTACGAAGTACACACAATGATAAACTGAAAACCACATTTTGTAGACCAAACAAGTAAAGACTTGCTTTATTTTCTCTAATCTCTCTAATCAGGGGAGATTAATGGTTTGTCAGCTATGTTAAAGGTGTATGTTGTGTGTGCGCTTGAAAGCCACCTGATAAGAAGATATGAATGAATAACGTAAATGTAAATGCAAATTATCGCCTACAAAATATAGTTAATGACTTTTTATTAAAGCTAGGTGAGTGATATAAGGTTCACTTGGGCCTCTTTTTCTAGTTTCACTCACTTTGATAATTATTTGTGTCTTTTGTCCATACTCTATTTGAGAAAATGTTGAAATTATGTCAACAGTCTGTGTCTGTCCATTAGCAATATAGTGTACCTACTACATTTTTGATGATACAAGTTTTAAAATATCATTATATGTAATTGAGATTTTTTAAAAACATTTGTGTGTGTGTGTTTCTTTTTAATTTTAATCTGCAGTATGCAACCAGCATATACGGCTTTCCTTGTGTTTGTTTTAAAACAGCACCACCCCCACCCCCGTCATTCTCTCAAACGATCAAACTTAACAAAAGATAATGTCAGCTGAATGTGTGTGGTCGTCGTAATATTCAATTTTCATGAGATGCTTTTCATTTCGGTACAGTAATTTCTACGGAGAAAACTTAAATGTGTAAAACATGCCGTAGTTTAAGAAAGTATCGGCAAATGTTCCTCAAAGCAAGAAATTTACCATAATATAGGAAAGAGAGACAAAGCTCATAGTGTGTCCTAATTTTATGCCGTTTCGTATTTCTCCAAATAATACTTTTTAAAACAAGGGGTTAAATGGAATACATTCCATCCTTTACGGCATTTTATAGAAGCAAAATATTCACATTTCCCTAAACATTAAATATTGCAAGTTTCATCATATTCCTTCAAGCGTTTTTCGAGAAATGGGCTTGCACAAACTTTAATATGATTTGAAGCCGCAACCACAGCCGACAACAACGCCGACATCACTGAAAGAGAGAGAGAGAGAGAGAGAGAGAGAGAGAGAGAGAGAGAGAGAGAGAGAGAGAGAGAGAGAGAGAGAGAGAGATTCTATCTATTGTATCCCGAAGGTTCAATAAGGAATATGAAGTTGTGCATGTATTCTTGTATTAAAAAGACTGATTTGGCGAGTGAGAGACCAAGGGTGTATCATAGTAATAAAAGAGAAAGACAGACAGATATACGGTAAAACCGAATTCCTTCATCCTATTTTCTCTTTTGTAATCTCCCTATATTTCATAATTCTCACGAAACAAAAACGAAATCTAAAAATGGAAAGGCCAGGCAGAGGACACTCCGTCTAATTTGCATCATAGCGAAATAGAAGCTCGATTCCAGAGAGAGAGAGAGAGAGAGAGAGAGAGAGAGAGAGAGAGAGAGAGAGAGAGAGAGAGAGAGAGAGAAAGAGAGACGGTCCGTACATGCACATAAACATATTGGAATAGACATACGACATCTGATTTATAAACAAAATATGTAATAGTGAGCTTTATATGTTCAATTGGAAAATATTTAAATACTCGTCACTGTCACATGATGAATCCGGGTTGGGACTGGATTAGTTAAGACACCGAAAGCAACTGCGTTAATAAGATGTTTATTTATAAACGCAATTTAAAGATGAACAAATCTGACACCATTATAACAAAAAAATAAGGAAAATCATAAAGTTCTCAACATGGAACTATCAACAACAAGTAACTCAACGAGAAAAATCAAAGATGAATTTAACGAATGGAATTTTAAACAAACGTGAATAACATCCTATTACCAATCAACAAATAAGAGTATATGATCTACACCCTAATATAAACAAGGCCTTATTAAGTACCAAGGGTGACCAAAGCATGTGATTTATGCACTTATCAATGTAATACTCATTTATTCATCAATCTGTTAACTCATCAATTTATCAATTCATCAAGCGATATTGGAATATGTATGAATTTATGGATCTGTCGTTCATATAACGATATTGAAATGGGAATGCATGAAATTATGAATCTATCACACATATAGCGATATTGAAATGTGAATACACGTAATTTTGCACAGATAGCAATACTGAAAATAACAATAAAATGGAACACGTAATATGTATAACTATCGTGGCGCCCATTTGACGACCAAGATGTATCTCCGGTTCCATCCGCTCTAGTCAATGGTCAAGGAGCCACCACGCATGGTCCACCCCTCCCAGTCTGTTGAAGGATCCCTCGAGAGCCTTCACATTTAACATAGACCCGCTGGTCGAGAAGCCTTGGTCCCTCGCATCGAGAAAACCAGTACACTCTTCCGAAACAACGACACCAGACACAGCGTACACGTCACACGAAACCACACAGAGTTCTGTGACTTCACATCACCAAACCATATATAAGGCACACAAGCACCACACAAGGCACTACACAAGGCAGCACACAAAGCAGCACACAAAGGCACCATACAAGGCAGCTCTACAGCTGAAGATTTGCTCCCGTAAAGAGGTAAGCTTTCTGACAAGACTCGTCGTAGTGTAATTTGTTTATAGAGAATTCGCTCTATATGTACTCTAACTGTGACAGATATGCGCAGCAGCTAGGTACGTAAGTTTTCACTGCAGGCTATTTGCACGTGCAGGATGGGGTGAATCGCACTCAGTATTTCAAAATAACTAGAGCCGAAAAAATAAACAACCCTCGAGTAACGCTCTAGTTGGAAACGAAACCCGAATACATTTTTGATCACATATACATATTGATATAAACCATACCATTCCGTGACAGTCACTTAACAATGAACTGACATGCATGCTATTTACAATTTGACTATAAATTTGAGTGGAGCACTTAGGAAGAAACGAAAGTGTTTACGGCACAAGAATAATATTGTACCAAAGAGGACGCGAGTGAAATATTGCATGAAACATGAAATCAATCCAAATGAAAGAGTTTTCTCTTCTTTCAAGCTTATATTTGGATACAAATTTGAAGGTCTGTGCTAAGAATAAGCCAACACGAAATTCTGTTGCATCATGTCTTGTATTGTACAAAATTCCAAATCTTGGCATGACCAGTTTAGCAATAAAAGTTGGTCATTGCAACCACAATTTACTTTTAGGGATGTATCCTGAAGTTATAAGTGTAAATGCATACCCGTAATTGCATGACCATAAATGTAACAGTGTCCAGGAAACTGAGTTACAAGCGATAAGGGGTGTCTATTGTACTTTGCCAAAGCAATTAGGATCGCTGTATATATTTAACTACAGAGAGAGAGAGAGAGAGAGAGAGAGAGAGAGAGAGAGAGAGAGAGAGAGAGAGAGAGCATAAACTTTCACTTGGTAACAAATTGAGGGACCACATGAAAACATTACACAACAAATGACTTGCTGTATATATTACTCTAAAATTAGCGAATCAAAACTACTTTACTCTTTTGAGAATACAATACTGTGCATTAAAACCATCGCATTCCATCGTCGACAGCAGTAAATAGCCTTTTAATACCACATACATTATTGTGAAAGTATCTCAATGTCTACTTCCTATCTGCGTCTCAGACTATACATTGTTATGTATGATGTTTATATAATATTATAAATATTTTAGGAAATTATAAATGTTTCTTCACTTTAATATTTGCTTAAATCTTAATGTTTATCAGGAAAAACATGTTTAACTAGTGTCCTTGAATTAGGTTGTTTTGATCAATATGTTTTCTCAATTTGAAGGTCAAGGTTGATTTTTGTTTACAAGTAAAAATTCCATTAAGATGACTCATGTTCTAGAACATTCTGTCATGTGACCAATCTTTATATATGCCATGTTTGGTGGACATTTATTCAGTTTTGACATTACCATCAGTCTTGTAAAGAGCTATTACAGTTGTGAAAATTCATTCCAAATTCTAAGAGAGGAATTATTTTAAATATTCACTGGATTATAACAGTGCTCATAAACTTTTGGATTTTGGATTTTTAATTGATGATTTTGGAATTTAACTGAACTTATTCAGAGATTTTGGAATACTTCATTTTGACATCAGCACATCAAGATTTCTAGTACATCAGGACTTTGGAGACCATTGGCACATAATAACATTCAAGGACACAGCCGTGAATTTGGAACATTCTATATTTAGGACTTGTGATTAGAACAATCATTCTTATTGGATTATTAGGATTTCAGAACACATTACTGTAAGTGACTTTTTGATTTTTCATTTTAATTATCTAGTAATAAATTGCTTGTTGATTTTTTACTTGATTTGTTGGTTTCACTTTCTTTCTGCTACATTTTTCTTAGATCATAGAGTCGTAACAACATTAAAGCGTCATGTGACCATGTTCCTCGTAGCCACGGTATATTTTAGACCGGGAAACCCCGCATCAGGCATGTGCAACCCACGGACCGCGACCTGATTTTATCCGGCATATGGTATGGCTCGCGGTTACATTTAAAAATCGCTATCCGGCCCGCGCCCTGCACGAAGTTGCACATACCTGCCCTGCATGCAGCTTGAACTTCTTTAAACGTGATTTGCGGCCTATTTATATTGAACACAATGTTAATTTCACGATTTGTCGACATTTAGAATCAGACAGGAAAAATGAACTCAAATTAAACTTTATGAAAATTTCAAAAACAGTGCTCCTTGAAGTGTCGCCCTAAGTTTAGCTGTTAACATTAATATCATCCTCTAATGCAAATTTGCACAAATCTATTTTGAGCCGACCCTATAATATTTCTGATGAATTTGCGCAAACAGTATAAAATCCATGCCTCGCTGAAGAAGGCTGTCCATTGAGCAAGTAAGATCATTCTATTTGAAGCAAATTATTGTGTTTCCTTTCAGAGCATGCATTTGGCTTTAAAACTGCGGCTTTGTACGTTTCCGCGGATCCCACCCGACCCCCCATTTATATCATTTGTGCCTGGTACACCATTCTGTTAACTTCAGACACCCCCCCCCAAAAAAAACAAACAATTTAATGAAGAGATCGCTCTAGCGTCCCCTAATAAAACTGTTCGCTAATTTGTGTTTGACTTTGGCTGTATCAAACAGTGCACACCATCGGCGCTACCTTTCTCACTATTGGAGCTGTTCTGATATTTATTCTTGTTAAAAAAAAAAAAAAAAAAAAAAAAAAAAAAAAGCTAGACAGGAAAATAATTAATAAAAGAGAAAGAGTCATCCTAACTTTAGTTAGGAACGAAAACATTGAATAAAAGGTAATACAAATTATAATTAACTAGAGAAAGAGTCATCCAATACAAAATCATTGGAATTTAAAAGAAACTTTACTGTACATCGAACGTGGTCGATCTCTCATGTAAACAAAAAGTACAATGTAGAATTATTGGATGCTTGCCAAGAGTCAACAAATCCCCAGCCACCCCGCGAATCATTTTATGTGTGACATTGAAGCATTCCTAACCTTACGTAAAAATGTGGAAGACTTTGAACTGCGCTATCAATAAAAGAATTACAGAATGATGTACATGTCTTCCAACTGCGCACGTGTAGTTACGTATAACAGATTACGATGTCGAGTTCTGGGTATCAAGCAGTGACTCGCTCGCGCTCTCTCTCTCTCTCTCTGAACATATTTTTAATTTTTTTTTATTAGACGTTAAATAATTAATTCGGTTTCACCTTAAACAAAAGAAATTAATGATTCATCGTCATTACACCGGTAGAAATGTGTCGCATAATACTTCTTACCGCAGATTTCGATTATCTTACGATCACATTTCTGAAATCTTGATCAGCCGCCGTTTCAAATGATCTGGAAATTTTTTACGTCGTTTTAGTATCCCAAAAATTGAAATAGAGTACAGCTTATTACTGTCTCTCTGCCTGTCTGTCTCTCCCTCTCTCTCCACTAGACATAAAGATAAGAGTTCGGTTGATATGACTTTTTATGTTGTTGTTTACATGGTATATTTCAATATGCTTGGATGTCATTGGGCCTTTCACTCCTGGTAGGTAATGTCAGCAGGGCACCCTTGTACATTGAACATCTGTGCTTGGTCTTTTAGGCCTACTTTAGCACTTGTGTTGAGTTTCAGGTTATCTGGATAATTCCTAATAGACATGTCGCACGCACAAATATGTATATATATATATATAGAGAGAGAGAGAGAGACAGACAGACGGACAGACAGACAGACTTCAAAGGTGTAATGCACGTTGTGCAGTTACTATTGTGAATACATAAGCTGGAAAGTATCTTTTCTTCTCTATATCTCTAAAACTGTTTCCTTATTCCTATTCATTGACACAAACTAGATGCAGATATTTGGGAACAAAGAAAAACAAGTATTAAAAAAGCTGCTAAATATTGTTACCTTATGCGACTCTCCACATCCCATTCGTAATTAATTCGACGGTTGGCAAATTTAAGTGTAGAGCACGTGCTCTCACTGTCCTACTGCCACTACCAGAAGATGTTTTCCAGACCAAAAAATGTGTTCTACATAAAAAAAAATGTATTAGATCCAACTGATAACCAAGGTAATCATCTGGACACAGTGCAATTTTTCAATCTGGGAAAGCGAGTCTCGTTTTAAAACTGCAATAGTTACTAAATGTAATCAATATTATCTTTAGTCCCCAATACAAGGATTTCCCAAAATGACACATGCTCAACTGGATGATCTCGGTTGATTTTGATGAGAGCACAGTCGTCTTACATCGTTATGAGTTATAAAGAACTCGCTCGTAATATTAGTTGAAATCTGATTTTGGAAGAGAATGAAGTTTTAACATTTGAGTCATCTTTTTGGTGTATTATCTGTTTTCAGTTGATTGACGAAATAGTTATAGCAAGTTATACAACGGGCTGTCGACACTTAAATATTGGCACGAGGTGCTCTTTTAGGTGGTGGAGAATGTAAAATCCGGTGAAAACCAGTCGCTTTATATGCTCGACTACGTATCTTTGCAGACATATGCTTTATTTGTCTCTCTGCAATCGTATGTCAGAGAAATGTTATTCAATTGTAATGGGTAAACCTCTTTCAGTTTCGCCTACATACCGCTTTTTGCAGTACAAATTACACACTTCACATATCAAAGTTTGTGTCTGACTTGAAATATGTTGTCCATTCTAAAATTTCTCCCTGAATTCAAGACTTTTCCATGTGAATTAATCAGAGAAGCACACAGCTTACAACCTTTAAGCACATGCGTGAAATAACCAGGTTTGTGGACAGTTGGTAGTTTGGATCTCACTAAATGTCCCTCGTGTTCCTTTTGCGTTTACAATATCTAATCAAAGCACATGTTTGAAAGCTGAAGGAATGTTGTTTTATTTTTTATTTGTTGGAAATCACTAAAATGTTTGTGTAGCATGCTGAACGTTTCTTTAAATGAACAATAAACGGAAAATAGTTTTTTTTTTCCCTTCCTAATGATCAGACTGAATTTCCCCAAGTTCCTGATTCTGTAACTTATTTCTCGTATTTCTGAGAAAAACAACGAACAGGCGTCTTTAACGTCTTATTCACTGCTTTTCAAGTCGTGCAGACGGAGAGATACATCAATAGATATATTGATATTTAGAGGTTATCTTAAGTTAACACTAGCTTGGACATAAATTGTTTATAATTATCTATGTAAGTTAGTATTGTACCATTTTGGGCGGATGAACATACATCAATATTTCGATGTGATACCATTTCACACAACATTGGTCTAATAGGTACGACCTTGAACAAGAGAATGCCTAGAGCCGTTACTCAATAATAGTTTTGACCAATAGGTTTAATGAGAAAATTGAAACGTGGCAGGAACAAACAAATCCTTACCTGCTTAATCTAATCCCAACTAATAATATGTATTGGATATATTAGCTAGATACTAATGGTTGAGACGATCAGTATTTCCACAGATGTCAGCCACAGTCTTTGAGGTAATAATGAAGAACGGTGTATTTCTTTTTGTCGTCGGTGTTTTGACATTTTTTGGGACAGGTATGTACAACCGTCTCACCAATCTCACTGACTGTATTATATTTCTCCGTTTTATTTTTCCTCCCATCAGAATGAACTAATTTTTACTGACTTGGAAAGCTGTCGGAAAATTCAGCTATTCAAAACTTGCAAGAATTATTGAGATTGTAAGCAAGCTAAAATGGAAAGGCAATGTTATCCTGTGCAAATATTTGACCATGTTTGTAAAAAGCGGTGTTGAGTCTAGCATCATTAATGGATTCATCCTCAGATAAATATCGTATGTTGCCCACTAAGTTTAAGTTAAGAATAAGAATGTGAATTAGAAAAAGTGATAGAATCGCAGATGGACCTGCATTTAAACAAAACAGTTAAAAAAAATTAAACACATAAGGGCACACATAAGCTTGAACGATTCTCTTATAAGTATTATTCAGTCAGAATTAGTTACATCTTGCTGTTTTATCGAATATTCAGAATAAGCAAATTTGCAATTAAAAAGATCGGCAAATTCGAGTTTTTGAACGTCACTATTCCTAATGCAGTTCAACTCTTCATATCGAGGAGTATTTGAACAATCTATTTATTTGCCATTTTATCAAACACTTAAACATGCAACTTCTCATGCACAGTGACAGTATTATTATTATTATTAGTAGTAGTAGTAGTAGCAGTAGTATTAGGACTAGTATTAGTAGTAGTAGCAATTATCATCATCATCATCATAATTATCATAATCATCATCATTCATAAATTTAAACCAACAAATGAATATAAAAATCTTTAGAAAAAGAACGTGCACTTATTTCTCGTGTATATTGTTTATCTAGAGTTAACGAAATTTGTAATGCGTGCTATGATATTACAGAGTTGTTTCAATAAAATGGACAAAGGTGCTTTGCTAGCTTCGAACCGTTGATAGAAATTTCTAGTCAGAAGCAAATAAATAAATTGAATATTTGCCTCTATTTACAAGCGTTTTTAAAAATAATAAAGTCATTTTACGATATAAAAATTCTAGAAGGATAGCGCCACTCTGCACCATCGCCGCTTAGTAAAGCGCCTCTGCTATCTGGCCATCCACAATACAGTTTTGTTTATTATCTCAACGTCGACCATCTCGGTGGACACATATGTAAGTCAAGAGCATAAAAAATAATTCCAAACGCTTTACTCCTTTACTTTGTTTGCTGTAATGACTTGTTAACGTCATACTTATGCATGTCTTTATTGCATTTTGAACCAAGCGAAATTCTTCGTAAAAGAAAAATGTGTGAGCATGTGTTTTTGTAATACGTAAAATCTCCCTTTCTCATTGGATCACTTTCGTTTTCAAAGTCATCAGTCTCTGAGGCAAGTAGTTTTCAACGTTGTCAAAGACTTCAATCTTGGTCGTTAGTTTTAGAAAGTAGTTCGCAAGCCATAATGCTTAACTGGAAGTAATCCGAACGTCTGAAGTTTGAGGCTAGCGCGACTTTAATACTAATATGTCGTTTGATACAAAACTGTCTTGATATAATCAGATTGAGACAGTTTGTACAGTGTTTACTAAACTTTTTCAGACTAATATGTCGTTTGATACAAAACGTTCTTGATATAATCAGATTGAGACAATTTGTACAGTGTTTAATAAACTTTTTCAGACTAATATGTCGTTTGATACAACACTGTCTTGATATAATCAGATTGAGACAATTTGTACAGTGTTTAATAAACTTTTTCAGACTAATATGTCGTTTGATACAACACTGTCTTGATATAATCAGATTGAGACAATTTGTACAGTGTTTAATAAACTTTTTCAGACTAATATGTCGTTTGATACAACACTGTCTTGATATAATCAGATTGAGACAATTTGTACAGTGTTTAATAAACTTTTTCAGACTAATATGTCGTTTGATACAACACTGTCTTGATATAATCAGATTGAGACAATTTGTACATTGTTTAATAAACTTTTTCAGACTAATATGTCGTTTGATAAAACACTGTCTTGATATAATCAGATTGAGACAGTTTGTACAGTGTTTAATAAACTTTTTCGTTATCAAGATGAAGTGACTCATCATGACACCTATATTTTTTTTCAATTAGGAATTTATTGCGACCTGCATCTTGGTACCTCTGTACTAGCGTTCAATATACCTTTATTCCAGTTTTGTGTAAAACTATTACCGTAGGTTTATTTGACCCATGAAGTTTCTTCCGTTTTACAACAACTAATATTATTCATTATGTCTATGCAAAGTACTTTTAAAATCTGGATGTAACAAATAAAAAAAATAAAAAAATATTGTTAAAGGTTGCATCCAAAGCAAAAGTCCGTTGAATCCATGTATTATTATTATTATTATTATTATTATTATTATTATTATTATTATTATTATTATAGCGTTACGAAACTTGAATCAATTATTTGAAAGACGACATACAGGTGCACTCGGTTATCCAAAATGCGAATCTTATATAATGTATTTAAAAAATTTATTTATTTATTTTTATAACTATTATTGGGAAGTCACTGATGGCCGAGTACTCTAACTATAAATCCTGCTGTTCGTTTGTTCAGTTTGTATTCTCATTTTTGTCTTATTTCAGTTTTGCTAGCACCTACCGACTTGGAAACAGTATGGCTGAAAGATATGACCTCAAGTTTCCAGAAGGACAAAGGGACAATCAGTGACCTTGACCTCCCTAATGACTTAACCTTTCACCTCAGTCGCGGGTCGCATGCTGTGAACTTAAACTTGAAGAGGAATCATGGGATTGATCCAAACGCTGACGTCTACGTTGTGCGAAGATTAAAAGACGGTCGATCCATTCCGGTCAAGACACGAAATTTGGAAAAGGAGGTAAGCTGCATTCAAAGGATATATATATATATATATATATATATATATATATATATATATATATATATATATATATATATATATATATATATGTATATGTGTGTGTTTGTGCGAAAATTACAAGACGGTCGATCCCTTCTGGAGAAGACACACAATTTTGAAAAGGAGGTAAGTTGATTTCAACGGATATATATATATAGTGTGTGTGTTTGTGTGTGTGTGTGTGTGTGTTAAGTACTTGTAAAATTTATTAAATATATCCGCTGGTTGGGTGTTTCAGATAGTGGGTGTATCGTAAACATACGGGATTCTTATTTTTGAGACACTTGTACAATTTCGTAAACACTTGTACAATTTCTTAAACACTTGTACAATTTCTTAAACACTTGTACAATTAACTCAAGTCTTATACTATCGTGCTATTGAAATTGTTTTGTTTACAAAATGGACAAAGGGAGATAAATTGATATTATGAGTTACTTCCTTTGCAACTTCACACAAGTTATTTTTGGTAGATTTGTATTATTAAAAATAAACTAATCAGAAAACTACAAAAGTATAGAAATTAAATTAAGCATTCATTTTTGTCTTCTCTTCATAAAACAATTGTTGAAAGAGCTTATATACTTTTAAATATATTTGACCCAAAAAGAAATAAGCCATAAGGTTTTGAAGATAACAGTACCATGAAAAGTTCATTAACATCCCAATGATTTAAGTCCATCTCAGTATCTAAAGTAAAGTATCTAAAGTATACTTGTCGTATACTGATGGCGGATTGTTCAGATGGACATTACAATGCTCATGTGCAAATCATGGATAATTCAGTCTTTGAGACTAGCTCCGGGAAAACGTATACTGAATTGGAAACAGTAAATGCAGGTGATCGTATTGTACATGGTAATTGTAGTTTAAATGCATTTTATGAAACAGATTTGGTGAGTGAGGATCCTGACGATGCACATCTATGTTCACAACCTCAGTACATGAGTACGCAGAATGTCTACAATACATGTTTAGATAGAGATGCCCAAGATTCATGTCGCCGTTGTAACAGCCCAACATATCAAGATGTCATATCTCAGGTTCCCAATCAGGACTATATTAGAAGACTGGATCAGGAATTAGATAATCTACCCAGAGACATGTATATTGAGAAATTGCTAGAGGTTGCACACGATAGCGAAGATATTGTAACCTGGTATAGGACAGTCTTATTTAGTAGAGCACGTGGTTTTCCTGGCTTTCCATCGGGATATTTGGTGGTTAGAAAGAACAGAAATGGTGTAAGCAGTTTAATAAAATATGCAAGGGATTGTCATTCTTTAGCTTTGGTTATAAAAGGGGATCCTTGCGAGATCGATTCTATTTTTAGCAAGAAGAAATCAAACCCTAGTGTACAAACTGAACATTGTGAACAGGACGATCAACATAGCTCAAGGCAAGCAGAACAAATGACTAATTCAGCAAGACTCTCGCTAGCTGAAATCAAGAGTGATTGCGGTCATCTACAACAAACTGTTGTTTGGCTCAGAGAGGAAATTATATCTCTGAAGGCAACCCAAATCACATTGGTGACAATGAACGACCTTAATACATTCCGTGCTGATCTAAACAATAAGGTACAGGCACAATCTCAAACAATTGAACTGCTCCGTAATGAGATTAAGTCACTGAAAACTACTCAAAGCTTGTTGATGAAAGAAAATGAAACACTACACACCATCACCGAGCAACTTAGTGTCGAGCTGATGAAGTCTTTGAGTAAACCCATGTCTTATGCGGATGTCGTTCGCACGCTTAGTCCAGGTGTAAGTAACCTAGCACGTAGTGCCAATGGTTGTGGTGATCAACACTCTCCATCAATTGCAGCTCAGAACAAGATTTCTGTGTCTAACTGTTTATCTCCCGTTTTGGTTGAATCTAACACCACTGGTTGTGATACACACCGCTGCCCATCAAGTGCATCTCAGAACAGAACTTCCGTGTCCAACTGTGTGTCTCCAGTGTCGGTTGAGGCTAACGGCTCTTCCCCAGTTTTAACGGCAGTGGAGTCGCAAACCGGTGTAACGGCCCAACCAGCTTTGGAAAAGACGAGGGTCAGTGTTCTGCAAACTCTGGTCTCAAAAAGCTCGGACATAATTTCACAGACTGTCGATAGAAGACATATCGCCCCCTTCGCTGGAAATATCACACAGATTTCTAATGCCAATGTTCATCCTAATGCGATAAATGCCGCGCGCACACCTATTCGGAATCAAAATAAACCGTTAGCCCACACCGAACAGCTTTCAGAACATGGTACTTCGACCAGGATAGAGCATGGTAGGCATCCGATGGCTAGCAACAGTAATGTAAAAGGTATTGATTTGAAAACCCCTCCTAGCAAGATACCTACCGTCATTGGGGGTCAGGTAGAAAGACCTAGATCGTTTGGTAAACCAAGTTTAGAAATCGACTCAGATGTTATTGCTGGACATGGGGATGCTTATGACAATGATGAGAACGTTGTATTTGAAGGTGTGGTTAGACGTAGAACAAGGCGCTTTTATGTTGGTGGTATTGGCGTCAAATCTACTGCTGAAGGCCTCAGTAAATTCTTGCAAGAATACGATATAGAGCCGTTATCAATAAAGTTAATCCACAGTAGACGTAATTGTCTATCGGCCAAGCTGACTGTTTATAATTCAGACTGCTACACTGTTGAAAATGATGTAACATGGCCAAAAGGTGTTTATGTAAGGAGGTGGTATGGGAATCAATCCTGGCGAGATAGGTTGAACAATCGCGATCAGGAGGCAAATGAAGGTTCAGGAGGCGATATTCCATGACTAGGGCGACATAGTCAATTGTTCATAAATCTGCCATTATGTACTGTCGTAACTTAATGTGTTTTGTCATTTTTGTCATTTTAGTCATGCTTTCACACTGCATAAGTATTAAGATGCCTATATTGCAAGTTAATATGAATCTTAATATACTGAGCTGGAATGTTAGAGGAATTATGTCCTCTGCTCTTAGCTTTAGTGCAATGCTGGACAAATATAATGTTGATGTAGCTTGCATAACTGAACATAAACTATTACAGAACATACTTCCATTTTGCGATTCTATTCGTTCTGATTATAAATGCATCGCTAAGGCAGAGGATATTTCCTCTAATAGCACGTTAATAAAATGTGGTAAAGGAGGAGTTGCAATCTTCTGCAAAACCTCTCTCATGAGATATGCTAACTTCATAGATGACGTTAAAAGTGACAGAATTGTTGGCATAGAATTCAAATTTCCAGATATGCAAAATGTATATATTTTTTGTGTATATATGCCGACCCTACTGTATGGCATAGATTGTTACAGGGCGCAAATTGAGTTGATTCAAAATCTGTATGATCAGTACTCACAGCTGGGTAACGTGTATTTTACAGGGGATTTCAATGCAGTAGCTGAACCAGACACTTTTAGAGATTACAAAGACAGGGTATTTCATGAGTTCTTGCGATATAATAATCTAGTGAGTGCTGGACATTTAATAATATGCACTGGTTCCCGTTATACATTCACCCCAGCAAGAACGATGATTGATCATTTTGTACTGTCGGATCAATGCATAGGTAGCTTACGGAGTGTGCACATTGTTTCAGATTACGAAGAGCACGTGATATCTGACCACCTCCCTATCCTTACTTCCCTTCGTACAGTGACCTGTGGGAGAGACTTCAGACAGTCTATAAAGAGAAATAACATAGCTTGGAATAAATTAGACGCCGATACATTGAAAAATTATCAAACTGAGCTGGACCATCGCCTGAAAACTTTTGATATAGATACTATTTCGGACAATGTTGATAGATTTTACGGGCACATTGTTAATGCAATACAGCAGTCAAGCGACATCACGCTTCCAAAGTCCAAATTCAATTATCATGCCAAACCATACTGGTCAAATGAACTCAAAGAAGCACATAAACTTCAAAGACAAGCTAGGTATATTTGGATAAATGAGGGAAGACCGAGGGGTGGTCAATATAATTCTTACAGAGAATATAAAGATAAGAAGAGAGACTTTAGAAACCTTCAAAAACTAGCTGTGGAAAAATATATGGGTGAGGTATATGAAGAAATTGAAACAGCACATGAATGCGATGTAAGGCACTTTTGGAAAGTGATCAATGTTAAGAGAGGGAACAATATAAATTTTTGTCAGGAACTATCAACTGATGGAGTTTGTGTCCGTGATGATGCTTCCATTGCAAATGGCTTTGCCAGATACTATGAGGACATTCACACGCCAAATTTTAGCCATAGTTTTGACGAAAACTTTTATGAATTTATAGAGAGAGAATTAAATCGGGCTCTACAAGATGGAGCAAGCCATATCGAGGCCTTACAGACCAGTATCAGTGTAAATGAAGTAAGAGAAAGCAATAATAGTTTAAAGAAATCAAAAGCATCAGGCCATGATCGAATTTGCAATGAACATTTGATCTATGGCAGCGATTACCTCATAGAGTGTATGACAATTTTATTTACTCAGATGATTGATCAATCTTACATACCTTTGACTGCAAAAAAGGGTTAGTAATACCACTGTACAAAGGTAACAGAAAATCAAAGAACTCCCTCGAAAGTTACAGGCCTGTTACTTTACTGCCTGTTATCTACAAAACTTTTGAGAAAATTATTCATGAACGTTTGGTAACTTGGCTCAAAGATTTTAATTCTAATATACCCAGTTCACAACAACATGGTTACCAAAAAGGTTTAGGCTGCACAACAGCGAGTTTTTCGCTGTTGCAATCAGTACAATATAATGTAAACATGGGTTCACGGGTTTTTGCTGCTTTTCTTGATACAACAAAGGCATTTGATACCGTGTGGCACAAAGGGTTACTTTTTAAATTATTCATGTTGGGAATTACGGGTAAATCCCTTTTGATATTTTTTAACATGTATATAAATTTACAGAGCAAAGTCCTTGTCAATGGGCAATTTTCAGACTGGTTCTCAATTGGCCAAGGAGTGAGACAAGGGGGTGTTTTATCAACCTTGATGTACACAATATTTATAAATGACTTGCTGCTCCAGTTAGAGAATAGTGGATTTGGAGCAAAGATTGGATCCTTAGCTGTGGGAAATCCAACCCTAGCTGATGACATTTCACTTTTGGCTATATATCCTAGCAATCTACAAAAGCTGTTAGATATAGCATACGCCTACAGCAATAAGTGGCGATTTGAGCTTAGTGTCACAAAGTCATACATTATCATTTTCGGTCCCCAATACAAGAATTATGTCAATATGAAATGGTATCTTGGGCCGTCATGTTTGCCGGTTACTGATTCGGCAACACACCTGGGACACCGGATTAACTCAAAGCTGACGTCGCATGACGCAATACTCGATGCATGCAAGAAAGGGAAAAAATCTTTTCACGGTCTGTTTGGTATTGGCATTAAACCTAATGGTTTAAATCCTTTGGTTGCTGCAAATGTGATCAAAAAGGTAATTTTTCCTTCAATGTTTTATGGAAGTGAATTATGGTTTAATATTTCAAAAAGTGACCTCTCTTCATTGGATAAAACTCTGAGGTATGTTGCCAAACATTTACAAGGCTTCCCAACACATACAAGATCAAACATCGCTCTGGGAATGTTAGGATGGACATCAGCTCAGTCCGAAATTGATAGAAGAAAATTGATGTTTTTACACAGATTGTGTTTGATGCCTAATAACGTACATACTAAACGTGTGTTTAACGTTGTGTTATTTCACTTCATTTTGAGCGGATGCATGTCAAGCTACGGGTTAATTTCAAATCTATATTATACGTTAAAGAAGTTTGACTTGCTTGAGTATCTAACTGATTATTTGCAGCATTCCGAAATTCCAGATAAACAAAATTGGAAAGAAATTGTAAGGTCAAAAATTGCTGGTCTTGAAAATAGCCTCTGGAGAGTTCGTATGTCTAATCAAGCAGATTTTGATAGATTCTCTTCGATACACGAATCCTTGCGACCTGCCTCAGTATGGCAGTCTGCTAAAACCAGACAGCACACTAAGGTATTTACATATGTAGCTAAACTATGGGCTGCTGTTCCTCAAACACAGCTCGATATGTGTATTCGATGTGGGAATGTTTATACAGACTTGATACTTCATTGTTGTGTTGCTTGTCCTTATATGTCGGATTTCAGAAACTCTTTCTGTGATTTCCTTACTGATAAATTTCCACTGAGCCTGCATATTACATTATTTAATGCAGAAGATGAGCTGCTACTGCAATATCTTCTAGGTAAAAGGTTACCAGCAGGTGTAATCGACAAAGAAAACTCCAAGTTATTCGCCCTGTATGCAGCATACTTTGTCATGCAGTGTGCAGCTATCTTCTGCAAATAAGGTACTTAAACTTGCAACTTATGCAGCTGAGGAACACTTTAATGATGGATATACTGTAAGAATCTATGTTCTAGTATTCTATTTTATATCATAGACGAACAATGTTATGATATTCACACTATAGATCTCTTGACATTATTGTATGTACGAAGTAATTGATGTTGGTTCTACGGCGCCCCGGATTCACAGTTTGCTTATTTATTTTTTTTTATTTTATTTTTTTTTTTAATTCGTGTTTGTTTGTTTTGAATTCATTTCTTTATTCTGGTACTTATTTATTGATTGTATTCAGATGATTTATTGTTATATCATGCAATCTTCTACGGAAGGAAATAAAGATGATGATAAATAAGTGGTGGTTGTACAAATAAGTACGTTGTTGACAAAAACTGAAAGCTTGTGTCACAAAATTTAGTGCACGGGATGTTACAAACAAAAGAACATAAAAGAAATAGCCATGAACGCAACAAGTGTGCTTAAAAATTACTGAGTATGGAACAGTAACAGTGCCATGACCCTTCGGGTGGTGCAGATTAAATATATTAATGTGATATCACTTCCAGTGTCAGAGGAGTTAGATACTGAGTTGACCAGTTGGAAACATGGAAACATGGAGAAAAAAGTAAATAAAAAGGTACAAATGTTTTTAAAAAATTTAAAAGTTTAAACAATGTATTGTTTTTAAAAGTTTAAAAATGACAAAATAAAAGCTTTTGTAAACAATTAATAAATTTAAAATAGTTACAAAATTTAGAAACCTAAAAAAATACATTTCAGCCATTAACAATTTTAAATTTAATAAAAATATACAATAAAAAGTGCACCAAAAATATTTTGTAGAAAACAATATAAAATAGTGAAATATATATTGAAAATAATGTTATTTAAATAAATAAATGATAAAGACTTCATTACTTGATTTACCGTTTGCAATGCAAATGAGAAGAAAACTGAAACTCCTTTAATACGCCTTCAGATCAAAACGAATGTAGACGTATAAATAAGCGAAATGTAAACAGTATCATAACAAAATATCATATAGATTCATTCAAAAGAAATGGAAATGAGTAAAGATTCTACAGTGGCAACACTCAATATGTCTATGAATTTCTCAATCGCATTGACCCTGACTTGTAGAAAATGATCGGTCGGAAAGTTAGCAAATGTTTTTCGGTGAAAGTAATGATCTGACTTATGAAACAGCCTACTTAAGAAGTAGTATAATTAAGTCAATTGCATTTTACAGTAGAAATAAATATGAGCACACGGAATAGAGGTATACAGAATGATGCCATTGAACACTTATCTGACATTTTGAACCTAATTTAGACAGGAAATAAGCGAGGTATTCCAATGCCCGCCTCACTGGTGCCCAAAGACACGGCCGTCAGTGCGGTTGCAACGCCATCCATCGTGTTTACTGCGCGCCGATACCTTTTGTGGAGATCGGGTCGCTGTTCGGCCTCTGCACGCAGGGATTTTTCAACCTCCGAGATCTTTTTAGGCTAAAGTCCTGGTGATCTTGACATAAGAATTCAAGTATGAGCCGCATGATATGAAAGTTAATTGATCTGGAGGGAGGTTAGCTCCTCTGCGACACGCATCTAAGCGATCGCCGTGATGAACTGGTAAGACGGCAATGATGTCAAAGAAATTGTCAAGTTCCTTCATATCTTTAAATTCGGAAATGGAACGGTCTTCTCCACGTCCGCCAAAATGCTCGCCAAGAGTTACAACTGCCATGCCTTCTGTCTGCGGTCTCGCGGCAATTTCGTTTCCTGACAGACTACTGTAATGCGACATAGCATATCTTTTTCGAAGATCACACGTTTTTATGTTGGCTGGACAAGTGATACATGGCGCCACATAGCACGAAGAAAAGGTTATTTCCGTGGACATTTCGCCAAATACCACGTTAGAATTATAGAAGCGATCGCGTCCTAGACGACCTGCAGGGAATACTTTTGATTATTGTTCCGACAGCAAAACCACCATTATACCTAGCTGACCGCGGGTTGGCTTAGGGTGCTCTGGTTGGCCCCAGTGCTCGATGTCTATCTGCTTTTTATCCTCGTTCCGTTCCAATCTGAATCGGTACGTCCCAAAACCAAGTTGGCTCAAATACTCTTCCACCAGCGGTTTGTATTTCTTTTCTCTGTGTGGTTGTTCCCCTTTTGCTTTGTTTTTCCTGACGCAGGGTCTAAATGTGGAAGGCAAATATGGCCAGAGCGGCTGAGAATTTAGACGTTTGAGCGCCGACTTAGACACCCTAACACCGGATATTGTCTCTAGCGGCAAACGTGGACGCAAAGCTAGTTGAATATCTCTTGTAAAAGACGCTATTGGTTGACTGACCACCTCTGTCATTTTTGTGCCAGTATGACTCCATTTACATGGATTGAAAGCGTTGCCCACGATCCGTCAATGAAGTTTAGTGAAGTAAACCCGGCGCCAGGGACAGTGATAGTGTCTTTATTGCTGCTGAGGGGTAAAATAACCAACGTTTTGAAAGGTTTGCAATGCATCCCATCAATAGTAACCAGACGAATTTGGTGCAGCAGTCCCGCTGACCAACGTGGCAAGACAGGCCGTTAAGTACACGACCGCGATGTCTGTCGCCCACTGATGAACGTCATTCCTGTGGATATAACGGTGTCCACGAATCCTTCTCACCCAAATTTTACGATGCGGTTAGAGTCGTCGAGTCTGCCCGTGATTCCGAATCTCCATATCCGAACTGGGAAAGGCAAAGTTTTAGATATCCAAGCACTTGATCCCAGTAAATAATCCAGACATTTTGTTTTTGGAGCGTTGAGCACAATAAATGCGGGATATTTTCTTTTGTCGAACTCAGAGCTTGCTAGCATAAAAGCCAGTTTCGCTAACGTGTCCAGAGAGAGTCGGGACAAGGCTACGTTGGTTTTAACCACGCGTCTATTTACTTATTCATTTATGGCCGTGTCTTGGGACTTGTTGGGTCTACAAAAGACACGATCTTGTGGGATCTCATGTCTAGGATACCGGTCATGCTGTCGCCGGCCGTGAAAATCCTGCGCTCGTCTCCTCTGTCGACATATCTTTTCGAGGCGGCATTCTGTGGCTTGATAGGATCGGTCAAGTTACGAACAGAAGCCGGGACAATCTCAGCAACTTTATCGCGGCAGTCGAGGGGAAGGGAAACAGCACGGGGGTGGGGTGGGGTGTCCGCGTGTGAACATCCGAATATGTCCACCATCATTGTTTGTCGGAACTACAAGACGACACTATGGCAAAACGAGGGGGCTACATCCAAATTAGCGTCGGCGAAAAGATAACTCGGCCTCAAAGAAAGTTTTCTAAGTTCAATTGTGCTAGAGCGCTTTTAGCACCGGAATAGACACATGGCCAAACACCGGCCCATCGGTCTTTTATTAACGGAGAGCGTGGAGCGGGTCAGTGGTAGTGACTGAGGATCGCGTCCCCTTGCTCTGCGAAGATGCAAAATTAGTTCAGAAGGCAGCACTATGTCATACGAGTTAAAGTAGAGAAGGTGGGATGGCGTCGCCATGAGCACTGCCCAGTACCTCCTGCGGTTTTCTGAAGTGTCTATGTTGATGATGCCGGCTTCGTGCCAGCCACGCCCTGCTAGGGCATCAGCTTGTCGCGCACGTAAACGTCCGAGAAGTGATATAAGGGATGGTCCAACCGAAGAAGTTTAAAGTTGGGGAGAGCCTTTAATGGCACATCGGCAACTACAAGTTCCGCTATTGTTTATTCTTTTGTTCTAAACCACTGCTTACATGATAGCGGTATGAGTGCAAAAGTCAATGTACTTGTACAATGGCATCTTTATTCGACGTGCAAGACCCAGCCCTTCATATAGGGGCTCCTGTGCATCCGTGACCTGCAGCACTATTCGTGCGAAGCCCGCGAACTCAATCAAAAGGTTCGTGTGGATACCTCGCGTTACTTTCTCCCATACGATGTCTTTATCAAGGGTGTCGTTCAGCGTACGAATCAAGATGGGACATTTTAAGTCAGGACGGACAAGGTCGCATTTGTCAATAACGGTGTGATATTGCTGTTTGAAAGTAGCTGCTATCTCATTGTTAACACGGAAATTGAGACCTGCCCTGATACTGTTTACGTAGCCATGACCAATTTAGGTCTTGCTCGCTATAGTGACGACTACGCCAGCAGCGCCGGCCCATCGATGATGTTCTTTAGGGACGCCCTCGAACATGCCGACGATGCCCTATTTAGCTTCGGTGACATGGTCTGTTGGGCTTCCTTCCCCTCTACTTCCACCCGCTGCTGCTGACATCCATGTATTAACCAGCAGTAACCTATACTTCAGCCTAAGCTTCGCGTTGACAGAAGGCAAAGGTGGACGCGCGTGGTAACTTTTCCTGCGCTATGCCGCTAACCCACATCTTTGACTTCTGTCGCGATGGGCGCCACGTCATCTTGGTTGCCAAGCACACCATCCTGTTTACTCGTACAAGCACCGATGACGACGCCATCTTTCGTGGCAATGCCGCGGTCGCAAGCAAGGTTACACTCTCGAAGCTCTCCCTTAGGATGCAAGCTGTGATGCCGTCGCTGGTGGCGGCGACCAAAATCCTCAACTTCATCCAGGATGGCATGAGCGCCCTAGACCTGGAGCTATGACCACAGACTCCCAGCAAAGCGTTGTAAACGGCCCGTTTTCCCGGCAAATAAGCGCCCAGCAAGGTATCACCGGACTTCGCCATTACTATTACGGCTCTAATAGCCGACGGCAAGAAAACAGCGCTCGACGCGGTTGGCACAGCTGGAAATCATCCCCTCAAGGGAGTCGATGACGTCGCCGCTAAGAGCACGGAAAGACTTGATCAGCGTTTCGAGGCGATCAACCATTTCGTTAGGGCCGCAGAGGATTGTGTTAGCACTACTACCTACTCTCTCGGTACTGCTTGTATTTGTATTCCTCCTGCGCCGTCGTTTGCCTTTGGTGCCCAGAACTAACAGACCTTCGTTCGCCAGTGTGTTGCTCTTGCGCTGGCGCGTTCTTGTAAAGGCGCACCTTTTCCACAAACTACACAAACTCAGGGCCGCTTGCCTACTTTCGTCTATGCACATCTCGAAAATCTCACATTGACTGGTTTTTATCTAAGTACTTTGGGCTCATATTGTAGTTTATTCGTTGACATCTTTTCCCAGTGTGTGGCTACCTCGGCCGCAACTGCTACACGGCCCTTGTTCATAATATACCTCCGTATAGAGCTTGGAGTTTTGTCAGGGCTCCGGTTGGGGTTGGGCAACGCTGAGATCTCCAGGCAATTTATCCAACGCCGCTGTGGTTTTCGCCGCCCTTTCATGGACGGTTTGCTTTACGTCTTTATTCTGGTGACGAGTCTCCTCGGCGACCTTTGCGGCCCGGAATGGCTTGGCGGTGGTCTTGACCGGCTTTGTGAGAGACGAAAAGCCTTTTTTGAACTCGTGCGTGACATTAGCACGTGCGAGCTCACGGGCGTTTAGTATGTCGCGCAGCTTGTGTGTTACGGCGGGCTATGCGCATTTTATTTTTTGCGCTTGCCCTTGTTTGTAATCGGCATGACGATCGTCTTCCAAACCATTTGGAAGACCGAGCAAGATTTTATTTGACCCCACGCCTTATCGTGACCCGCACGAAATTTGACTGGGCCTAGGTCTGTGGTGGCAAAGGTGTGGGGTGTGAACGTTGCTTTGTCAAAGAAACGACCAAACTCGCCAGTTCATGTTGGCGGCACACCATGTAGTGTACACGTTCCGCAGGCCAAGAACGTCAGTCCCGCAAAAGAGGACAACCATTTTAGCGTTGTCGCGAATCAACTTTTGTATATGATCGCAGAGCCGAGCCAAGTAAAACACGCCATCGTTCTTGTGTCGCCCGGGGATAAGGAGACACGTATGGTTCCTTTGCCCCTCGAGCATCACGTCGTCATGTTTGCGGTATTGGTCATCGGGGCATGGGGCCTCGTCGACGTTGGAGATGAACGTCAAGGGGTTCGTTCTCAATGGCGATAAGTGTTTTGTCGCTCGAAATTTCGCCCGTGGCAGCCAAGACAGGGGCCAGCAACGTAACCTGCTCGAAAACGGCGGCGTCGTTGATCTGCCGCAGATTGTTGTAGCATTTCTGATCGTCCGTGCTGGGTGCAACAAAACACGTGCAGCCTGTCCCATATCATCTAGCGGGTCAGGAAGTTCAGCAGCAGCTGCGTATTTCCGTAGTCTGAGAGGCCTATGAGTAGTGCCCGGATGCGGTCAGATGGAAGAGCCCAGAGGTGTCCCGGTTTATGTGTTGTTGGCTTTTGGGCTTTTTGTGACGGAGAAGTCAATGATGTCCATGCTACAAAAGGGCCGCTGCGTCCTTTAAAATGCTCCCATATTGTCTGCGCTGTACACGGAAGGCTGAGACCGCAGTGGCCATGTGGTGCGGCCGCCAATGGGAAATGCATGTTTAGAGGATGTATGCGGTATGCGGGTTAAAAAGTCCACAATCATCGCTCGTGACGTTGCGGGGCAAGTTTCTGTACGACAGGCCAAAGCACGATGGCGACATTGCTACCAGCCTTGAAAAGCTGCCTGAGCTACCACGGGGCAAGTATCCTGGGGAAAAGCATCTGTCACACAACAACTGGTGCTGGTGGGGCACAAGGCTTGACAGTCGACTGGATGCCTCAATACACACAACCTAGCCTACGCCCATAGTAGCAAGCAACATCCGCGACCGCCAAAATGCCGACGTGGACCTAATACACGACCTGAACAACATCCAGGGCCCCCAGATGGGCTAACGCATCGGCCGCTGTCTCAATAAAGGTAGCATGAAAACCAAGCTAGTGATGGGCGGGTGCTTGCTCAATTGTCAGCCTTTTAAAATTTGTTCTCGTTTGCAATACAAACAGAATTGATGCTAAGCTTGCGGCAATATTCTGCAGCCCGCGAGGGTACTGGAAGGGCAAGGCATTGGTCAGGAAGCTGGCAGGAGCCGTCAAAGTCTTACCAGATGTTGCCAATGAATGACTCTAAAAGCAGGCCATGTGCCAGATTTAGCTGACAGCGCCGAGCAGAATCCCCTCCCACAGCTGATGTTCTAACCCCTAACAAGGTGTACCAGGCCGATATTTTGTTTCTGTAGCACGACAAGGTTGGGCGATACATGTACAAGTATGCGCTGACCGTGGTTGATGTTGTCCGTCGTTGCAAGGAGGCCGAGTTCTTGACGACAAAAGAGACTTCCAAAATCGCAGATCTTGCACGTAGCTGCAGATGGGGCCCGATTAAACGGTCCAGACTGCTGCAAGTTGACCCAAGCCGCGAGTGTTTGGGTGCCGTGTTACTACTCCTGACCAAGTTCGGCGTGCGTGTGGGGCGGGTCGAGGCCGGCAGTGGAGAGGTTTAACCGTACTCTGGGAGAGCAGCTCTTTGGGCACCATTACGCCCTGGAGTTGTTGCTTTTCAAAAGAGAGAGAGAGAGAGAGAGAGAGAGAGAGAGAGAGAGAGAGAGAGAGAGAGAGAGAGAGAGAGAGAGAGTGCAAAGCGTCCTACTGAGTAGATTTGGCGGCTCTCTGACGTTATGGTGGCCCTAAACGCGGCTCACAGGCAAACAACCTATTGATGCCATTCATGAAACCCTTGTTTCGACCGTGCGGGCTACGTCTGCAAGATCAGTGACACTGCAGCCCGGTTGTGAAACAGCAATGCCTGACCTCAGATACCCTGATTCGGTACATATATGCGTCAGGGGAGATGGGAGGAGTGCACCATCGTGCCACCAACCCTATGTGGTCGCTCACTGTGTTCACTCTGGCTGATAGGTTTGACATCCCAGTCCAGCCATATATATACCATCGTTCGTGTAGAGGTGCTCTGCGCTAAAGCTTCGTTTGCGAGGAAATATTGATTGTGCCTGAAGGTACTCAGCCAAGGGCGTTCTTATCCGGCCAAGAGCTCGTACAGGTTGATTTTGTGCGGACGGAAGTGGCCATATGTCCGAGTTGTGATGTCGTTTGGGGCAATCATTTTGTTTAGTGTCCAACTGACTGAGGTTCGTTTTGTCGACACGGAAGAACCCATCTTATGGTCGTCGCTCCACATTGAACGCATCTGATGATAGAAGACCTTTCAATTGGTAAGGGCGTCTAATTTCAGATCGTGCAACAGGTCGTACTTCCAGACGGCCTTTGGAACACCCTTGGCCTTTATAATATCCTTCGGGATCTCATTTTTCTCCTTGATGAGCATTTTGGTGTGCTTTTCGATTACCTCCTGGTACAATCCAATCCCTGTGCTTGCACGGGCATCGGTCTGATTCCAGCTCGCAGTTTTAATGCTGTCCGTCTTCAGGCGTAACCCGACAAATTCCGTGATCGGCGTCCTGTTGCATTCTTCCTTAAACTTGCCGACAACTTTATTTGGCGCTGCTAAATACCGGCCTGCCGGCCTGGTAGTCGCTGGTGTCATACAGTTCTTCATCTTCTGCCATATAACTGTAGACGTCTTCCGTTTCCACAGGCTATCAAGGTCTGGGTACAGCAGGCACGCCCTTCGCCATACGAAGCTTTAACGCGGTTATACTAGAAGACCTACATCAGGAGTTTACTCAGATCCAGGATCGATATTCCAGTATATTTTGGCCGATTGAGCTTGAGATTGGCCTTCGTGCTTTGAAACGCGTTCAGGTTGCCGTCAAAAGTTTTCTGCTACCGAAACGCCGGATCAGCAAAGAAAATGCACGTCTTAACTACCTTGCCCTTGAAGTACGGCGCCATCCACAGAATCTGATTAAACTCCAACATTTTGTGAACCTTTATGAAGCGCATGCCAAGCTTGATGTAGAGCTTGATGTTCGCCTTCGAGGCTGTTCAGATGGTTTCCATGATAAGGTGACCGTCGTAGCCGCTCAGGTTATGACTCACAACTAGCAATTTCGTTTTTTTCTGGGTAGATTAGCAGTTTTAGGTTATATGCTTTGTGTTCGGCGCCATGGTGCTTACCTGTAATATGGCAGTTGTCTCTCACTCTGTCGTCATCAACGAGCTTCTCGTCACTCACCGAGCTCATATGCGGCAGTCGGTTGATTCATGGAAAGCCCTGCTAACCTCTCCATCCATGATAATCTCAGCCGGATTTCTAAATACCTCTTGGATCTCCCTCAACTCACTCTCAAGGCTCTGAATGACAGCCTCCTAGCCGCGATATAAATCCGGCTCCTTGGTAACCTCGTCGAAGCGGACGACTAACAGAAGCTGCATGGGACCTGTTTAGCAATTTTCTGCTTGTATCTTTTATCTAGATTGCAACAGGGCCTTCCCCTGGCACTGCAACGTTCAGTGCCTCGAAATCCGCATGGATGATATATAGAACACGCATCTGGTGAGGGTGGTTTTGGAAGGCTAGTATGTTCTTAACTGGCTGTAGTTTTTCTCTTATGTCGCCGCAGTCTTTCGTGTGGGTTTCCAATAGGTCCACCTAGCTGAAGACATGCATGTACGGACCGCAGACATGCTTTCTTCTTGTTTTTTTATTTTGCCTATATACTCGACAGCCTAGGTCCTTTATCCAGACATAGTGGCTCCTTTCACCGTCTGTGATCTGTAATAGATCGGTAACGTGTGGACTTATTTCGCGTGGATGCTCAGCAGGTAGGGGCTATTTTTCCAGCCGAAGACGTAAATTGCAATTTCCGAATTTGGTGCTCAAACTTGTCAATATCATTATTCTTTACGGGAAAGCCGATGCGAGCAAAGTCTAGCTCGCCCAGGTGAATTCGGTGCTTAACTGTCCGGCCAATGTTTCTATAATCTACCGGGTAAAGACGCAACAGAATAGTCCCCTCGAAACAGCGATTGTCTGTGTTACTGACACTGAAAACGCAGCTCCGTGGAATGCACTTTGACGTTGGAATGCGGCTCCGACCTCGAAACGTTCGGTACTACGATACACCAAGAACAAGTACTACATACCTTATGAAATACCGTCTTGACCCCTCGCGCATGTGTTCGTCGATGACCCGTTGAATGGCGGCGTTGGCTTGGGCGACCAGACGCTCGATCTCATCAATGCGCAGGACTACAGTGGTGTTGCCCTTGAAATAAGCTGAAACATTAATTCTGCCGATCCTGGCTTTTTCATCGTAGACATTATGCTGACTTGGTGCAACTTTCCTCAGTTGTGTCGTCAACAGTACGTTAAATTTTAGGCGGCAAATTTTTCCGAGCTCCCTGCCAATAATGTACCTCACAATGGGCGCTATATCATTAATAAATGCCAGAGCATCAACTTCGAGCCTGTGTTTTTCAGGTACAGTGGCACGGTAGTCTTTCAGAATCGCGTTGGCTCTACCATGCCGCTCGACAAAGGCTGGCAGGGCCAGAACAGCAAGCCAAGGCGCCGGAACTGCCCTTTGAGCTAAAACTGGAGGCTCAACCCTACGACTAGGAGCAGAAACAGGCCGTATGGCCAGAACAAGAAGCTCAATCCTGCGTTTAGGAGCCGGAACTGGTATTTGGGCTGACTGAATAGCCCAGTCATATTCACTCTGGGTTATCTGTCCTCTCTGATGACGCTCAGTTGCGTGATAGCGGACATAGTACTGAGCTTATATCAAGCGTTATACATATCATCCCATTTCTATAAATTGATTTTATTTTGCCATGCTTATATTAAATTTTATATGTGTCATCCAAATTCTCTAAATTAGTTTTTGCTTTGCTTGTTGTTGACATAACTTTATTAAAATGTCTTCTTGCTCTGTTGTCTGTTTTCTTTATGTCTCTTACCGCACGATTGCCACACCAGCTCGCACATATTCGGTAATGGGATCACGTTCCAGTACCACACTTCCAGCATGGGTAGACTCTACATCCTTTTCTAAACTCTGCCATTTTCATACCACAATACTCACCAACAGTTTTTTCCCACACACCTCTTTACTTTCTAGTTTCAGTGAAGCGCAGTTGTTTTTGCCTGAAACACCATGTTTCGCGAAATGTTATACCCTTTGCCCATATTAATTTGAATAGAAAAGCCCAATGCCCCGTATATGGACTGTCCCAGGGACTGATAATGGATGGCTGATGCCCTTTTGCAATATTTTAGGGCATATGTAAGTCACTGAGTTTGAGCCAGCCTTGTGTGCCGGGTACGGCCGGCTAAGCAAACGACCTTTTGGATCAACCCTTGGGGATTGGCTGGTGCCAGACAACACTTTATAGTCTCCATGAGAGTTTTGCACAACCAAATTTAACCTTTCACATCTACATACCTACATATTTAAATATCGAGAGGTTGAAATGTCTTCCCCCTGGCTTCCTACCTACCAATCTAAATTGAATCATGTTTATTTTAATAGGCTGTGGCTTACTACCAAGACAGGAAAAATGGTGCATTCATGACTGTCAGATGTGTCAGAAGATCAAATGGACAGTGTGACAGAGTCATTGTAAGTAAATTATAAAATTGACAAGTTTAAATGTACAGGTTGTGTGCAACACGCCCAGCTACAATTAGAGATCAGAATAACTTGACTGCATAGTGTTTGATTCAGTGGTCTAGCGAGTTACAGCAGTTGTGGGTTCGGGCCCACACATAGTCGTAGTTTAATTAAAGCTTTCCATATGAAATATATAAGACAACATATTGATTACACACACATACACACAGACACACACAGAGACAAGTACACACACACACACACACACACACACACACACACACACACATATATATATATATATATATATATATATATATATATATATATATTCACACACAAATCTTTGTTAGATGTGCCAACTGACGACGTCCATTGTACTCAGGTTCTCTTTTGTACGTAATAAAGTCAAGAAATACAACTTACGACTTATTGCTCAAACTTGGTGCCTGTTGTATTCGTTTGCATTGTAATAATTGTTCCAATATCTGAGTCCTAGGTAGGAGGTTTCACACACACACACACACACACACACACACACACACACACACACACACACACACACACACACACACACACACACACACACACACACACGGTCCAATGCTCTTTGTGCAGCTCCTCGGTCATTAATGAGAGTACACCAATTTTCTCTGGCTGCTGTGTAATCGCTGTGGTGAAAAATGTTACGGAGATGGTCTAATACGGTTTGCTCTAAGTTTAGTTGTTGCCGGTTTATCACCACAGCAACGACAATAAAATCTACAACTACAATAGCCTGCAGGCAAAAATGTCGCTCCAAAAACAACAGAATCTTGGCTTCTTAGACCTACCTAATGCCGGAAAAATCTACTGGCAGCATATTTCCGAAAAATATCTAAGACAACAGATATGTAAAACTTAGGGCAGATGTAAATTCTATTTTAAAAATTGCTAGTAAGCCAAGTTGTTGGTGGTACCAAAATAATTGTTTGTATATCAACCAAGAGAGGTTACCGTGCTTTACCCAAACAACAAGTGGGCTCCTGTTGTGCCGCTTCACTTAAGATGGAATGGGTTTCGATCTGAAACTCTCAATTTTCGACACCAGGGTTGGCAACAGAAATCTTTAATGCAATATATACCAAACCATTCTTCTATAAAAATAACACTTTTGAGAGTGGACCATTCTTGGTACTTAATTTGAATTTCTTGTACGCTTAAATATTATATTTAAACGACCCGGATGTCTGAGCTATTTATATTTCCGTTTTCATTTGCGATTCAAATTCAAAAGATAGTGGTGATTATTTATTTGATTATGAAGCTTCGGTGTTGAGAAATCAATATGTGGCATTCATCACATTTACTAATTCTTGCTAATACTTAATCCAAAGAAAGCAAAACGTTGTGCGTCGCTGATGCAGACAATAGTTTTAGTGTCCGAGTTGTGCGTTAGACCTTGACCTGGCAAGTTTTGCAGACGTACAAAGAGTCAATTTGATCTTGAACCGCATGGTTCGTCAAATTGCAATTTATCCAGTAGAAGGTAGAGTGACTCTTACTAGTGAAGATGTTTGGGTCATCCTCCACAGCGACTAATAATGCTAACCTGGAGTTTAGTACAGTCTTTCTTCTGCATCCACCTACGTAACACAGTGGAAGGTCGTCGCATATTTAGGAAATCAGAATGCGCATTGTGCAGAACGTTAGGGAGATCGGTAATACGAACTTCGTCTGTACGCAATCAGAGGAAACTTATTATTGTGATAACGGCTGTATGCCTCATAAATGTGTGGCTAGCGTATTGGTGGACAATCTCTGACTTTCATCTGCTAGGAAATATTTTCCTGGCAGCATCAGCCCAAAGCAGTTTGACCTCATGCCAATACACAATACTGAGTCGTTTATGTATAACATCTTTGTCATCGAGATTGGGGAGTTATATTTGTTTTAGCTCAGATAGTGAGATCTCAAAACATGAAATAATTGGAACTTAGTTTAATGGGATATAAGGTTCCATAAAAATATCTGAAACTATTGTCTTGAGAAGCGTGTGGCCCTATTTTGATTAGAGAATGATTACCGTCTTCATAAGAGAGTGTGCATATTGTTAGCTTGTATTATGATATAATAAAACCCTCCAGTAACAGCGAATACAATCTGGGGACGATATTTTTGTCAACAGCGACATGAATCAGTGGTGTTTTTTCCGCATTACTGGCCCATCATCATTTTATGCTTAGAGCCTTGGTTTGTAAGGAAAAAATCTTTTCTTGTAACCACTGTGGTATCTGAGAGCTTGGCAATATAACACACCTAGGTTGGTATGCACTATGTTTTGTAAGATTTAAAGGTGTATTGGGATGCGACTTCCCGGGATTGATTAATCTGGTAAAGGCTCTTGTTGCGAGTCGGTATAGTAAGGTAAGATAGTCAAATCATTCGTGCTGCAAATTGGAGAACATAATAAAAAACATGATTCGCCCGTAACAAAACTCAGTACAGATTATAGCTGCCTTTTCTGCTTGATTCTGTAAGACGAACGAAGATGATTGATACTGGTACCGATGCACACATACCGTGTTGACGTCTATTCCAAGCCAATATGAAATTCGTGACGAGTATACACCGACAACCACAGCCTTGCACACAGTCAGGCTTAGCCAGTATTATGGAGAGGTGATTTGACAGAGTCCGGCTTAGCCAGTGTTATCGAGGACTGGCATGAGACAGAGTTTTGTTAGCTAGTATTATGGAGGGCTGGCATGAGACAGAGTCATGGTTAGGCAGTATTATGGAGGGCTGGTACGGCAGAGACAGGCTTAGGCAGTATTGTGGAGGGCTAGGATGGCACAGAGTCATGCTTAGCTAGTATTATGGAGAGCTAGCATGGCACATAGTCAGGGTTAGTCAGTTATGGAGGGCTGCCATGAGGCAGAGTCAGAGTTAGCCAGTATTATGGAGGGTTGGCACGAGAGAGTCAGGCTGTATTGTGGAAGGCTAGCATGGTACAAAGTCAGGCTTAGGCAGTATTATTGAGGGCTAGCATGGCACATAATCAGTCTTAACCAGTATTATGGAGGGCTGGCATTACACAGAGTCAGGGTTAGCCATTATTATGGAGGGCTGGAATGACTCAATGACAGAGTCAGATAGCTTAATAAAACCTTGACTGAAAGGGAGAAGTCTGGTCGCTGTAGCCATCACTCAACCCATGGCAACATGCAACGTTTTAGAAAATATCATTTTAATGTTACATTAAATGATGATAACATCAACATAAGCATCATTAGCAGAGATAGCAAAGATCGTTAAAACAACACGAAGAGAAAATGAATTATGCATTTGAAGTGGATAAATATACAAATTTGCTTGCAGCTAAATTTGAAATACATCTTGAAGATCCGGTAAATTTTGCAATCTCAATCGGTATAGATTTTCAAACCAGAGCTGGAATTTATGGGGAACTAAGGTCTGTTCAAAACTGAATATGCTGACTGATAACACGAAACAGCTGTTTAAGGTTCAACCATGGGAATGTCACAATTTGACATAAAATTGAAATCATTCATACGTTTAAAGTATTGAAGAAACGTTGCAAACTGCTGAAAATAAAAGATCATGTTGTGGATGAATGTCCTCTTGGCTTGCTGATAGCACCAAAAGACAATGTGTTAAGAGTTATTCGCTCGCTGGATGTTTCATATCGTTTTAAAAGGCCGAAAAAGAACATTATTTAGTACAGTTGCTTGAGCAAATATTTATTATTTGTGGGAACAAACTAAACTTAACAATCACAGGAAGAAGAAATATAATACTCTTAATTGAAACAAATGGTTAATAGAACAATCCCAATACATGCTACAAAAGGGTTTATGTAAATCTGGTGGATGACCAGCGGCAGGCATATATTGTTGATCTGGAAGTATACAAAAAATAGAACGATGGATACACATACATTTCAACAGTGATATAGATCCTCCCCAAATACGCTTCGGGTGAGAAAATAAAAACGAAAAAGGGAGATGACATATTCGATGCTTTAAGACACGTGTTCAAAGAACGAGTCCTGAAAGATAGTGTGATGATAGTTTTACAATCAAAAGTGAAGGATCTACAGGGAACAAAAACAGTATAGCTCTTATACCAATTTTTGTTTAATTTTTATAAAGATATTCCATTTTGTCTGTGAAACTGGGTACATCTAGCTGGACAAGACCAGCCCAGGTAATGAGGTTACATGATCACTATCTGTTAGGTGTCGTATCTTGCTTTTGTAACTTGACAATTTATTTAGGATAATTTTATTCTGTTTTTCTATAATTTTCATCCATTTTCTCGAATGTTTGACTGATATTATTTACGGGTAGATCTCTCTCTCTCTCTCTCTCTCTCTCTCTCTCTCTCTCTCTCTCTCTCTCTCTCTCTCTCTCTCTCTGCCTCAAGTACAATTACGCAAATGCTTGAGTAAACATGTTCTTTTGATAATCGATAAAATAATTAGCTTTGGATTTCATTAACATCGAAACTGACCTGTTTGTTTCTCAACGTGGTAAAACTTATGTCAGTGAAGAAGGAGAAGTGGGTTCCAAGATTTACTTCCCTTTCTTCAGCAATCGCTGTACACGTGCACCTTTCATATAAACATTTGCCAGACATCCGGATTATCTCCCTTGCAATGTCCGTTGAAATTCATTAGCTTCAGATATGTACTACATATCCACATAGGAACCAATTACTTATTTTTGGATATATTAACACATTTCAGAATGAAACATTGATTCTTCTGTGGAAATTTTTTTCAATTTATTATTTCAGCAGGCTCGCAAACTGAAATAAATTTTATAATTGGAGACAACTATGCTTTTGCAGGAGATTTGAATGAAAGTGCTGTTGACTATGAACAATTATTATAAAAGTAAAATTGTATTTTAGGTTACAGATATTACTCATTATTCTATGAGCTAAGGAACCAATCAATATGTGGTGGTATATTGAACAAAAATTATTTAAAAAATGAAGGATGCTGATTGCCTGAAAACACTACCGATAAAAATATCGTAATTTTTCAAAAGAAACCTGCGTATGGATAAATTCTACTAATTAGGACATTTATATTGATGACTTTATTCCATTTGCGCCTTTTGATTTTCTGATTCAGATCAGCTCAGAAAATCTTTCTACTGGACATATACTAGATTAATGACAACAGATTCAATTTCCATAGACCATAGAGCGGTAATGTTTGTCCGAATAAATCACGCTTGCATCTTCTGATTGATCTATCCAGGAGGAAACTTTTAAACGATGGAAATGAAAAGACGCGCACCTTGTTTTTGACAAATATTCCCTTGTAGGTGCCCACTATAAAAGTCAATCTAAGTGAGATCTCTCAGTTTACATTCAGTATTGCCTGTGAAGCAACAGCGATAAAATAAAAATGGTTTTGTCACGTTTATCCTTCTAAGATAAAATTCAATTGATGGCACATTACATACCTTTAATGTCATATCGGATTTAAAGTTTTGCTTCAGTAGGTTTACAGTACTGCTCTGATTGTTAATTATTCGGAAATGTTTGTCGTTGTGGTACCTACTAAGATAAAAAAAATTGATGGCACATCTTATACCTTTAATGTCATTGCGGTACCTTTGCCAATTTATTTTCTGCTGCTTTCATTGTAATATTTTCTATTTTCATCACTCCATCGATTTTGGAGACACCTTTGTGTATTAACTGCGTTCATATTGCCATCATTTTAGATTTCTTTTTAATACTCTTTGTTTTCTTCATACTTTTTCTTGGCAGATGGTTGTTAACAAGGTTTATAGGAACTGCTAGGTTTTTGAAAGCTAATTATCTATTTATTGTTTCCATACATACGACTTGTCTTGAAATCCATGCTTTATATTCCCAGTTATATTTCGAACTATTTTTCACTATTTAAAGTAAACTCGTATATCATCTTGCTGCAAACCTTTGATAGAATCTTGGAATCATGCATAGTTTACTTTCCAAATTGGATTGTCAATTAAATGGAATATATCGAAGACAGAAAGTAAAATTAATCTAGGGTCAGAGAAAAACTTGAAAAGGTAACATTTTAAAGCCCATAACAAGCTCATAGAGTTGTACTTTAATGGAATTTAAAAAGTAACATCAGAACAGCAAAACAATCCAAATATCTTACAAGCCAATCTCATACATACTTTACCAGAACGTTAAGTTTGCGCGCATTCGCAACCTATTCGCATAATAAATAATATAATGTTGCTTGAAATAAAACACAGTATTAACTATGTTTGCCATGAAGCTTTTAAATCGGCTCTGACAGTTGCATGCATAATGCTTCTAAATAAGATGTTTAATATGTGAAATGTTCAGCCTTCAAACATAGACATTGAATAAATTGTAAAGCTAATTATTCTCTTTCAATTTAATTCACAATCGACTACTGAAAGCACTTGGGCTATTTCCTCCCAACAATGTTAACCACGTACAAATAAATATAACAAGAGATATAAATTTCTAAAAATACTTTAGCAGTACTTTAAATATGCACGATGGGTGGCTAAACGTTTTGGGTGATCAATTGCAGACAAATGTCGACTGAAACATAAAACATTTTCAACACAATTTACCATGCAATATTAAGCATTCCTGTTGCCTACATCATGCTTTGGAAAAGTTCAGGAGGTCAATAAAAGATCAATCATCAAGAACGTATATTGAAGAAGCTTTCAAAGCTAATAATTCAAGTTTCATTAGCCAGTTACAATCGACTGTCTCAAAACAAATGGACCTTTAACTGCAAACATCGTTACTCTAAATGTTTTGCAAAGCAAACGTACACGAAGTATCTTTGTCTTTAGACAGCAATCACTGCTAAATAGATGCACTGTTACTATTAGATAAATGGGTAAAAATTAATCAAGTTCAATACAGTTACATTCTACACTTTCAGCTCCGCAGCAGCGTCTGCGAAACGTTAAAGAAAGAAATGCAAATGAAAATATTGAGTTTTAAGTTGGTTAGAGGCAGGTATTGAAAAGTTTCGGCTGTTATAGATACTTCTACACTGGATTCGTTTGGCAGAAAAAGTTCCTGGCACTGTTGCTCCTTTAGTTTTTTGGTGGTACTAATAAAATAATTGTAGGTATTGCTCCTAACCTCAAAAAGAAAACATGGATTTCCGGCAAAGTTTTTAAAATATGATATATTAACGATTGCCCTTAACAATCGGAACAGTATCGATGACATTACAAGACAATGAAATTAGCCAAGAGGAGTTTACTTTGATTCTCAACGATACAAAAGATATAATAAAAGTAAAAAATAATAAAACAGAATCAGAAAAGAAACGGATGCAGAGGGAAAAGACTTAGAGGAATGGAAGAAATTGCTAGAGAAATATATGTTGGAGAAACTTACAGGGAAGCACAAAAAAAAGTTGAAAAATGCAATATTCAACAGACACGGCAAACTTTCCATTCCATCACAGGGAATAGGTTTTATTTTGTTGTGAATTATAATATTACCCGTGAACTTAAAAACAATAATTTTCCTACATCAAGGACACAAATGAATGTAAATGAAAAATAATTCAGAGAGGGAACGACTGCACATATCGACAACGAGTAAGTGTTGCTAAATGTTTGAAACACAATTTAACAGTAAACTTGACCTCTAGAAAAAATTACACGGTAAACAACTTAAAACAGTTAAAATTAAATTGTCAATATCTATTTAAGCATCTGCTGAATCTGATTCAGTTAGGGTTTTTGAAACCAAATATTTATATATTTTATCCGACCTAATCAATGACACCTAAACTAGCTATAGTGGCTATTATTAATATTTATTATAGTCTTTGATTCTTAACAATATTTTTCACTGAGACTTTGCTGGATACAATGTTAATGGACATTAGACCCAATTACAGAAAGGTACAAATAACATGTTGAATATCAGCATAAGAGATGAAGATGGAAAAGATAGATGCCTCTTACATATGTTTATAAACTTTCAGTCATACCAACACAAATTCAATGTAAATAATTGTTTTCCTGGTGTATGCCATAATTGTTTGGCACTTGCCAAGTGTAACTTCATTTGCACATATTTCACCTGCTGTCTTTCTGACGTTTTCCATATGTTATAAAACATTCTTTTGTTAATTATTTTAAACATTTCTGAGACTTGATATGAGCTGTATGCTAAGTTTAAGCCACGATTGCTGTTCAAACAAGACAATTATGTCCTGTTTTTTTAATTCAATTTTAAACCTACTTACAAGTAAAGCTCAAAGCTTTTATTGTAAATGACGTACTAAATTTTTTCAATGTGCATAGCAATTTTTGGTACTGCTGTTTTACCCTTGGGATCATCAATCACTTGTTTTGCAATGGAGACAATCAATTCTAGTGTGGTGCGGATTTTCTTTCTGCGCTAGCGTGTAGTCCTTGAAATGATCATGCAAATATAATTGAATCTCCACATATACTCCTAATATGGAATCAGTATCACTAATATAAGGTATCTGAAACACATTTTCTTCTGCCCATGTAATTTGTTCATCAGTTGCCCATCAAGTGTTATTTACCGGCATGTATTGCATCATAGCCTATTCATGAAAATTCGTGGCATTTAGGTACCTATATCATTTTTCTTTCCTGTCATCGAACTCTCCCTCATTTTGTATTTCCTCTTTAACATCCGATTAATATTGATTATTTGATTTTGTTTGTATATATGTGTTATCATTCTTGAAAATCTTCACTCAATATTTAGCATCTTTGTGAAGTTATTTTCCTACTGTTTGCAGGCTGTAGTTTGATATCACATCATGTTTATACTGGCAATTGTCACTTGATATGTTGGAATCGTTAAGTAAAGAGTAAAACCTTTTTCGGTGGTATTACTCTTTCATTAAATTTTTCAAAGATATCAGTGTCTTCGCTTGGTTAACTATCTTTCTAATCGTTCTTTTCACCTTTATTTGTTTACTATCTTTCATGCACCTATCAACTATGAAATCCTTGCATTCGGTATGATTGTTACTTTCTCATCTGGATTGTTCCTACAAGAGTCTTGATAAACAGATGACTTTTATAACCAGACAAGTCGTGAACGAAGAATGGAATATGTTTGGAGTATATGAAATTCAAATTACGATCGCTATGAGTAGCTCCTATATACATTTATGTCAAATGAGCGCGGTCACAAACTTTGTGAGCGCAAGCTTTGTCACCCGCCTTGTCTTTAAATATTTTTCTCACATTTATAAGATGTATTTGTAGAGTCAAAATGTTTTTCGTCAAGTCTCTGGACTCCAAATGTTTCGCATTTTTCAGTCCTAGTTTGTCATGAATAAGTTTTGAGAGCCTATACAACCAGTTTCAAAAACCAAATGCAATAATCACATGTTAAGCATTTGGTGTGTCATATTTATAACTGGACAAGAGGTACTGGTATACTCTGATTGAATTTGTCTCTTCTCTAACATAGTTATTAATGTTAAAAATGTATGCTAAAATATGTGTGTGTGTTGTGAGATACGTCAAGCAAGTATATATATATATATATATATATATATATATATATATATATATATATATATATATATATATATCTTAATGATAGGGAGGGGTCGACTTCTTACATGGCTGGACTAGAGGAAAGTCTTTCATCAGATTTAAGTTGTTCACATTCACCGACATATGTGCGTAAAGATATAGATATGGCCAGAAAAATTGGTAACAGTGCAATAACAAAACAGTTTCCAAACGTTTCGAACTAGGCAATCACGTTGTCAGGGAACGAAACAATCCCTAACTACAAAACACAAGAGAAAACCTGAATTATTACATGTTTTATTCACTCTGGGAATTTACGAACAAGAGTTAAATAATGGAAAGAAGAAAGACAAAATAATTGATGTACGATATTAAAATGAGTACAATAGGATGCTTTTAATACAGTTGTAATGGGCGCAAGCATTTATGTTGGCTATACGTATCTCGGAGACCTCTTAGGACACCTTAAAATAAGTCATAATAATTTAACAAAATAAATAGAATGGTAACATATGAATAATATATAACTCCTAACAGACAGGATCAAAAATCAAACACAGGATGTTAAACATCTTAATTAAACACATAATTGTCTTACATACACTCCAACACTCCAAGTAGTATGAAACCAGAACGACATATACAAGCTGTAATACCGAGGTTAGGGCCGCATGTTTTAATTGTACCTGGTAGTTTTTGCGCATTGGTTGGTGTAAAGGTTAAAGGATATGCAACTAATTTAGTTGTAAAAATTAATGGAAGAATGATGATTATAGACATAAGCTCATGTTATTTTGAAGCTGAATGATTACAAAATTTTCATGACGTTCAAAGATTTATGGATACCATTGTATGTGAGAACAAATTAAACAGACCAAAGTAAAACTGAGAAAGTTAAGATCAGAAGCGGCAAATGCACAAAATATGGGTATAGAAGCTATCCAGTTTATTGAATACTTAAACAAATTTAGAATACCACTCGATTTTCAGATATTGACATAAGATTGCCCGTTGTATCCTTTTGAGCTTCCTTAAGATTTGAGCTTCATAATAACAGTGGGACAAGGGTCTGAAGTGATAGAAGGTGCAATCAAGATTACTGATTGGAGACTATTTATCTCCAGTACGATATGGTTACATCTTATTTAATTGCCAATTCTGTAATAGACAAGTACAGAAAAGGAATTTCTTACCTTCATGATAATACTACAAGAGAGGAAATTGCTGATATAGCTGCTAATACGATCTTAGCAAATGTAAATGTGCATTTTCCGTAGATCTATATTTTCCTTTTCTGTTATCAGCAGGCGTGTTCTTTGTTGAAGATTAGCTAATTTAAGTCCCGTCCCTTGATGTTTGTACCAGCAATTAATATAGATGAAATAGTTGAAAATTTAAAAGAAAACAACTGCAATAAACTTTTAATAAGACTGTAATATCTGTTTGATTGCAAGATGGAAGGAAATTGACTAACTAGTTAACACAATATCCACAGAGCAAAGCATTCATGTTATCAACTAAATAAAGTTATCATCATATCATGAAAGAGCAACTTTTTTTATCGTGACATTGTATATCTCGTGATGGTATGATCTGATTAAATTCATCTGTTTGTGATTTACAGTTTGGTTAAACAAATACTCTTGTACACATGTAAGTATAGATTCTTTATAGCAACATATTTCTTAATACCATTGAATACTTTATTTCTCTTTTGTGTCAGTTCTATAAGCATATAGCTTACTTCTCAGACCATAACGTCTTGTATTCATCTCATTTTTAAACAATCCAACAATTTTGTGTTAGCTAATTGTATTCCATATATGTTATCATTTTTTAATCACTTTTGTCGTAAAACTGTATATTTTGTTTCATAGCATTATAAAAGTTTTCTGTCTGAACACTTATGCACAGAGAATCTGTATCTGTTGTCAATAACTTCATGTTGTCACCATACTGGTTTTTTAACCTGTATAGTAAAAGTAATACATCAGCAAGTTACTTACTTTTAGTACTGTAAAGCCACCATAAATTGGTTCGGCTAATTATATTTTCTTGTTCAGTGAACTAGCTAGTTACATTTCGTCATCTGTTATTGTTCTTTTTGCAAATCAAACATTCTTTTGAAGTTTAATACATTTTTTTTCATCAGTTTCACAATAGTTGTCTTCAAAATGCATCAGGTTCAAATGAATGATTTTTGGCACGGCTTTAGATCGAATATAACTGCAGTATGCATATTATAGTTTTATTCCTAACTGAAGATATGACTACTAATTGTGATAGTGAATAACATTTTTGTTTGTTTCTTAAAGTATATAATCATATAGGTATTCAACTTTTATACCATTTTATCTTCTCTCAATTTCTTTTGTAGTGGATATAAATCATCCTCACTAGGAATTTATTTTCTAGTGCCAAAAGGATATTTTTTAAATAATCGTACAAACCTGTTGATACTTTTAAATCTACTTCTGGAATTCCTGCAGTTTTAGAATTAACACCCCAATACATTACATTTTCTCTTCTTTGTTTCATTTTCCTTCGCCTGCCCATTTAAAGTTTCTAACGGGCATGAGGAAACGCACGGCCTAGTCATTAAACTTATTGGCGTTTAGTTACATGGTATATGACATTCACCTGTTTGGGTACATGGCATATGATATGTATTCCTATGGATAATATATTTTTTGTAAAAATCTGGGTGCCATTTCAACATAGTTCTTTATTTTTTCTATTAATTATCCTGTTTAGTTTTACTAAGTTGCTATAATGATTTGCCCATAACCTGATAACTATCAGAATCCTTATTTTTTTGTCTTTCGCCGTTTTGCTTAAACTCTTTACCAAACAAAATGTAGTTTTGATCAGTATTTGGTATTATTAGAACTTCTTGATCAGGACCAGCTTTTACTAAGACTTTGATAATCAAAAAAGAACTGGACTCAGATAAATCATGACTAAACAGCTGAATAAACTTTGTATATTTATAATTAAAATTACAATGAAGATGTGCAGGAACTCTGTATTTTCCACTTAAATATTCATGATCCCTTTGTTTGCTGTTGTTAACGGCTTCAACTTTGTTGCCTTCGAATCCTTATTCACATATGTCATATATTGGTGGAATGTTATATTTTCTGATGAACTTCATTTCAAAAGCCTTACTTGGTCTTAGTTCTTAGTAAACAGCTTCAGCAATTAATTGTAAATATTGGTAAAATATTTTTTATGCAGACTGCTATTCTGTAAACTATGAGCTTCTACCCCCTGTAAGCTGATTTAAGGTAAAGACAAACTCCTGACGGTGTGTGTTGTTCTGTTTGTACAGTCCGTGACGTATTTGGGTTCATACTTATTGTCCTGTTTTCTGGCTCTACCAATTTTACATCCTAATTCAAAGCACTTATTCGCTCAATATTACTTTCAAAATCACAATATATAACAAAAAGGACATTATGCTTATTTTTGTAGTTCTTAAATTTAACAATATAACCCTTTTCTGACATTATGGTCTTAGCTGTTTGGGTGCATGATCTTTTTTGTTCTTTAAATTTTAATTTTGAATAAAAAAATAAAAATGACAAACAATGCAAAATCTTCTAACAAAAATACTTCTTATATTTTGTTTTCTTTATTTGAAATGAAACCACTTTTGATAAATCTATTATTAGCATATCAGCACGCCTGTCTCTTTCTTTTTACATTATTCTCACTGGCCTTATCGGGTTGACCACTGGTTCATACACATTAAAAGAAATATAAAATTAATCAAGTGCTTTTTATTTCTTGTATATTTATTGGACATTATATTTTGCATGTGTAGTGGACATTTACTGAACCAAATGTTTATGTTTATCAATGTTATATTATTGTGTATTTATATTCTTTTATGTCCAAATTGTATTTGCAGTTCATTAAACAGTTCTAGAACTTTGCTTTTAATTTCGTTTCTGTTCATCATGTTTTTAGGTTTTGTTCTGTGAGACCAGTCTACAAAATGTTGATGAAACAAACTTCCGGTTTCATACATTATTCCCAGTTTAATGAATAAATCAAGCTGGACTTTTACTAATCCGAAATTACAAATTTTTATATCTATTTTGTCCATTAGATTGGTTTAATATTTTGTTTTAACAAAGGCCAATCAATTGATCTTTAACACTTTCTACGTTTCGGGTATAAATCTATATTTACGTATTTTAAACTAATGTTGTAGCTCTTTTATAATAATTCTTTTTTTAGTTTCATTCACAATTCATTTTGATTCTCTTGGAGTTGGAGTAGTAACTAAGGTAAATTCTAATTTCCTGCTGGAAGAGTAACTTCAAATCTCAGTCTATTTATTATGCTAGCAATGATACTAGGCAATTCTGCTCCTTTTTCCTAACTTGAAAAAAGAACCGCTAATACTTATACTACCTTTTCAAGAATGAAACAGCGCTGCCGCTGCTATCTCGAATCTTGTTGTTTTCTTATACTAGTTCTTTTTTTTAATTCACAAATCATTTTAATTCTCTTGCAGTTTGAGTAGCAACTAAAGTAACTTCTAATCTCCTTCCACGTGGAAGGGTAACATGTGATATATTTCTAGTTATTACACAAGCAATGATACTGGACAATTTTGATGTTTTTTATTTGTTGGCTACATTAAATAAAATAGCCTGAAATATTTTGAATTCCTTTTTTTCATGTATCAAAAAATAAAACCGCGCTGCCGCTGCTACCTCCACCACTTAATCGACGAAATAAATGTTGTGACATTCCATAACAGTAAATAATTTCAAATAAAATTACTTAGTCCTTTAGTACTACCTTCTATCAATAAAACTGATGCGAAATCTACTTGTTAATGATAAAACAATTAGCAAGAACAGACTTACATTTTGAGATCCTGTCGTTATTTTATGTTTATGCTTTGCGTTTGATAAGCATCTATTGTGAGATGGCAAATAAGTTAATCCATACCTTTGACCTGTTACTAAGTTTACTGGCTTCAATTGGCGACATGTCCATAGATCGGTGATATGATATTTTGTATCCATTAATAAGGTTTCCTAATATATCTATCCGTTTCTGGTCTCCTTTTCAGTAAAATACTTCCACATTCTGGTCTTAAGAGTTTGATTACGTCTTTCCACTACAGACGCATTTTAATCCGAGTAAGTTGAAAAGTATTCGATATCTTCTGTCTCCAATAATTCCAAGACTTTTACGTTATAAAATTCCTTTTTCTTCCTCAAACTGTTTTTTCTGGTTTTATTTCATTCAATATTTATATAAAAGCGCTCTCTATATCGTGTTTAGACCAGGTATAATTTGAAACGACCTCTATCACTGACAAAACATATTTGTATTTATGGTTGAATTCTTCATAAGTTTTCATGTCAACGACGTCCATCTGAAACTGATCATTTGCATGGCTATCATAAACCATTCTGTATGGAAATATTTTTGTTTCTTAGCCTGCTTATACAGTACGTAAGTAGACTGTTTTTTTTGGTCAATCTTTACGTTCAGAATATTTATAGGACTTAAAGATTGCTTCCTTATCTTCGTTTGGTCGGACTTAAAGATTGCTTCTCTATCCAGCTGAAATAGCCTCCACATTTGATTAATATCTGCGAAACCAACTGGTCTTTTAGGGTCATAACATAAACCCATTAAATACTGTTTTTGGCTTGTGCATATCATTTAATTATACAAGTTTTATGAATTGTTAATATTCTTAGCACTCTTAAAGTGTCGGAGTAACTATTGGATTATATACGGTATTAAACATGTGACTTATCATTTGGTCTGTTGTCTTTCTGCATGAGAATGTACACTTGTATCATAGACCTTGACGTGTTTTCGAGATGCCATTTCTAGTTCTAGGTGAACTTGTATACTGAAGTAAATGTATAGGTAGGCCACCTTGATTTATTAGAGATTAAATATATAAATTTATGAAGACACTAATCTCCTGAATTGTCTGGTCTAAGTTTAAATACTGCATAGGTTTTTTAGATCGAGCTGCCTATGTCACAAAGCACATGACTTTATCGGTATGTCTATTTGTGAGAGAATTTACACGTGCTGCACTGGCTTTGACTTGTTTACCAGGTGTGTAGATGATTTATCAAAGTATAGTATATACATATATAAGTAAAGCACCTTGATATATTAGACCTTAAATTGTATAAATGTATGAACATATTTAATCTCGTGAATGGCATGGTCCGAGTTTAACATCTGCGTAGATTTTCTTGATCGAGCTGCCTGTCTAATAAACACGTAACTTGATCGATCAGATCTATCTGTGCGGGAATTTTGTTGGATTATTTTATTAACTAAATAATTTATTTATATAACAATATTGTGATAGTATGTATGTACGTATATAAAGGTTATTAATATCAGCTAGTTTACATCCAGGAACTGCGATAGCACAATCGCTCTAAGAGTCAGACTTGTAAAACAAAGTTTGAGGGATAGAACTCAGACTTTCACCTAAAATATTTTACACACATAGTTGAGTACTTCCTAAAGATATCCACTTGAAAGCAGATAATACCTCCGCAGAGATAGCAAAGTTCCAAATAAAATAATATAAAATAAAATAGAATATATACTGCTGAAGTATGTTGCAGCGTGATACGTGACACAGAATATCTTATCTCGTGTATGCAAACTAAATAAATAAATAAATACTGCTGACGTACGACGAAGATAACTCAAAATCATTCAAAGAACCCCGACCTCTTTCCTGTATGTTGGCGGTTTCTTTCTATTGTCTATCCACCGGAGAGAGGTTTTTGTCATAGTGTTTTGGATTTACAGAATTTGAAAATTATCAAATTGGGGGATGTGTGCTTGCTCTTTATCCTATGCTTTTTTGTGGGTTGCCTATATCTTTTCATAAAAGTTAAAATGGCAGTTTTTAATACAAGGTTTACGACAAGTGGCACAAGTGTTTTCATAAAATTGACGATCAGTAACCCAGGTCTTTTTTATTATATTTTGCGACCTGTGGTCTAGAGATTTTTTTATAAAATTTGTACGACCACTGGTCCATTGTTTTTCATAAACATTGTGGATAAGTGATCTAGGTGGACCAGGTTTTTTTTTCATAAAAGTTTGACAGCTTTGCCTAGTGTGAAGGTCAGAGATTAGCGGTGAAGGTCAGAGGTTAAGTGGCCCAGGATCTGTAATTAGATTACGCATATAAAGGAAAGATTACATGAAAATGTTATTGCTGGACACGTAACTAGAGATAATAATAATAATAATAATAATAATACTGCTTTAGAAGGTAACTATTGGTAAAAATACTATTCTTCACGTGGGCCTTCTCTATAATTTGCTTATGAACTTCATACAGTCCTTAACAATAGATGAACTATAACATTTTTTTCTTTTTTAACATGCAATCGAATCATTTATTTTTAAAAGAGCTGAGAGTATTTGATTGTTTTGCATTAAAAGACATGTTGTTCCAAACAAGAACCCTGAAAATTAAAAGCTTTATTCAAACAGCTGAATTTTAGGTTATGCTAGCAATAGAGTTAAAGCTTATACAGAGCGCATTGCATAACTTGGTTGTGTATGGCTAAATATGACTTCTGGATATTGATTGGAATTCAACTTAATTTTTTAAACAGGAGTTTTCGAAATGAATCAAAAGTTAAAGTTTACATGCTGCTCTTGTTTGTAAGTTTATAATTGTATTAAAGTCTTATCAAGAAAAGTTTCCCCGACTATCAACACAATTGTCATGGAGTTTTTGAAGATATGCGTTACATTACAGGATTCTGACATCAGGAGGAATCCCAACAATGCTTGAATCTTTCCCTGTATCTATGATATGATATAGGATCTAGATATTCTCACTTCTACTTTCTTATTTATTCTTTTTCTCATCTTTTCTTGTTTCATGATAGCCATGATATTATACATTTATGAAATTTATTTTGTACATATGCCAACAATCTTAAACACGTTGTATTAGAAAGTATTTTTTTTTTGTATGGGAAAGGTGACAATAAGTTATTAGAACGTTCTAACCAGTCCCAACTGGATTGTTTGCAAAAATATGTTGAAACCAGGGAGTGGTTTTTTTTTCCCCCTTAAGTTTGGCGAGCAGTGCTCTATTAGAAGGGAAAGTAATTTACGTATATTATTAACCTGTACACTCTTCTGAAGAAAACTGTCAACGTGATTAGAAACATTTTTAATTATTGCATATTTAAGATTAAAATCAAGATGAATCTGCTCCATATGACCCGATTTCTGGATTGTGATTATTAGCATGCACTTAGCTTTATTCTGATTTAGAAGCATATTTTTCCTCGCTGTAATTCAAACGTCTTAAAATCTTCACTAGCTTTGGATAGTATTTTAGGATGGAACAGAAGCATATAATATTTTATCATCTGCAATCAGGTCTGTATTAGATGTACTTTATTCGTTTCACCTAACCAAGTGGCAGTGATAGTTTTTAGGGTTGTATGACATGAATGGAAATTCCTAAACCCTGACCGAGTATTATTAAAACATTAGTATCATTTTTTACTTATAAGTAACGTTTGCAATATATCTTGATAGTCAATTTTGCATTAATATCATACTTAGTTTAAGAAACTGTATGATGCAATTCATGGCTGATAATATTCCGGTCACACATCGATTATTAGATTTTATGTTTGCTCTGCTTGCGTTATATCTTAGTCTGTTTCCGTTCCAATGTAATCAATGTACAATCAAGAAATAAGTAGTTTAGCAATTGAGATCGGTGTAATTAGAATTTATTGATGTAGTCATTTATTTATATTTTTGATGGGGGAAATCCCCCACCCAACCTTCACTTTTACTTCTGCGACCTTTCCGGTACCCCACGCCCCCAAATGGAAAGAAAGATAATATTTAAACAACTTTAAGCGGTACAGGAATTTCAGATACTAAACTACTGGAATATCTTATCATTAACATCAGGTGAAGGTTCGACATTGGCGTTTTATTCGGAATGTGAGATGTCAAAATAGGAAAATTTGTTCGGTTCGCAAAATGTCTGCAAACCATTTCAATTATTCACACTTAAGCATAATATTGGTTCATTTGGGTGTCGCACTTTTACCATCGTGATGAGGGATTTATATGAGAATCGGCTCGGCTTGTGCGAAAACTACACGCCGCGTGAAATAGTTCCATATAGGAAATTAAAGCTAGAATCTAAAGAAACGTGTGATCCTATTCTGATTGGAGAAAGATCTTCATCTTCATAAGACATTGTACATATATTTATTAAGATTGAACAAAACCCTCGTGTGATAGAGACTGCTGTCTAGTTACATTGCATTTATCAAAGACGACCGAAAGCCAACCCACGCGCGATTCACATTATTCATTCGCTCGGTTCTATTGTGTATCAGGAGTCCTCTTTCCTCATAAATGGTCGTCACCATGTTCTGATAAGACCCTTGTCCAATAACACTATCGATGCCAGTCCCTCCTTGATCCCACACAAGGCTCTTCTGCTATTTCTTTCATCTCCGAATCCAGAGCTTTTCTTCATTCGTGTTAGCAAGTATGTCGATTCTTACAGACACAACGAAAGAAAAGCTGTTTATATTCATTCCGTACCACAACCACTGATATTTGAAATGTAAATATACATGATTAAAGGTATAAACAGAGACAGAGGAAACCCTATCTAACTTATTACCTTTGATTAAACACACACACACACACACACACACACACACACACACACACATATATATATATACATATATATATATATATATATATATATATATATATATATATATATATATATATATATATATATATATTCTTTTCCACCTTAAACTAGGACGGCCACATACGAATAGGAGGCAGAAATTACGATCTTCAACTAGCGGACACTGACGTCACATCGAGAAACTTGTTGGATGTTCCAGATGTTTTGGGTAAACGATATGTTCTACGTGACCAAACAAATATCCAAAGAGAAATTTCAGTGGAAAATAAAAAAGGTTTGTAATAGTTTCATTATATTTGGAGCATAACATATACAGAATTTTTTGTTGTTTAATTATTTTGTTTTTTTATTTTATTGCATAGCCACTAAGGTAACATTTTTGGCTGAATATAATTACAGCACAATGAAGCATGGAGTATACATGATATGAATAATAATTTCGGGTTGTTTTTGTTATTCTTATTTTTTTATTGTCTAGCCAGTAAGGTAACATTGTTGGCTGGATACAATTACAGCAGTTCGTGATGAAGAATGGTATATATATATATATATATATATATATATATATATATATATATATATATATATATATATATATATATATATGACTAATAATTTCGGGTTATTTTTGTTTGTGTATTCTTTTAGAGATATTGTTTATTTGTTATAATTCCAATTATAACAAGTAACATTTTTGGCTGAATATAATTACAGCATAATAAAGCATGGCGTATACATATGACTAATAATTTCCGGGTTGTTTTTGTTTTTTTGTTTTTGTTTGTGTTTTCTTTATGCAATAGTGTTAATCCGTTATAATTCCAATTATATAATAATTACTATCTTTATCCTTCCATCAATTACTGTGTAACGACTTTTTTCCTCTCTTAATTTTAGAGAAAAACGAGATACGGAGAAAGTTAGGAACATCTCTTCGATTAAATAGTCGCTTCTCTCACGATTGACTTTCGTTTAAGTCTCTATTCAATTTTCTTTTATTCGATGATTGAAGATACAGGACATTTACGAAATACACGAAAACAAAGCTCAGCTTACCTCGTGGTTTTTGTACGTGATAAAGAATATTTCATCTTGCAGATGCAGCAAAAGTCAATGAGAAAAACCCTGAAGAAAAACTAATAGATCTTTTCCGAAGTTTCCCACGGGAACAAGACAAAGGAAACGTAGCAGGCTTACATAATAGAGGTGAGTACAGTTATAGTGCAAAACAATAGAGGGGCAACAGGCGAGAACAGTTATAGGGAAAACAAAAAACAAGGATGGTATGATATTATCACATATACGGATGGTACGATATTATCACATATCACGTTGGTAAGATATTATCACATATGAAGATGGTAAGATATTATCACATATACGGATGGTACCATACTATCACATATACAGATGGTACGATATTATCACATATAAGGATGGTACGATACTATCACATATACGGATGGTAAAATATTATCACATATCAAGTTGATAAGATAGTACCACCTATGAGGATGGTAAGATATTATCACATATACGGATGGTACGATACTATCACATATACGGATGGTAAAATATTATCACATATTCGGATGGTACGAAACTATCACATATACGCATGGTACGATATTATCACGTATTAGGTTGGTAAGATATTATCACATATGAGGGTGGTAAGATAACCCCGGATGAGAATGGTAAAGATGTCACAATTCAGTTATGTTATATTATATTCCTTTAATGTTCTTAAGCATTACATTCCTACTGAGAATATACCTTAATATGGAAGCATATAACATTTTACATGGAAAATATTGTAAACACAATTACATCAATGTGTCTAAGATTAGAAATACAAGACAGATTCAGATTTGTACTAATCATAATGATGACAGACTGGTACTATGCAGAATGAATGTTTTCTCATTTCAAATTCAATCCACAGATAAAAAGGACCATGATACGCAAGTCTACTGGGTTGAGATCGCCGTACTGACAGATTCAACAATATGGGACTTGTAAGTGTTCTCTTTGCATAAAAAGACATGTATGTATGTATGTATGTATGTATGTATGTATGTATGTATGTATGTATGTATGTATGTATGTATGTATGTATGTATGTATGTATGTATGTATGTACGTATGTATGTATGTATGTATGTAATTTTTAAATATGTATGTGTGTATGTATGTGCTTATGTATGTATGTATTGTAACAAACCTAGGTTATGTGGTATTTGTATTTACGTCTCTGTTTATAGCTTAGACTTTAGTGATTATTTGTTGATTATGGGAAGTCGGTGTTGGGAAGGTATTTCTCAAAACCGAGTAATTATCCAGTTTCTAGGAGCATACATCATAGTGTACAGTATTCACGAGACTTTATGGTAGCATGGATTAGTTTCGTCAAATGGACCCTCCCTAAGTTCCTAACATAAGGAAGTCTCACGATATTCCAACGCAAAAGTGTTTAGTAATTTGAGATAGAAATAATTATTTGTATTAGGTGTTTGGATCATGTTTTGCGGTGTATAGCGTGAACTATCAATCTACGCTTGGAAAGCTTACTCATGGGTCAGACAGATGTGAAAAAAAGAAGAAAAAATAGGTACATGCAACTGTGAATTTAGAGTCTCTGGAATGTGTGGTCATTAGGTAATTAGACAACAATTATTTCTGCTATTTGCGCGTTTAAGAACCCTTCAGCTGACAACAACTGTTATCTTGAGGTCCTTTGGAGACAGGCGAAAACATCGAACTCAAGCCATACTCACGCATGTGTTGTTTGATTTGTTCGGTATTGAGACCCCTTGTGTGTTACAGAAAAGATTTTCTGGTGGCAGTGGTGCGATATTGGATAGCTTTGTGATATTTAATTCTCGGTTGTTTTTATTTTGTTTAATTATTTTTTTAAAAGATCTTTATTAGCTACAATCAGGCTATCTGTCATGGCAACGGGATGTGTGGAAACGCGTACTTGTAAATGATGTTCTATTTGAGGCTTTGCAGCTGAAAGCTTTCTTGGAAGTTCTCCTCGTAACCTTTATTGTCTAAAAGAAGATATTTATTTGTTTTAGTTTCCATTTAAAGGTGAGCAGATACACGCATGCATGGGTCAATGCTGATGCATTGTTACCGTGGGATATTTATTTTGGGGTGGAGTAGAGTATTTTTTAATAGAGAGCAAGCGGATCTTCCTAAAAGTGGGTCAGTGAGAGACGTATTTTTTCACTAAACATCAGGCCAGTCTAACTGCATTTTCAGTTAGGAGAAGAAAAAAAATTACTGAAATCTCATAATCTCTCATGGGTGAAATAAAATTACCGAAATGATTTTCTAATGAGTTTCTACCCAGGCAGAATTCATGAATTTATAGTTTAGTGTGTTTCACTGATAAAGATGGAACTGGTGTGTGGCGAGAACTACCTATCTAAGGCTTGGAACGGCTTACTGATGGGTCATACAAATGTGAAGCATCAAAAACCATGCACCTGTGACAGTAGAGTCTCGTGAATTTGTAGTCATTAGGTGATTAGAGGAAAATTATTTGTGGTATTTGCGCGTTTAAGAACCCTTCAGTTGACAACGATTGTTTTCTTGCGGTCTTTGGAAATAGGGGAAACATCGACCTCCAGTCATACTCACGCAGGTTTTTTTTTTTATTCGCTCGGAATTGACACCCCTTGAGTGTTACAGAATTATCCCTACTTGTAGTTATCTATTTATCTATCTATCTATCTATCTATCTATCTATCTATCTATCTATCTATCTATCTATCTATCTATCTATCTATCGTCACCTCCATGATTTCATTCGGTCTTGTAAGCCCAATGCCTCTATATTTTTGGAACTGAGAAAAGGGGCAAACGTTTGGTAGACTTTCGTTCAAAACTGCACGAGGGAGCACTATAAAAATTTGATATCTGAGGCTTTGTGTGAAATTAGTATTTTAGGAACAATTTTAGATTATAGAATGTCAGATGCTGTCTAAAAAGCACAACAATGGTCCAGACAACAGTGCAATTCACATTTCGGGAAATACATTTGCGGAATGAAGGACCCAAGTTACAAAATACTTCGCAAGTATTTGCACTCTGAAAGTGACTCAACATTCTCTTCTCCTCAATGCCTGGCAGACACAGAAACAAAAGACGTTTTAACAAACGCACTAGCCAATCCACACCCCTCACCAATCACACTTCCTAATAGGTTTTTGCCAATTTCCTCTTATGACACCCATGTATTTTCAATATCACAGCCTGCTACTAATAAATCGTTTTGTAACAACTCGGCCATACGGACAAGTATAAAAAGCTCGTCTCCGAAAGCTGGTCCGTCTGTCGTTGTTATTTTATTAGATAAGATGATGCTTGATGATCAAGATCCAAAATCGACCGGATGATGACATTTTAAATTTTCTGAAAATTTGTCTTGTAAAGAATGATTTTATTTTTAATGAAAAAATTCATCTCCCCAAAAAAGGGTACAGTATTGGGGAAGAAGTTTGCTCCATCTTATGCAGACATTTATGTAGCTGAATGGGAGAAAGAAATATTTGTTAAGGTCCAAAGCTGCCATATTTCTATATTTGGTCTATTGTTTATATTTTCTTCATTTAGACCCAGTATGAAGAAGAACTGAAAGAGTTTCCTATCTGGATGAATAACCACCGTTCATCTATTAAAATTGAAGCTAAAATTAATAAGTCCAGTGTAGATTTGTTAGATGTAACAATATACAAGGGGAATAACTTTGCAAAGGGAAATCACCTGGATACTGGAGTATATTTCAAGGAAACTGAAATTGTTACTTAAAAATTGTTTTCATCCACGGCATATATTAAGGACCATTGTTTAATCCAAATATTGAAGTTCCGCCGGAGTTGCAACAGTGAACAATATTTTCGTTTTTCATTGCTTTTCTCAGGACTACGAGAAAGAGGTTACAAAAAGGCAGGAAACTTAGGAAAATGAAATCTGTGGCAATATGAAGAATAAAATTCGCAACAACGCACAAGAAATAATTCCGTTCATTTTTCATTTCAATAAACATTTAGCCTCTGCATCAAAGTATACTAGAGAAAAAATGTTAGTGATTTGCAACAAAAACATTTCCTGAAGTGTTTGGAACATGCACTTTGGATACAGCTTACAAATAAGAACAAAAGGGACTTTTTAATGAGATCCAAACTACCGAGTATCGACAAACCTGGTTGTTTGCGTGGGAATTTAATGGTTGTAAGCTGTATGATTTTCAATTTAATTAAGACATAGTAAAAATCTTGAAAACAGGTATACACTTTTAAATTAAACACATATTTCATGTGATACGCAAAATATGATTTATGTCGTGTATTGTTTAAACTGTAAAAAGCAGTAAGTAGGGGAAACCGAAAGAAATTCACGTGTTAGGCTGAAGGAGCATTTTTTCGGATATGCGACTCCAAAGACAAATAAAACATTTATCTAAACATTTTAGTACAAACTGTAGTAAATATCGTTTGAGACTGATTGGCATTGAGTACAACGTCTGCTGAGCAAAAGCGAATAGAAACAAAAAAAGAGAAAAATTCTGGATTAATCGTCTGGGAGCTGAAATTATTTTTGAAATTCAACCGAATAACATCGATCGTAGTTTTGTGCAATTTTATTTATTGCTTTATTTATTTATTTATTTGAAACCTTATTCTTTGTGTACTAAACAGTGTGCAGGATCATTGAGATAGATGGATTCAGTTGCATATATCTATCTATATAACCATGGCAGTGTTGTAAAACAAAGTTTGATTAAATGTTTATCTATTAATGAACGAAGCAGACAACAGGGCAATAGCGCATTGATTATGTGACAAAAATGTCCTTGTAGAGGTGTTGTCCTGAATATGAATTAGTTGAGAGCTCGGGTTGTAACGAGGGTCACATTCAAGTCTCTGTTTATACCCTCATAACGCATGAGACGATATTTCTGGCCTATCGAATTTTGCGAATTTCTGGTTTTAGAACTTCAAGTGCTATATTTTTTAACATTTGTTTTTTAAACAAAATTGCAAATTTGCAATGAAATTGGAATGCGTGATTAATGATGAATCCAATGTGATAATTAAATTCCTATAATTTCTTGAGTTTTAAATTCTAGAAAATCCGAATCGCGTAGCACAAGTAATGAAAGTTGCAAAGTAAGACGCAGGCAAAATGCATCACAATCATTATTATGCAAGTAAAATGCTACTGTTATTTCTTCCTGAAAAAAGTTCAGTTAACAAATTCACTTCTGCATATTTTGCGTCTCTTTGGTTACACACAGAAACATACATATGCACACACGCACTCATGCACGCACACATAAATAAAATATATATTTCATTTGTGCTTGTAGATATTCATCGCTGACCCGCCGACCAAGGGCTCCTGAAGTGTTAAAAAAGATAAGAGAAGCTTACTCACACGTTATTAACGGTGTAAGTAATGAATACTTAACTACGGAACATATTAACATTCCTGTAATTTACTTACTGCATTTTTTAAAGCAAAAAATAAATGATTTCAGATGGAATGATACATAATCCAGCAAGTCCTACAAAATCTCTTTTTGATCGCCTAAACAGGAAAGACTTTTTTGTTCCTTGGATGCAACTCAACTCATTTAATTTCTTCAAAAATAGTCTGCAAATTGGTGTTACTGTGATCTTTGTAGATGTAATTACAATGAAACTTGCCTCAATGGGCCCCTATGCAACCCTTTTAATTTGTAATCCTGTCTCCTCTGTAGCCAGGCATCCTCAATAAACAGGTCTCCTCTGTAACCCTGTGTCCTCTGTAACCCCTTTCCTCTATAACCTGCTCTCCTCTGTAACTCTCTTTCCTCTGAACCCTGTGTCCTCTTTAACCCAGCCTCCTTTTTAACCCAGTCTTCTCTGTATTCGGCCTTCTCGGTAAACAGGTCTCGTCTGTAACCCGGTCCATCTGTAACACTGACAAAAATTGTTCCAAATAGGCAAATATAAAATACTAAGGACACCTTCATATACTGACCACCTACATGAAGCGGTCAAAATGATGACATTAATAGTTCCATAAGTTTAATCTTTTTCTTTAAATTTAACACTCTCTTTAATGGACAATTATGTTTCCTTCTAAATCCTTTCTGATTGTAAAGGAGGTAATATGTCTTTCTTATGTTATCCATAAACCATGGTATGATTGTATATCCCCTGAGAAGAATTAAACAGAAATAATAAACATTATTTTGACGAGTTGTTTTATTTTTTTTATTTTGTTATAGGTAAACCTGCTCTACAATGAAATTGAAGATACTGATATAGAAATCTATGTCACCCTTCGTGCATTTTACATTTTCCAGGTAAGACATTTTGTGAAATTTGGATTACTGCTTGCGATATAGTATGCATTTTGATTGTGAACACATGATTTAATGTAAATCCTCCATTACAGCAATTGCAACAATCTGATTTGCAGTCTAAGTTGGAGTGTGCGGGAAGTAATTATGATTGTAGTCCCTTTAAGTAGGCTAATGAACTACAAAGTTCTAGTTTTGATACAAGCGATTAATGGCGGAAGTATTTAAATATTCCAGTCTCTTTTCCTTAAAAATGGGATTTCCCTCACAGCAAGAAAATTACTAATGATACTACTCTCCGGTGGTTTCAGTATAAATTATTACCCATTTACTTACTTGATTATTATTGGTATAATGAATGACAAAAGGTGCACTTATTACAAAAACAATCCGAAAATACTCTCTAATATTTTTTGGAATGTCCAAAAATATAAAGATTTTTGCAAACTATAAAAATATGTACACACATTACCGAATTAAATTTAACAGAACAAAATGTAATTGTTGGTCTTATTGATCCAGAAAAGCAGAATCTATGTTGGATACCATATTATTAACAACAGAAAAGTATGTCTAAATAAGTGTGACACCACGTTTAGAATCATTTAAAAGATATCTTAAAATACAATATGCAATTGGAAAAACCATTGCCTAAAAACATGGCAATTTAGATTTGCTAAGTTTAATTAAATCATACCAAAATCGTCTTGAAACATATAATACATTTTACATGCATTGGTCATGAGTGCCATTACAAGCCAAGCTAATGCACACGTTTTCATATATATATATATATATATATATATAGAGAGAGAGAGAGAGAGAGAGAAAGAGAGAAAGAGAGAGTTAACAATGTCTGAACTTTATTTTCCTTGTAAGGCAAAACCTTGATTGGTTGTAACATATTTATATGTATATATTGACTAAACATGATGAGATGATATTTACTCAAAGGTTCTTTGCTGAATAGTTATTGCTGTGTAAAAGTAATGAAGGATAACTTTTTTTTTCAACGTTCAACAGTCTCTCTCCATTTCCCTCACCCCCTCTCTATTTCTCTCTATGTCAGTCTCTCTCCGTACATTAGTTGCTTTTGCAGTATTTATATTTCCGCAAATTTTTTTATATACCCACGACCGCCTAATATATGGTAACATGTAAGATTCTCCTCGACGTACAACTACCCATGTACTAGAAAAATAAATTGGAAAAATAAAAAAATCCACCTTCACCTGTTTCTCTCTTCTCGTGGGCATTTTAATACTAAATAAAGAACTGAATCGAAATAATTGCTGCATAGTTCTTCAATTGTTTCCGTTCTTGCTTATAGAGAGAAACTGACGTTCTACAGTTACTAGATCGTTTTTCATTTGTTTCCTATTTTCCTTAAAGACGACCAATGAGTTCACACACAGGTATTCTCAAGTGAAGACACAGAACGGAACAGACTATATTGATGTCCACAATTATCTTGATGATATCGCATACTGGGACAATACCTTTGGCTATAAATATGCAGACTATGACCACGCAATGCTCTTTACGAGGTAAGTGTATGTATAGGAAGTATAACCATACACGTTGAGGATAAAATGATTATGCGCGGAATACGCCCAAGTTACCCACAAAATATGTTTCAAACACGTGCCTAATTGATCAGCAAACATAAATGTTCCCTCTTTTCTCATTAAAGCTTGATACTTTGTTTTAAAGTTGTAGCGCACTGAATACTGCAGTTAATCGTGTCTCTTAAAGTTAAATTACTTGTGATAAATATGGTGTGGAGTTTACAAGTACTTAGACACAATGTGCATATGGTATGGAAGAATTTCACTCAGATTCCATATTTCATAGACATTTTTTGCTCCAATGATTTAAGTAACAAAGTGACAAAACTTTCTTTAATGTAGAACATACCTATATTAACTTTTTCATCAGGTTTCTCTAATACCTCTTTATAAATGCCAGGGTCTTGTCTCTAAATGAGGATAACATGTTTTTCCAATTCAGTAAAATAGAATATTGTACAAGTACACAGAACGGCTATTTTATTTTTTTTAGATATGACCTGTTTGACGATGACATTAATAATAATGATATTGTAGGTAAGTACTCTCCCCCCCCCCTTCTCTCTCTCTCTCTCTCTCTCTCTCTGATAACAAATAATGGTCCATGCACATTTTGTCATACAAGTTTTAATATGTATTAAAACTTGCCAGGGACAGATTTATTGCTTTGGAGTCAGTATCCATTAAAATCGATGTTACACTAAAGTAGCTACCAACTTTTTCGGTTGTAAACCTTTTCAGAGTAAAAACGTCCAGGCGTTCAAAGTTGAAATGGTTATTTTCTATCACGCAAACAATCTTCTACTGATTTTATCGGTTATGTTTTCGGAGTATATGGTCGTTAACAACTACAACTGTCCCTCTTCACGAAGTGCCATTTAGAAATCGTAATTATAATTATTTGTGACGGTTTTTATCTTTAAATCGTAATTATCATTATTTGTGACTGATTTTACCTCTAAGATGTTTTACAGAGATACATAGCAATACCGTAAGAGACCACCTATTAAATTAACCAGGGAATTAAACTCTGTATTTAATATTTAATATGCTCAAGAAAACCCTGCACTAAAGGAACACGTGACTTCAGAGACCACATTTTAGGCTTAACAAACAGGTCTCGTAAGACATGTTTCACTTTTGTCATATGTTTTCTTTCATTAATTCTAATTGATCTCTATGTAACGATGGTGTATATTTGTAATTCTCTATAATAACATCTGCATACCTTGAATCTCTATAATAACCTTTATAGACCTTGATTTCTGTCGTAGGAATCCGGAGTTACTGTATACTTAGACGAGAATTAATTTCTGAGTCAATATGCGGATGTCTGCTACGCACGAATGCATATACCACCGACTTTGTAGCATTTTTTTTTTGGTGATGTGTACATGGTCAAGATGATATAGGGGTTGATGCTTACAGGCAAGGCGATGGGTGCCCTAACCCGTGGAACCGGGTTCGAATCTCTGTAGAGTAACAATTACAATTCTCTAACCTGTATGATAATATTATTTATTCGTATTTAACAAATTCTGTTAATTTTATCAGGTATTCTCTTGCAGGAACCAGGGATAGCACTTCTGCTCTGTTTGGTATATATTTGTAATTTTTTTTAATACATATATATAGTAAAACATTGATAACATATGATTTGAGAAAAGTGGTCTTATTACTGGGGTGGTCTTGTTGATACGATTTGAGAAAAGTGGTCTTATTACTGGGGTTGTCTTGGTGATATGATTTGAGAAATGTGGTCTTATTACTGGGGTGGTCTTGGTGATACGATTTGAGAAAAGTGGTCTTATTACTGGGGTTGTCTTGGTGATACGATTTGAGAAAAGTGGTCTTATTACTGGGGTGGTCTTGTTGATACGATTTGAGAAAAGTGGTCTTATTACTGGGGTGGTCTTGTTGATACGATTTGAGAAAAGTGGTCTTATTACTGGGGTGGTCTTGTTGATACGATTTGAGAAAAGTGGTCTTATTACTGGGGTGGTCTTTGTGATACGATTTGAGAAAAGTGGTCTTATTAAACTTCAATCTCTTTTTAATGGGATTGTCTTATAACCGGCTTGGTCGTTGGAGTTTACTGTATGTTATGATTCCTGCGATTGAATACTTTTCATTAAATGACCACACATCAGGTGATATGCAGTATCTCCACATGTCCTATGATCATGACGTCTTTTTTAGGCTTTTGACACTAAATTACATTATATTCATGATCGGGAAGTGGTCATTATAAGTAAGAAGCCTATATATATATATTAGATAGATAAAATGAGTTGGTTTATATATGAATGGAACCACTGAAACCTGGGTATTATATACAAGTGGTCCATATATGTAGGTGGTTGGATGAGCAGATTTGACGATAGATACATAGATAGGAACACAGAATTTTGGCCGTTTCATCGGAGGGGGAGGTCAGGATTTGGAGGTTCAATTAGTATTAGAACAACCCTCTTGGTACCAAACTATTTGGCCAATTTGCAGAAGCGGTCGGGTTACAAATTGGCAGGTTTAGATAGGTTTCACAGTATGTATCTATACATGTATATTTACTCCCGTATTTGGAACATGATTTGGGCAACATCAGAAATGGTGCATGATGAAAATTCTGAATGTTTCACTTTGGATCATGGTAAAATACCGCTTACATAATGTGTATTTTCAAATTTGGACAGATCTCTTGTAATATAGCAATGAGATAGCGCTGTTGTCTTGATACATGGATGGATTTTCTGGTTGGTTTCTATTTACTTTTAAATAATCTCTTAAATTTCAATGTCATTGACAAAATTTGTATCAGTTTGTTTAATGCGAGAGTAGGAAAGCTTTGAACTTCAAGCCGTTATAAACTTAATAATTTTCAAACAGACCAAGCTTGTGGGCCTCATCTTCGAAATTTTGACATCACTTCAACCACAGATATGGAATTTGTTCTACATGCCTTAGAATAGTTACAGTTTTGTGTTTTTGATGACCATTGCACACGTGCTATACAATTTATCTAACATTAATATGTCAGGTTAATCTCTCTTTCTCTCTCTCCTTTGTTCTTAACATTGTCCTTACAAGAAACATACTGATTGTACGGAGTCAAATTGTTATTATTCAGCAATCAGTGCATTACATTATCATTGTAGTTGAAGCGATTAAGCTAATTTATAAGAGCTAGTCACTGACCACATTTGTTTGCATTTATGAGTAGTAGGGTGGGGGTAAATAGGGAAAAATGGGCCTCTACAGGGAATCTATGGACGTTTAACATGGGGAGGGCACTTGGGGGAAAAAAGTGAAAAGTTTAAAGGGAATGGGCCTATACAGGGAAAAATGGGGCACTATAGGGAAAAAGATGGCGGAGGGTGTCTATAGGGACAACGGGAGTTTTTAACGTGGCGGGAGTGTGGGAGGGAGGGGAATAGAATTAATCTTTCTTGAAAAAGGGTGGTCCTGTTGTATGCCTCCCAAATATTTAAGATAGGTTATGTTTTGCTGCACGCGCCTTGCGGCTACAAACAATGTTACAACATTTCCCAAAACCGAAGACGGGAGAACAGTAAAAACACGTCTTGTTTTATCGACAGTCTGAAATGGACTGACTGAAAATACATTGTTACAGTTTTACTGAACGCATGTTTTGGGCTCAAGAATGAGAGTGTAGAATAGGACGGGTTATAGAGTGCAGAATTAGATGGGTCATACTCGAGGCATTCTTACACCGTAAAGCTATGTGCTTGTTTTGTTTTGTTTGTTTGGTTTTTTTTTTGTTTTTTTGGTTTCCTTCTGAAAACGGTAGATCTAGAATTTTTTCGTGACACATTGCAGTGCCAAAATAGGAACAAAGCTAAGATACCTGACATGCACAAGAACAACTAAACTCAAGATTTTATATAATCCAACGATTTACCTATGAAAGAAGAATCGTTGTACAATTTTTAAGGGGTGCAAGTTTTTGAAAAAATTACAACACTAACGTCACATTTTACATAATCATTGTGACTACTGCCAACATTTGTGGAGAGGCATCTTAAAAACGGGAACAGATACCATGATCATTTCAATCGAAATCATTGTATAAGAAACTTAGTGTGTGTGTTTGTGAAACAGAGAGAATTGACATTACGACGGAGAGAGAGAGAGAGAGAGAGAGAGAGAGAGAGAGAGAGAGAGAGAGAGAGAGAGAGAGAGAGAGAAAGAGAGAATATTTTATTCCTACTTTTAAAAATATCACGACACTTACGTTTTTTATGGTATATTTTCCTTAAGAAATTTCAAAATCACACATTCCATTTAAAAAATCACATCGATAGGAAAAAAATCCTCTTTTTTCGGTAAAATATCACAAGGTTGAATTGGAGACATAGTCTACTAAAATCCTTCTTTTGAAAACGTAGATGTAAAATTCTCACAAAATAATACATCCAAACGTTCTGTGATGTATTTTGACTTAAGGCTGATACACTTTCCATTGATCACAAATTATACGATGGGGTTGTGCACAGAACATTAGATTATAATGGTCTAGACTAAAAGTAACACTAAACTTCCGAAATTGTACCGAACGTTAGCGGAGACTTAAAATAATCCTGAAAAAAAAAAAAATGGAAAATTTTTTTTGATTTTTTAAATTTTGTTTATATCAAAACACACAAACACACTATCTACATTTTTTTTTGGGAAGGGGAAATTTTTTAAAAAACAAATCAAACACACAAACACACTATCTACATTTTTTTTTTTTTGGGAAGGGGAAATTTTTTAAAAAACAAATCAAAAACACACAACCATTTTTTTTTACTTTTTAAATTTTTATATCAAAACACACACCACAAATATACAATCCATTTTTTAAAAAAAAATTTTTTATTTGATGGACTGCAAAAGTTGTTGTTGTTGTTGTTGTTGTTGTTGTTGTCTTTGCTGCTGCTGCTGTTGGTGCTGTAGTCTATTTCTTTCCTCCCAATTTTAGATCGATAGAAAGAGAGGGAAAGTGGTTTTTTTTTTGGTTTGGTGGGTAAAAAACAAACCACACAACACCATTCAGATATATACATCAATAATAATAATTATATTTTATTCAATGTATATACATTATGTTACTCGTGGTAATAAAACAATTTCATATAAGTCCAATACAGTTCAATACACTTCCATATATACCTTTTCATTCTCTTATTGTTCTGACACTTCAGGAAGATTCTTGTCTACAATTCTCTCATAACTTTCTTCTGGACTCTCATTGATAAACTCCAACTTAATAAAATGTCCATTATCATCTCGAATCCACTTCCTTTTTTTACAAATCCTTTTTTTATTTTTTATTTAAAAAAAAAAACAAAAAACACAAACACACTCTTTACAAACATACTCCACACACCCATTTCTTATTTTAATTTTTTTTTTTTTATCCAATACATACACCACACCATCCATTGCGCTGACCTAAAAATAGGGTTCAGATCGACAGTGAGATAATAGATAGAGGGGGGTGACTTCAGATCGATAGAAAGAGAGAGATAGAACATAATGATTATTATTTCAAATTCAATAAAAAACCACACAACACCATATTTTTTTTCAACAATCAACAAAATTGTTTATTCAACAATAACTATTCTAGCATAAAAATACTAACCATTCAACCAGAAATTTTCAAACAGGAACATATTTACAAGGTTGACAACGTTGCGAAGGTAAAGTAAATGTGAAACTTTCTACATCTACATCATTTTGATGTACACTACGATGGTGAGCTAAAGACAAGAGATAACCATAACGTTGACAAAACCATTGTTGTACTTTAGCATCATTTCGAACATAGTCACTATCAAAATAAGTCAGTAAATGTTCTAAGGAATATCCAAGACTGCGTTGATGAAGATAATGAACACAATATTGTCCACACACCATAGAATCTGATCCTTGTAGTCTCACTCGTGTTCTGGCCATCGAGAAATAAATCCAGTAAACTCGGTTTTAGGTTCTGAATGAATGACTTCGTCATCATCATCATTTGTGGTAGTTTGTGACTTCTCACAAAATTTCTCATCTATTTCCATAGGTTCTTCTTCTACGTGTTGCATCTTTTTTTTCTTCTTCTAATAGTCTAGAATCACTTCTCTCAAACTGTTGATTTCTAGAGTATTATCAAATTCTGCATACAAGACGACGTTCACTGTGTCGGGTAGAGGATCTGCAAACTGAAGTTCCACACGAAGTGGGCCTGATTTTATAGGGTGAAAATGTCCTTCATCGCTGCCTTGGTCCGGAGTGAAATCAAATCCCCACAAAGCATACCCTCCTGCATAATCCTCGTACGAAATGCCGTGGCTGGTGTCGCGCCCTAACTGGCCTGTGGCTTCAAACAGGCTCAGGTAAGATCGCAAGTAATTTTTATGGCCGTCGCTAAAGTTAGGTTCAAAAGGTCTGGTACACAAGGTCTTGCCATCTCGACTGACTTCTATCTTGGAGACGTTGTAGTGTTTAAACTCGAACGGATTCTGATCGTGGACTCCGTTGAGGGCTGCATTACTGACGATGCCAATCAGCAAACGTTTGGGGAGCTGTCCTTGGAAGATGTGATCTTCGACTTTGGATCGGAGTCCAGCGGCTATGGTAAAGGTTTTCACTTCCACTCGTCGCACAGGATACTTAGCAGTGGTTCTGCTCAAGGATTGACTGATGTCATTGGCTACTTTTGGTAAGACTTCTACACGTCGCACGTAAAGTTTGGCTTCTTGGATTTTGGTTTTCCACTCGTTAGCATGAGCCATCAAATGGAAGGCGGCACTACTGCGATTAAGTCTCAGGCGTACATCTACTCCGTTCAACAAATACTTGTCTTGCAACCACATGTCCAAATGCAAACGATCCATCAGTTCTAAACTTCGTCTGATTTTCTTTCGACGGTCGTTGAATCCCACATTGTGAGGGACTGCTGGAATTATAGGATCACAATCATTAGCAGAAGTCTTCGCCGGTACTGACAGCTCTGTGTCGTTGAACTTTTCCGAGGTGTCAGGTTTCCAGACCACCGAAGCATCCAGATGAGTGTTCTTGGCTTCTTTTCCATACGTTAAGAAATTTTCCAAATAAGCACGGTAAGGGTAAGTATCCAAACTGCTGCTGACCAGTTTGTTATTCAAGTACAAATCTACTCCGCTGAACAAGGAATGCATGAAATTATTGACGGGTGCCACTCGGGCAGCTTCCCCAGGAAGGGTGTTGTCATTTTTTTGTACTTGAAGTTTCAGGTACAAGTAACTGTTATTCAGATCGATGTAATCTTCGGTTTGTCCTTTGATTTCAAATTCGATAGGAGCTGATTCCGTCAAAGATGATACAGGATGAAATTCCACCCATTGGGATTCTTGCATCGTCATCATGGTGGGAGGCATAGAAAACATATCCAGTTCTGACTTGGTACATTCGCAAGAATCTCGGTGCATCATTTTTTTTTTCACAGTTAATAATCAAACACGTCTAATTCTCTGACGGTTCTTCTTCTTTTCTTATTCTTTTTGGAACTGCCGTGTGTTTTTTTATGAACTTTGAAAGGATTTAGACGTTGTTGTCGTCTCTTTCTACCTTGTCCTTGCTGCTGTGAAGTAATGCCAGGGTCTGAAGCGTGAAGCTTATTTATAGGATTTTCTTGGAGGCCTAAAAGATCTTTACCAGTAGTCATCAACACATTTTTGCCTGCTCTCATAAAGGCTTCTTTTGGATTTTGTTTGTCGATGAGGACATTTTGCAAAAATTCTTTTCCTTGTGTCAAAGCGGCATCTTTTAAGGCATGAAATCCTCGAGTAACCATCGGTTTCAAAATAGGAGCTACCGTCCGAAATGCTGATTTTAACATATCTCCTAAACCATGTCCTCGTTGTCGAGTCACTCCTTGGTACACTGGATACATTTTTTTGTTTGGGAGGTTAGTTACAATTCGTTAGAGAACTTGTTTTTTTCGAAAATGTAGTTTCACCGTGACTTTTCCTTTGTCAATGAATGGTACATCTTGTCCCAAATCTCCTTTTATACTAATGTTGACACTGTCAAAATACGATTTACTGACTGGAAGATAATGAGGATGTACAAATTCACGGTGAACGTGAAACGTGTTTCCACCTTCTTCGTACGCACCAGCAGCAGTATCCACTTTGAAAGGAATGACTCTCAGTAAGGGAGCAGCTGTGTGGCCCACCACGTTGTACTCCACCACATCGGAGTACACAAACATTAAATTCAGTCCAACGTTCAATTCGATAGGGGTGCGAAAAGCCTCTCCGAAATCTGTGTTGGTGTGGATTGTTCGTTCACCATGATACTTTTTATTTCCACCCAAAATTTCAAACAACCCAGCAGAAAAACCGATGGTCATGAATTTTCTTTCGTGCGCGGGTAAGTGTTTGTCTTCTTTCTCGTCAAATGGCTTTCCCTCATGCCCTTTCAAAAATTGTATCCAGATACGGCGTGCCACAGGATGGTATTTGATCTCTACCCATTTTTGGTTTTTTTCCAAGGCTTTGCCAAATTGGGCTTCGAAGACGGCAGCAATCGTCTCCACCAAATGTTGAGCACTAAAATAATACCCTTCAGGAATTCTCATGCGATAGGTCGAGTAGGGAGTATTGTCAGTTTTTGAACTCATTTTTTTCCCAATTTCAGGATCATGAGCGTCCAACTCTTTTTGCACTTTTTCGTTATAGATTGCTACGTCAAAAATGGTTTGATTTCCAGACACATTCTTGATTTGCGTAGGATGAATGATTTCTACCAAAGCCACTTCCCAATGAGCGTCGTGATCCAATTGGAAGGCCTGAGGTAATTTGTCCGTGAAACAACATAATTTGTTGTTGGGAAACACATCCATGGAACTGTCACTAGGTAACGTTAAATAAAATTGGTCATTCATAGTTCCAAAGTGGTTCTGGTGTCCGAGGTGTCACTCAAGTGGACAGAAGAAGAATGATGTTCAAAAGGTTCCAAAAGAGAATTGGTATTGTGGTGGTGACTGGACGAAGAAGAAGGTGAACTGGCGTTGTTCGAACTAGCGTGGTTGTTGCTATGGCTGCTGTTGTCTGTCGTCGTAAATTTCAAAGAGGGACTGGGTAAAAGATAACCGATGCAACTGCTGAGTAAAATAGTCCACAATTGTTTGTCTCCTTGTTGTAAACTCAAATTAGCAATAGCTGCTCCGATGACACAATACACTACAAAGATCTGGCAGAAAAAGACGATTTGATTTTTAGGCACACGTTCTCCGCACCACACCCAAAGTGGTTGTTTTTGTAATTCTTGAAGAGAAGAACTCTGTGAAGGAGTCGTTGAAGTCGTCGTCTGGGTAGCTACTGTGTTGAATGGCATGTTGTGAGTTTACTTCTTTTTCTTTTTATAGTCGACGACTTGAGAAGCTGCAATCCAAGAATCAAAAGTAGGAGGATATCCTTTCCAACGTACTTTGACTTCTTCTACTCGACGTTTGCCTACTTTCCGTGCTCTTTGTTCGAGAATGCTTTCGATGTCGTACAAGGTGTCTTCTTTTTTAGTCACTCGTTGTAACTCAGGCAAGTAAAATGTTCCTTTGAGTACTTCACCGTGCATGTCTTCCAATTTATAGACGGGAGGATCACGTCCACGGACGGGGGTAGTGACACGAAACAATTCGGTGGTCCAGTTAGGTAAATAACCTTTGTCAAAAGTACGTTTGGTTTTTCCGATGCGAACCCAATCTCCCGTCTTTAACTCCAACAAGGTTTTTCTTCTACTTTTTTTTTTCTTCTGGGGTGGTGAACCAAATAATTTATCAAACACTGTCACTTCGTTTTCAGGGCTGACCTCTTCGGGGGTACATCCAATGCTACGATGGTACGATTGATTGTACGCTTTGACCAAACGAGGTAACACGTCGATGTACTTGAGAGTATGTTGATGTGTAAAATATTTCCACATACGTTCTTTCAAAGTTCTTTGAAAACGTTCCACGATACTGGCTTTGGTTTCAGGATTTTCGGTAGTAAAAAAATGAATGTGTCTTTGTTTCAATTCTTTTTGAAAAGCTTGGTTTAGAAATTCGGTGCCTTTGTCAGTTTGCCATCGTAAAGGTTGGCGTCCACTTTGTTTCAAGACCAATTTTAAGGCTCGTACCAATTCGGTACTGCTTTTAGAAGTCAAAGGTACGACCCAAGCAAATTTGGAAAACACGTCGATGACACAAAACAAATATTTGTGACCACGATTGTAAGTGGCTAAATGAGAGACGTCCGCTAAATCGGCTTGCCATTGATGATCGATGCCTTCCACTTGAGTGGTACTTCTAGAAAATTTACGTCGAATAGGTTTGTGTAACGTGTACGTCGATTGTTCTTGTAACCATCGTCGTACTTCGGGTAAACGTACACTTTTCAATTGACTTTTAGCAGCTCGATATAATTTTTGAACTCCTCCGTAACCAGCAGCATGGCCAGGATTGTAATAAATGGTGGCTAACAGTTTCTCCATGATGATGATGATGATTTCCTCAAGAATAAGTTAACCAAGTTCCAATACTCTTTTCTTCGTGAGGTATCTTTTTGGATTGTTGTTTACGTGTCCGACGTGCTACTGGGGTAAAGGGAGTTTGAACAGGGGTCATCGGTTCTGTTTTGACTTCTTTCTTCACTTCTTCCTTTTTCTTTTCTGAGGGTAAAGGGGTAGGCATCTTCTTTTTTATCCAATCCGGTGTGGCTAACTTTTTTAATTTTTTAAGAGGTGGAGTTAGTAAAAACTCTTCTTCTTCTTCTTTGACGGTCATCCCTGTACCGGCGTCTGTTTTAGTGGTGACTTTAGGTTCGCTTTTCATCAGAGCCTTAAAATCTCTCAGAGTGGGTGAAGCTGTTTCGTCGACCGCTTTTTGACGAAAGAGTTGTAGACGTTGTAAAAGTTGACCGTACCGTTGGGATTTTTCTGTTTCGGACACATTGTTTCGTTCCATCAGGGATTGTATTTCTTGTTGTAACTGAGACATTTCGTTAAGATTAGGATTGGGTGGTAAATGAGATATCCGTTGTTCGTTCCAACGATGAAATTCCATCCGTCGTTTGTAAGGTACTAAAGTCAGTTTTCGTCCTTCCATTTCATCCAAAGGTACCAAAAAGGTGTGGTCTTTTCAGAGAAGGGTGGTCCTTTTTATCTTCTTTTTTTGGTGAGGGGTTATCGCATGACCCCTCCTAAAAGTGGTCCAGCAATCGTTCCTAACAAAGGAGCGGCTATTTTTAACAACGGTCCTATCAACATAGGTAGAAATCCTCCTCGTTGTACCAACATTTTTTTCTTTTGTTGAAGAGGTATTTTCTTTTTGACCATTTGACGAAGAACGTTCCGATGTTTCCCTAATTTTTGTTTCTGTATCTTAGACAAAGGTACCGTTCCTTTCAATACGTTCAAACAACATTCACACACGGTATCGATGATTTCTTTAGGAGCTGTTTGAATGAGTTGTTTTCGCATGGGAGAATTGGATTTGGTCAAGACAGACAAGACATCCCAATGTTTAGCCAGACGAGGGGGAAGTCGTCCTTTTTTGGTGGTTTTCTTCTTTTTTTGGTGGTGGTGGTGTACACGTTTGGGAGCCATCTTTTTTAGTCGGTAGAAAACAAGTCTGAAGTCTTTTAGCAGGGTACCCTTCTATTTTATACTGGAACACGTCTCCACTGATTGTCTGCACGACGTACCAACTTCACGACAGGTCTGACTCGACGTTGAGGTGTTTTCAAGGGACTAAATCGTCTCAATTCTTCTTTGGATAAATCCACTAAACTTTGTAAGATACCAGTTCTTTCTTGGACTTTGGTTTTAGGGGATGGTACTTTGTGGGTGGCTGCTGCCATGGCTAAATCAGCTGAAGTCGACGGTCCCGACGGGGTCACTTTTGAAATAGGTTTCCATTTTTGCATCAAATTAGGAAACACGGATCTTAAGTCTGGTTTGACAGGCATCATGGTAAAAGGGGGTGAAGAAGACAAAGAGGAAGAGGAGGTGGACGCAAAAGGAGACCTCGTCACTGCTGGTGGTGATGGTGGTGGTGTTTTGCGGGTGTACGTTTGCGTCCTGGCCGCAGTACCTCTCTTGCGGGTGTTAGTGGTGGTGGTAGTGGTAGGTGTTTTTTTCTTCTTTTGGGTACGACTTTTCTTTTTCTTGGGGCTGGTTTTCTTCTTCTTGGGACTTTTCTTCTTCTTTTTAGGAGTTTTTTTGGTTTTGGTATCATTAGGATCCCATTTCAAAAGGGAACGAATCATGACTCCTCCTAAAGAACCACTTCCACCAGGAGTTAAAATGATTTGTTTTTTAGTCCGTGAATCGATTCTAGGATCAGCCAGTTGTGACAATGCCAATTTATGTCTTTGAAAAAAACGTTGAGTTTGATGAGGGATGTGAATGATGCCTTGTAGTAATTGACGTGCTGTCAAAGTAAACCATCGTAACACTTCTTTAAGACTAGCTTCTAACAAATGAGCACGGACTTGTGCATTTTTTTCACGACTGATGCCATACAAGGCACGAATCAATTTAGCCGAAGGATGAGATTGAAAGGAAGTCATCTTCTCTCCAAAAAGAGTGTGTGACAGAAATGACGTCTTAGGTTGTTTTTATAGTTTTTTTTTTAAAAAATGGACTGAAGGGGACGTGTAAATGACAGGACCACCTTCTTGACCCCAAGAGTGAAAGATACTGGCACGAAATCTCAAATAGTCAGGAGTGGTCGGTTTTAAGTCAATGAGTAAATACTCTTGAGGGGTTTGAGTGGCATCGTCGTACGCATAATTGAGCCAAGGAGCTCCTAACTGTTTGGCTAACACTTGTACTTGAGATTTGTCTCTGGGGCTTTTAAACAAGACCACGTAATGAGCATTCAAACTGATGGTTCGATGAGCTTTACTTTGTTGAAATAAATTTTGTGTAATGTAGACAATACTAGCATTACGATGGTGTCCTTTTCGTGTAAACCAAAGTTTAATTTCTTCTTCGTCTTCTCCTAACATGTCATCAAAAATAACTAAATGAGTTTGACTCACGTCAGACACGATTCCATCGTCTTCGTGAGGAATACCATCCACAAAGGAAATGGTTTCTCCTTGACTTTCTTTCAATAATGTGTAAGACGATTGCCACTCTTTGTAACACCACACGATACGTTGAGGTGGACGATCAAACAAATCAGTTTTGTGTTCGATCAATCGTTTGACAAATTCGGTTTTACCTGAACCACTGGGTCCAGCAATCAACATGTTAAATGGATGGCGCAGATACAAAGCATTCCAACTTTGACGATCTAACTTTTCGTCAATCACTTTCACCACAGAAGAGGAGGAGGAGGCAGACGAGGTAGAAGAAGATGTAGCCATGATTGAGGCAAGAAGATTTTTGAGAAGAAGACAAAAAACCCAAGGCATTTTATACGATTTTCATACACGTTTATTTTTTTTAGAAAAAAAGTAACTTACCAACCAACAAAATAACATATTTTTTACAAGTCATTCATTTTTTTACAGTACGAGTGATTAAATAGCAAAGTAAAATCATCAGGTACACAATGAAGGCTCCTACTGAAACCATCAAACTGTCATATAAACACGTCAATGTACAACAATAGTTTCGTGTCCTAGTCATGAAAGACACTGTGTTTTGGGGTGACATTCTTCTTCTGCTCGTCTTTTTTTTTTTTTTTTTAATCCTCTGACGGCAGCGGTAAAGAAGGGTGGTGGTGTTCCTCAAGAGGCATTGGAACCACAGTGGTGGTGGTGTCAGGTACTTCTTCTTTTTCTTCTTTTAGGGTTTGCCATTGAGGTTCCCATTTTTTCACTTTTAAACCCTTATGAACAAGTGGCCAAATCTTTGGCAAACTGAGCCACTTCTTGTAACCAATATTGGAAACCAAGGTTTCTCCAGGGTCGTACATCTTTCCAATGGAAAAGGTGTTGGTGTAACTCACTAGCAGTACACACTTCTTGAAATGTTTTATGCACAGATAAAGTGTGACGAATGTCTTCTTCACATGGAAGTTCGTCACTAATTTTCATCACCACTCTCAACGCTAAACGTACAATGTTTCTTTCGTGGACTGATAAAATCAAGTTTTTATAGTCTTCTTCTTCTTCTACTAAGTCCAAAAAAGAACACAGGGTCATATTGTTTTTTTGGAACTCAACAACAATTGAGTCCAAAACAACCACGGATCTTCCAAAAGAATCCAAGGCAAACACTTGTCCTCAAAAATATTCCACAACGAATGTCCTGGAAAACGAATTCCAAGATAAGCAGTCACTAAGACACACACCACATAACGTCCAAAATTTAATGGACACAGTTCTTGTATCACTTTTTTATAATCCTCTAAGGTCTGAACATGATCTATGATTTCCTTCCACGGAATCCGTTTCACAACTGGCGTGTAGAGTTCAGGCATACCCACTCTTTTATAGCCAGGCTGTCTAATAATAGACACTTAGTGGTGACGGGCTAGATCTTTGGCAAACTCTTGGTAAAATCTTTTCGCGCACTTCCAAAGGCAAGCCACGAATGAACTCTGGTAAAAGTTTCCGTATTCTTCTAAAGAAGAAGTATTCTCCTCCGACATGGAATTTTTTTTAAAACTACTTCTTCTTCTTCTGTTTGGCATCTGGCTCATCGTACCCGAACTGTTCTAAGGCGACTAAAGGTAAGAACTGACAGTGCGGAGACCATCTGGCATGTTCAATGTAAGCTGAGTCGGTAGGCTCCCAATGGCGAAGTTTCACACCGCAACTAAAACATTGAACTTTATCTCCTTCTCCCGTGTATTTAAATCCAGATCTAGCTAAACCTTCCGGTTTAGGTCCTTCTAGAAATTTTGGCCACTTGTCTTGGAATGACTCGAGTCGACTTTCATACTTGGCATAACCATGTAAAGTCACAGGTATTCTGATATGCAAATAGGGACCCACATTCACCTTGTTGTCATTAACGTCAATACCAAACCGTACAGAATCCGTTTCATCGCATGGTACTGCATCACACTCCAAGTCGTGGTGACTCATCTTTTTTTTTCTTCTTCTTCTTGCTTCTTGGTTAACGTTGAAAGTGAGAATGAATGGTTAGGTTTGGAAGGGGTGCCCTTTTTTATACTGCAGATCGGCGTGTCAGTAATGTAAAGTGGTGTGGTCTGGAAGTCTCACTCGCTTCTGGTACACGATTTGGTACACTTTTTGTAAAGGACGAGTGACAATTTGATGATTAGGTAACCGTACGATCTTGTGAGGTTCTAACGTGTGCACTCGAAAGTCTTCCACTTGTCCAGACAGCAAAGCATTTTTTCAAAACCTCAAAGTTAACCACTTGGCTGGTTAGGGATGCCTGCTTGTTGCAACAGGAGTTCTGCTTTGTTTCGTTGTTTGGTTCTGTCCGACTGTCGAATGTTATTCCAGGCTCTTTTCCATTCTTTGCTCTCGTTCTTGTTGGCATATGTTCGCCCCACCACAATAGCCCGAGCAAAGCACATATGGTCTTGAGTATTGTCGATTTGGACGACACTGCTTTTGGTACTTTGAATATCGTCCACCAGTAACGGTTTCCTACTTCGTCCACTTCCTCAAGGAGGGGAAACGTGAGTCAAGTAAAGTGTGGCCTTTCCATCGGTGATGGTAAACTTGTCGTTCGATTGTTGCACATGTTCTATTTTGGACATGACTTTGTCTGGCGTTAATTCTGCCGGGGTGCTGAACTCGATCCAAACAGGACTCTTCAAATTGTCATGATGAATGGCCAGTCTCAATCGATCGTCTTCTTTGGCTCCACATTGTCGTTTCAAGTTCATTAAGACAGAATCCCACAAATCGCTAATGAACCCCGCCGCTTTCTCGGGAGGTACTTTGGACTTGAAGTCTTTAAAGTGAACCGTGTGAGTGTAAGCTGTAGTTTTAAATTTTCGAGAAGTTATTTTTTGAGTCTCTCGAATACAATAGTAATTTTCAGGAGGAGCCAAAGTACTAGGTTGTATTTCTTGGCCTGGGGTTCTGGTGTTGGTAGTGGTGGTGGTGGTGGATTCTTTGGGTGGACTTAAAGGTGGTAAGGTTTCAGGCTCACTCATCTCCTCTTCGAAATCGCTCGCTTGGACTTGAGCTAGCACTTCATCTAGTGGTGTTTCAGGTGGCACGGAAAATCGTCGTCGTGGCCTCTTTGTTTCTTTTTGTTCTTCTTTTGGTTTCTCATAGATTTCGCGTGATCTTTTCATCTTGAAGTTTACTTTGAAGCTGATTCAGTTTCACCCAGAGAACCTATATATATAGACCTTCCTACCCTCAGAATCACTAGTCGTGATTGAACTTTCAAACTGTGAAGATGGAAAAGTACTGCGCTCGAGATAAAAGTCAAGATACTGGAATTGAACTGAATAAGTATGTTCATAAGGTGTATGATAATTATGCTGCTGACATACTTGGTAATGTCTATCATATGAAGTATGGAAGGAAAGTCAAAGGAAATTTGAATTCATTTGGATTGATAAAGATTAAGGTTACTGGTAAGGAAGGAAAGAGGAAGAAACATACAAATCGAGGGAGATTTGTCTTTGAAGCGGTGAATGGAGTGGATCTACCAAGACAGAGTGAAGTGGTACATTTCAATGATGTACTTGATGATGATAGAATAGAAAATCTTCAAGTGATGACTGCTAGTGAACGAACATGTTTGCATAAACATGTGAAGAATGATAAAGAAAAAAGGAGAGTTAATTTTGGAAGTGATAGAAGTGTGTTGTGCCAGTTTGTTGGTGAGACAGAGGAAAGAAGATTTGAAAGCATGGAAAAGGCTGCTGAATATTTTGATTGTGTTACAGGAAGTATCCACTTTTGCTGTACTGGAATTTGTAAGTCGGTCTTTTCGAAGAAGTTCCAGAAAAGATTTCAAGCTAGATGGGAAGAGCCAGAGAAGAAGAGTCAAGTCATTGGAGGATTTGTGAGACCTGTGAAATTAACTGACTTGAATTCAGGATTATATAGTCGGATGGATTC